>VWZK01016514.1:0-143082 GCA_013396935.1 Baryphthengus martii | reverse complement strand
CGCGCCACCGGGCCCGTGTCGGCGCCGCCGCTGAGCGGGGCGGCCGAGTAGGCCCCGGTGACAGATCCCGGCCCCGCTGCCGGATCTCGGCCCCGCTGCCCCCTTGGAGCCTTCCATCCGTGCCCTCCGGGCTGCAGGAGCTGGGTCTGGCTGGGAACTCGGAGGTCCTGGCAGCGGTGGGACCCTGTGGAGTCCAGCCTAAGTCGGCGCTGCCCTGTGCCCGTGAGAGAGCACGGAGCGCTCCCCTTTAGCCCTGTCGTGTCAGCCTGGTGTCCGGGTTGAGCTTTTCTTTCTTCCTTTTCCTTTTTCTATAGTAATGGAAGTGAAACCACGTTTCAGGAGTTAGTGTTGTGGGAATGCCATGCTTAGCGAGGGGATCCCCGCAGCGTTTGCACTAAAGACACACATTTTGCCCCAAAGACGCATAACGTCATTTTTCCCCGTGCTATATTAACATAATCCTCATTTTCTGTTCGTGTAAAGCACTATTAAAGTTTCACTAGATGTGCTGAAGTGGGGGGGGGTTTACTTTTGCAGGGTGGAAAAATACAGACCCATGAAACTGTGTGAAATAGTTGGAAATGAAGACACAGTGAGCAGGCTGGAGGTGGGTAGTGGTCCATTTTTTTTAGGGATTAGCTCAAAAAAACAATTCCACACAGATATGCAGACCAGTGAAAGCACTTTTGTATTTTTACATCTGTATTTGTGTGGGGAAAAAACCTCCTCTTTCTGATATACTTCAGAAATTACTTATTTTAGGACATGCTTGAGCGGTGTTCTAAGGAAATAACGCCTTCCTGAATTCAGATGTTGTTTAAATTGGCCCTGTTTTGATACAACTTAGAAAGTTTGTAGCTGTTATAATAATACTGAATAATCAATACAACAACAAAAAGAAAAAGAAATGTAAATATATAGTGTATATGTAACAGTAGAAACTTAAATATATATTTATATAACAACAGAAAGAAACATAAATAAACATTTTCTTCTGGAAGAAAAATATTTTCCTTGACAAATTAGTTTATGAACACAGTATTTGTTAACAGAAAGCTTATACTGGCAAACATATAACAGATGCAAAGGAAAGATGAGAGTGTTACAGACCTGTGGGATTAAGTGCTTTAGAGTTTTTCCCTGTTATTCTAGGGACTGACTTCTAACGGTTTAATTAAAAAAGAAATCACATGCAAGCAGCAAGGTTTACAAAAATGAAAGCAGGAGGGAAGTAAAGAGATGGTAGCTCTGTTTCTTATTATTAAAACAGAGCTGGAAACTATTTATTCCTACTATTTTATATAATTTTATAATTTCTATTCTTTCTTAGGTCTTTGCAAAAGAGGGGAACGTACCAAATATTATAATTGCTGTGAGTATTGTTGTGTTTTACTGTATTTCACTGTGTTGGTCCTGGCTTTTGAAATCGAGCCGCGGTAGCCTCCCAGGATAGAGCTGCATTGTGCCTGAGCATACTGGTAAGACAGATGTGGGTTGTCTGGTCCCAGCATAGGGTTTTTGGCAGAATACACAGGTAGCAAAGTGCTTTCTGTTAAAAACTGAACCGCTGAAGCGTGTCTTGTGCTTCTCCCTGCAGCATTTCTGTCCTCTGGAGAGGATCTGCTCTGATGTTCTCTCTGCAGTTCCTCTGCTGCAGGTGTTTTTCACACCTTGGGAGCATTGTAGAGAGTACAGCTTAGAAAATGACGTTAAACTTACCAGCAATTGCTGCATTTTCCATTTTTAGGGTCCCCCAGGCACAGGTAAAACCACCAGTATCCTCTGCCTGGCCCGCGCTCTGCTCGGCCCTGCGTTAAAGGATGCTGTTTTGGAGCTGAATGCCTCAAATGACAGGTGAGAATGAATAAACCTTATCAAATTTTAATGAAGCAGCAGGTACCCATTTTTCATTTTAATTGAACTCAGGCCAACATGACAGGCTGGATGCTATAGGGGGGGGCCTCGAGGATTTGCTGTAATGCAGTTTTTCCAACTAGAAGTTAGGCAATCTCTGGTGTCCACCTACCAACACAGATGTTATTCCTTGATGTTTTCTAAACGTCATACACAAAATATAAACAGCTGAAGTGCAGAATCCCTAATGTACTTTTTTCTGGAATTTACTTCAGAGAGTTAAGCTTCCTGCATTCCTGAAGATCCTCCGAAGTGAAAAGTGAACAAGTTGTTTATCATGGAATTCTTTGATGCTTAAGAACAAAAGTGGAATGATAGAAATTTAATTCTGTAAGGGCAGTTGGGCATTGAAATTTAGGATAAGAGTCTTGGGTACGTAGAAGACACTGAATCTACTCCAAGGATTAGACACTAAGAGCTGACAACATTTCCCAAGTTCTGTAGCAGACCCATCCTGAAGTATTCTGAGGACATTCCCTGGAGGGATGTTGATGAGGACAATCAACTTTACCTGCCTTGGTTAATACCAGTTCTAGAAGAGCTGTAGAATCACAACATTCATTTTCTGAACAGAACAAAAAAGTAAAAGCCTTTACTTTTAAAAATAAGTCTTTGTTGGGACTCTGTCTAGGAAAGCACCAGTGCTGGGCTAGAATGATGCTGTCTGTCTGTCCAGCTGGTTTTATGAAACTCCTCTGAGTTAGAGCTGGGTCTGTGGGTGTAGCTGGCAAAGCAGCAAGAGAGTCTGAGCCACTTCTGCCCTCGTTCAGTTATTACCCCAACCTTTTTGCCAAACATAAGCCACTTTGGGCAGTGCGGCAGGCAAGGTTATATGTATATAACACACATATATATAATACAAGCTTGGATATATAATACAAACTGCTACTGTTATTTTTCTTCAAAACCTCCAACAATGAGGAGTATTGATGTTTAAATCTGAACCAGTCTGGCTTACAGCTTGATGTCACAGTGGTGCTACTGGCACAGCTGAAGGGGCAGGACCAAACAGCAGGAGAATAGGGAGCTCAGGATTGCTTCAGCCACTCTGGCTGCTGAATAAAATCTCTTCTGTCATTTCACCCACCATGAATCGCTCGTGTTATTGTTCCAGAGGCATCGATGTGGTGAGAAACAAAATCAAAATGTTTGCCCAGCAAAAGGTCACGCTTCCCAAAGGTCGGCATAAAATAATCATCCTTGATGAAGCAGACAGGTACGTTGGGATTCTCTTAACCTCAGCTACTACGTGAAAGGTGTCGCCTCTCTCCTGCCTGCCACGCTGCTCTCTTGGACAGTCTTGGGTGTTTCTCTCAGACTATCAAAAATAATGTGTTAGGAAATAAACGTGTTCTTATGAGAGCACTCATGTCCAGCAGAGATCTGGGGCTGTTCAGCCTGGAGAAGAGAAGGCTGAGAGGGGATCTTATTCATGTCTTTAAATATCTGAGGGGTGGGGGTCAAGAGCCAGGCTTTTTTCTGTGATGCCAAGTAATAGAACAAGAAATAACAGGTACAAGCTGGAACCCAGGAGGTTCCACCTCAACATGAAGAGAAACTTCTTTGCTATGAGGGTGACGGAGCCTGGAACAGGCTGCCCAGAGAGACTGTGGAGTCTCCTTCTCTGGAGACTTTCCAGCCGCCCCTGGATCTGTTCCTGTGTGGCCTGCCCTGGGTGATCCTGTTCTGGCAGGGGGTTGGACTAGGTGATCTCTAGAGGTCCCTTCCAACCCCTACCATTCTATGATTGCTGAATGTTGGGGTGAAACACTTTGTGATTTAGCTGGATATGAAGTAACAGCTTCCAGTTTACTGGCTCTTTCCCTTGGAAAAAGAGCCTGGCTTACATAGACAATTCCACTGGATAAAGACGGGACATTCTCCTCCATCTGCATACAGGCACTAGTACTCTCAGCAGTATTCTTCAAACTACTGATGATTTAGTTTTGCTTGTTAGCTTTATGGAGGTCCCAGTGACTACCTGCATTGTGGGGTGATTTGTTCAGGTGACTAGAAATAGCTGCTTACTTGATCAAGGCAGAATATCAAGCAATTTCAAAGCATTGGTTAATATCAGTAAACTCTGACACTTGTTATTGAAGAGTTATTAGGCTGCACCTCTAAGTGAGTGGAGGCCAGAATCTTGTCTTAACTCTTTTCTCCCCCAGCATGACAGATGGAGCACAGCAAGCATTGAGAAGAACAATGGAAATTTATTCCAAAACAACGCGCTTCGCGCTCGCCTGCAACGCCTCGGACAAAATCATAGGTAAAGTGCTGCTGGTCCCTGGGAGCTTTTGTCAGCTGTTCTCCACGCCCCTGGCTGACTTCCAAGGCAGTCTTCAGAAATCCCTTGGGCCTGCTCCTTGCAGGAAACCGTGGTACTTCTGAACAACCCAACCACCTGTACTGGCAGCTAAGAAAAGACCAGTGTAGCTGGTGGAGGCTCTAGAGCCGCTGGTTTTGCTGGATAGTGCTCTGCCTGACTGCAGAAGCAGATTTCTCCTACTTTGGGTTTGATTTCCATCCAACTCTGCTACAGTATAAGGTGTCTGGTGGATGTTTTATGGGTATTGAACCCCTTTTGTTGTCCTGCTTCCTGAAAGATAAAAGTTGGCCTATGGGCTAACACATTGGAGAATGGTTTGGGTTGGAAGGGACCTTAAAGATCATCTAGTAGACATTGAGACTTTGCTTGTTCAGTAACAATAAACACAGACCTTCAGAAAAGCAGGTAAACAGAAGAAGCCAAGCTCCACGTGTCGTTGCACATACTTAGGAAATCTCAAGTAGCGCATCTGGGCTGAAGTGAAGGACTGTAACAATTGTATATGCTTAAGGAGATGCTGTCCTCTGTCTGGAGCTGTCTTCTTTAAAGGGCAAATGAAGAACTGGAAGCTGAGATACCATTTTTCATCTTGGGAGAAGGTTGGGTTTTTTTGAGACGAGAGGGAAATGCTAACGACACATTTCTGTCCTCAGAACCTATTCAGTCCCGGTGTGCAGTGCTGCGTTACACCAAGCTGACAGACTCACAAATCCTTGCAAGGCTGCTGCAAATCGTTGAGAAAGAGGATGTAACGTATACAGACGATGGACTGGAAGCCATTATCTTCACAGCCCAAGGTGATATGAGACAGGTAAAAGAAGAAAGGCGATGAGAAAGGCAAAAAGCCCCCTAAACCTTTGAGTTGTGGTTCTCAAGGATTTATCTTTGGAGATGTAAATTAAAGGGGATGTGACCTGTGGAACAAGAGTAACTAAAGTGTTTGGGTTTTGTGAAGTTTTAAGGTTAATCTGCTCCTTAAAAGTGAACTGGTGAGAACTGGGCACCAAATTTGTGTAAGGGAGCAAAACCTTCGCACATTTGCGGTTTCCTCTGTTGCTTAATTGAAAAATGCTTATTTGGCATCATTTTCTGAAAAGTATTTTTCACCATGGGGAGCAGAGTGAGAAGTAGAACACTTTAGAAAATAAATTAAATCCCTTTTGTTTTTTTTCCACAGGCATTAAACAACTTACAGTCCACCTATTCTGGATTTGGCTTTATAAACAGTGAAAACGTCTTTAAGGTTAGTCATAGTGGAGACCGGTGATGCTAGAAGTTCAGCACCACAGCTGGGTGACACCTCCAGTCAGATTTTGGAGCCTTTGAAAGGGCTTTGCCAGCTTGCAGACAGCACTCTGGGTGTAGCAATTACAGTTGGGCCCTAAAAAAGTGCCTTCTGCAGAGGGAGGGAGCGCGCTGGCAGTCCCTCAGAGCACGCCTGAGACTTCGTGTTCTCTCAAAGCTCACAAATCAATTAACTGCTGGGAAACTTCACTGGTATCTTTGGAATCTGTTACTTGGGTGTTCTCATTCTGTGCTGTTGGGTCTGCCATGATGGGACTACTCTGTCCTAGTGAGGCCACATCTGGAGTATTGAGTCCAGTTCTGGGCTCCCCAGTTCAAGAGAGACAGGGAAATAGGGGAGAGAGTCCAGCGGGGGCTACAAAGATGATGAAGGGACTGGAACAGCTCTCCTATGAGGAAAGGCTGAGAGTCCTGGTGCTGTTTAGTCTGGAGAAGAGAAGCTTGAGGGGATTTTATTAATGCCTACAAATATCTGAGGGGTAGATGTCAAGAGGAAGGGGCCAGGCTCTTGTCTGTGGTGCCCAGGAATAGGACAAGAAATAACAGGTACAAACTGGAACCCAGGAGGTTCCACCTCAACATGAAGAGAAACTTCTTTGCTGGGAGGGTGACAGAGCCTGGAACAGGCTGCCCAGAGAGGTGGTGGAGTCTCCTTCTCTGGAGACTTTCCAAACTCTCCTGGATCTGTTCCTGTGTGGCCTGCCCTGGGGGATCCTGCTCTGGCAGGGGGGTTGGACTCAATGATCCCTAGAGGGCCCTTCCAACCCCTAACATTCTAGGATTCTAAGTCAGATCACTTAGAATTTAATCTCCATTCTAGAACGTGCCTCATTTGGTACTTCAACTGTACAGAAGCTTGGTGAAGATACCAGGCAGGAGTTTAATGCAGAGTCTTCTAATATTTCGACGTCTAATATTTCTCTCTGATGCAGGTGTGTGACGAGCCTCATCCTCTGCTTGTGAAGGAAATGATACAACACTGTGTAAATGCAAACATTGACGAAGCGTACAAGGTTGGTTCGCGGGTGCGGTGTCTCCAGAGACAGACACCGTTTCTCTACAGACTCTTGTTTGTGTTGAAGAATTCATAGTGCATGTTAAGTTATGTTGTTAAGTGTATTATAGATAATGCAGATAAGGTGATGATTTAAATCCTTTTATGCAGGTTTGTTTTTTTTTTAAATAGGTTGTATTGTAATTACTTGCTAAACAATCGAGGTTAAATCATTTGATCAGTAGTTATTTATATACAGCTGTTCCAAAAGTGAATATACTCGACTCACCTGATAAGTTTGGCAGAGAAATGAGGGATTATTTTTGCCTGCGCAGATTCTTGCCCACCTGTGGCGACTTGGATACTCTCCAGAAGACGTGATTGGCAACATCTTCCGCGTGTGTAAAACCTTTCAAATGCCAGAATACCTGAAACTGGAATTCATCAAGGTTAGTACTAACCCAGTTCCCGGTGGGGTCTTTGGGGCCTTTTTAAGAGGCTGTCATTCCTATTAGAAGGGCAGCCTCAGGGTTTTCTGTTTGAGATTTGCTCTATGTTAGCACAAAAGAAGTATTTCTTAACTTCTTATTCCTGCTTTCTTTCCCTCTCTGCATCAGCAGCTTGTCAGTAAGAACGATCACTTGAAGTTTGAAATCTAACCACCCACAGAAGTGCCAAAATTCACTTCAGTGATCCACTAGAATTAATAAATTCAGCCAGCATTGTTATTATTTACATCAAAGCCTCAAATAACTTCTTGAGAACATTCTTCAAACGTGTACTTGATTCTAGTCCAACCCATACTAACATTATATATTAAGACACAACTTGACAGGGTGCTGGGCCATCTCATTTAAACTTTTTACTTAAAAAGATGGACCAGATGAACGTTGAGGTCCCTTCCAACCTGACATTCTATGAATCTATCTGAACAGCCAGTTGACAAGTGGTAGACTGGTGCTGTGGAACCACTCTTCACATTTAAAACCTGTTCTCAAATATACACACCTTGCTTTTTTACACAAAGGAAGTAGGGAAATACAGCCTTTGATTAGAAAAAGAAGGGAAAAGACTCATTCTAGGTAGTCTGCACGAGAAGATAACGCTTCTCTTAAGCTCGAGTGACTGAAGTGGGTCTCTTAGCAGGAAGGGGTATGTTCTACTTACTCATTAGTCACACTGTACGTAGACTAGGGGAGAAAATAGATTTGCCAATGTCTTTATCTGCAGGAAATCGGCTACACTCATATGAAGATAGCAGAAGGTGTGAACTCACTCTTACAGATGGCTGGACTGCTGGCCAGGCTCTGCCAGAAGACAGCAGCCCCTTCAGCCAGTTAGAGCTTTCCCCGAGCTGGGGTTTCACCCGCGTTCTGGACCTCCCAGCTCTGCCTGCGAAGAGCCTCGGCCCTTGGCTTTGCTGAATGGCAGAAAAACAACCGGGTTCTATTGTAAAAATATTTTGTACTTTTTTATTTAGACCAATAAAGCTTTCAGATTTACTGTGTGACCCAACAACTCTTACCTGTTGTGTAGCTGAGGTAGAGGTGAGGACTGTGACGACCCAGAGCACTAAGGCCGGTCTAGTGCGTGCACGGCAGCGGTACCGAGACCTCACGGCAGGAGAGACAAAAATGGAACCCCTATATTAGTGACTACACTTCAAGCCTGGTCACGAAGGGTGGTCTCACCCAGGAGGAAAAGCTTTTGTACAGAATAAGTATTTAATGGAGCTCTGATTGAGGCGAGCGGAGCAGTGCCACTCCTGGGAGCTCTTCATTGCTGTGGGTAAGGAGGAGCTTTTCACCAAGCACGCAGAGGAGGAATACTACACATTTCTTAACGATACCAGCTATTTTAGATATTTCTTTAAAACAATTACCAAATTCTGAGATGCATTTGAGCTCCCTTTTCTGTTCTGGCTTGTCCAAGTTAGGTGCAAAGTCACTTGGCTATAATTTCAGCACCCAAAAAAGCTACAGCGTGGTGCTTTCCCGTCCTGTTATAGAAACCACCTTCCCTGTGCAGATAAGCAATAGAGTGTGAAATGCAGAGTGAAAACAAATGTGAGTTGAATTTGACCACCTCCGTATCAGACGTGTGATGGGCATCTCCAAGTAGAGCCACCTTAATATCATGAAGCATCTTCCAGTTCTAGTAGCCACACAAAACAGCAGAGGCACAAGTCACCCATCCTGCTGTCACTTCTCCACCCCCAGTATTTGGTTGCCCACTCCACAGCTGTCTGTGTCCCAAGCGGATCCTCGGCAGCTCCAGTCTGAAGCGTGACCCCAGCACTGAGGCAGGGCCTGGTCACACCCCCCGATTCCCCCGACCCGGTCCCAAGGACTGCGAGTTTGGCCAACAAGAGCTGGTGGCAGCACAAAAGGCCCTGTCGAGGCTTTTTGGAGCTCCACTGACACAGCCTGGACAGCCCTTTGTAATCTACGTGTAGTAACCGCTCTTGGCATAACAGCCAGCATAATTTATTGGACTTACCTTTTGCTTCCTAGGTGGGGAATTGTCACTACCAGTGCAAACACCATTTATATATGACTGATAATTTAATATTAATGGGCCGAGTTCCCTATGGACACAGCATCACACCTTTTGTCCCCAAACAAATAAGGCCCATTTAGTGTCCTTTGGCTGTACGTCACAGCCCAGCCTGCTCTGCCTCTGCTTTCCTGTTCAACGTGGTCATTGGTGAACGAGGAAGGTAGAGGTGTTGCTGCGGAAATTTCATAACATAGCACGCAGGGGATCTGGAGGACTCATAAGGCTGGTCCTTACCTGGCTGGAGGTACCACTGGAAAGGTTAGAAACAGGGAAGGTCACCATTCCTGTTCCTACCTGCTTTAAGTGGATTTCTCTCGACTGTAGTCATGGCTGCTTTTCACCTCCAGTTTGAAGCCAACTCTCTTCTGGGCTAATCCTCTACAGCACTGGGTGGGACATAACCATGCTCATTGGTCCTGAGAGGAGGAATAGCGTCGGTCTGAGAGCCCGTCAAGGCAGCCAGATCTACCAAAGGTGGTTGGTTGCTCGCCCACTCTGGGGGCAGAGCTCGCTAAGGCTCCCCAGCTCCATTTGAGAGCTGCGTCAGCGCTGCCAAAGCTGCTCTTCTATTGTATCTTAAATTGAAAACAGGAAGCGAATCGCTCACTTGGCTGCCTACCTAATGTGAGGAGAGAGAGATGTGGGCCCAGGGGAGGCGTCGTTTCTCCTTCCACAATGTGCAGACAGCGCAGGGTCTGGCAATTTTGGTTGAGCACCAGAAATCCTTGCACACCTCAAAACAAGCCCTGAAAGGTTGGTGAACACACACACACACGTATGCTCAGCCACCATAAGGTGTTTCACAACAAGACTGTAATAACATCAATGAAAGTTCCCGTAGCAGTCCCTGGGTGCCTTCCAGTGCAATTAGATCACTGACTGGAAAGTCCTTCAAGATCTTTACAAAGCTGAGAGCAGATTTACCCTGTGCTACAGCTGGCTCTTCTGGAGCGCTGCAAGGGGAGGATTTGCTCAGGCTCATGGTAAAAGAAGGGCGGATGCTTCACATCCAGCTCCTGCCCTGCCCACTTCAGCTTCACAACTTTCAAGTTTAGATGTTGGCAGAGGAGGAACCTTTCACCAGGAATATGTAATTGTTCGGATCCACCTCCCTGCTTAGCACAGAGAGCAGTAAATCTTGTTCTTTGACACGGCTGGAACTTTCTGGGAGCTCTCTGGGTCTGTTACTGTGTGCCAAGGATCTTTTACTGCTACTAATCTCCTAATTTCATGGCTCCATCCCATTAAGAAGTGACTCACCAGTAGGTGTAACAGCACTGCACATCGCTGACAGTGGAGCTCGTCTTTCCCTTCCTGCAAAAAATCCCTAGTCTGCAGCACTTCATAGGAAGCAGAGCTTCTTCAGGTGCTGAAGAGGTCACCAAGGATGACAATGTCAGAGCCCTGCGAGCCACGCACACCACTTCAGTAATGACGGCGTCTCCTGGGGTCCTTGCCCGTCCATGAGCCCATGCAGAGCCAGCACAGGCTGGGGCTGTCCCGGTGTCTGCTCCAGGCTCACTGGGACAGTGGTGGCCTGCACCTGTGCAAACTTTTTGCAGAGCACTTAAACATCAGGAGACCAGAGGGGGCTGAGAGAAGTGGGGCTGAGCAGAAAACAACTGTAGCTCCTTGCATGTGTACACCCCTGAAGCACATTAGATTCCCTCCGTTGTAAAAGTCCCCTGGAACCAGGAAAAAACACATTTGTAAGAGCTACAAGTAAATCTTCTCCTGAGCCGAACACCAACCCACCCACTCTTTCAGCCCCATGAGCGGTGGCCCCTCATGGTCTCAGTGATTCTGCTAAAAATACAGCCAAGTCATCCGCAGCAGGAAGCACCTGACATCCCCTTTCTCCCGCTCCAGGGCTCGCTCGCCCTTCGCTCCACCTCTCTGACCACTCTTACCCATCCTGGAGGCGTGAGTGGGGGCTGTGTCCCTTCTTGAAGCACAGTTTTCTGTACCTGTTTTGGGGAAGAAGGCTTTAAGGAGC
Source organism: Baryphthengus martii (assembly GCA_013396935.1). Classification (NCBI taxonomy): domain Eukaryota; kingdom Metazoa; phylum Chordata; class Aves; order Coraciiformes; family Momotidae; genus Baryphthengus; species Baryphthengus martii. The sequence continues at coordinate 131,985 of VWZK01016514.1, read as the reverse complement.
TACGTTTTCTCCCCCCCAGAACCCGCACGCCATTCTGGGTCATCTCACATGCTGCCATCCCAGCCTGTCTCACCCACCCATGCAGACGAGGTCTGTATCACAGCAAGTCACAACGAAACACCCCATTTTCTCTGGATGCTTTTCAATTTTAATAAATAAGTGGTACAATGGTGCCAAATCTGTGCATCAGGGCTGAAGAGACACGGGTTACAATCCAGGGCTGATGTTCCCTACGGCGATACGGAAAGGCTGGGGCAGTTTCTGAGGCTGGCAGCTGTGGATCGGACCTTCTCGGTTGTTGTGGGGTCTTCGTATCATCATAAAACAGAAATCAAAACACAAAATAACTGCCACAGACAGATACTGTGAATTGCAAGCTGTGGATAAGGTGGGGATTTAATCCTCTTTAGGCTGTAGCTTTTGTGAACAGGTTGGTTTCTCGGTGAGTGCCGGAGAACCGCTGCTGGTGTAAAAGCAACCTCTGCCTCACCAGCTCCTCTCTTATAGGAAACCGCTTCTGTAGGAGAGCCCAGAAACAAAAGCAGAACTTAATCCCTGCATCTTAACACTTTCATGCAGGAGTCCCCCTGACACCTTTAGTAGCTGGCTGCATTACTGTTCAGCAATGTAAAGATTCATTTCGTGCTCGACAGGAGAAAACATCGCACAGGCTGGCCCTCCTCCCTCCAGTAGATGTGCTGGGAAATGAGATGGGGTAAGGAGCTCTCGGCTTGCCTGTGGCCACTGCCAGGCAGATGCTTTCTCCAGGTGCAAGTTTGCAGCTGGACTTCTGTGGGAGTCCAAGGAGAGCATTTCTTCCTTCCAGCAGCGCCCCTTCTATGGGATCTTGGGCACAATTTGAAGAAGAGATTTCACTGAAGGCTTGAAGTCTCCCCTCTGCCTCTGTTCTTGCTTGCTGGGTGTGCCCTTACAGCTCAGCAAAGGACTTCTTCAGACTTTACGCAGAATGCTTGGAAAGAGAGGGGGAAAAAATAGTTAAGTCCACTGACTTTTAATCTCTGCTTTCAACTTCTTCACTCCGCTGCCTGTTGCATTTTCCTTCCAGGGACAAGTATTGAGGCACCCTACAAAATGTCCCTGCCTAAGCAGAAGCCCCTGCACTATGATCCTCGAGCAGAGCAGAGGGCACAGAGATGCCAGGAGGCCATTTCTGAATCCACCCTCCCTTGGTGGAGAACTTCCACCCACAGTTGTCGGTTGGACACGGGGATGTTCCAGCATCACTCTACTAGCAAAGGCCGTAACAGCGGCATCGTTATAACGGCAAGAAGGGCATTGGCTATTTTAATTTATTTGCAGAACTGCCAGAAGCTATTTACAGATACAGACACGAGAGCATTTCGCTGGGGCTTAAGACTGGAGGTTTTGAGGTTTTCCCAGAAAATCTTTATCACTAGTATTTCACAGGACAGCTCTTCCCCCTTTTCTACATTCCCAGCATCTTTTATCTCTTTGGGGGGGTGGATTTACGGCAGCCCCTGTGCAGCTTTCATTATTTGCTCTCCACCAAATTGAGTGCAGTCGTTACAGCAGCTTCCTTAAATGTTTTGGGCATTTGTTGTCCCTGATTATTCCTCTCAGCAATGAAGGAGATCGCACCCTCCCCATTACAATGGCAAACAGAGCAGTCTGGTGGTCAGAGAGTCACTCTCAGAGCTAAAAGACGAGTCTCACTGTGACTGACACAGAAGGGTAATCCTCAAGAACTTCTCTGTGGAAGAATTGCCTATAAAAGTAACCATTAGAGCACTTTGCAGGGGTAATCTGGCTTCCTTCCTCCAGATGCTTGGCCAATGCCTGGCTATTCCAGAAACAGCATCTAAAAAGAAATTGCTCTGCAAAAAAAGCAAATTTCTTTGCAACCCTATCTGAAGCAGTCCATTTTTACGCTGTTCTCTTGGTTTGCTCCAGCTGAAGCACAGAGATTCCTGGCAGTTCACTGTGGCAGGTTCCTCAAACCGGGGCTTCCATGTCCAGCTGCATCCCAGCAGGGGCTGGTGTTGGACTGTTGGGAGCAGACAGTGTCTGTGGGCAGGGGAAGAGGCATCCAAGCTGTATTTGCTACCAACCAAACGGCTGCTGGGAAGCGACTTGTGTGCCACGAGTGACACGCACCGAATCCTTGGCCAAAGAGCACAACCTGCCTTTGGCTCAGCTTCCCCCTCCAGCAGAATTTTTCCAGAGCTAATGCTGCTGGGACGGGCCGCTGAAGTTCAAAGCAAATAACACGTGGGACAATAAGGGGACCGTGGCTTGCATGGTGGGGACAAATCTTAAATGCTTTGCATGGCTTCATAAAGATCCACTGCCCACAGCCAGTGCCCAGGTTGGGAATATAAACCCCTGTAACTGCCAGCACGTGGCATAAGGATGATCCTACTGCATCTCTGCAGGTGCTCAGAGAGCAAAAACCCAACAAAGAATGTGATACTGGTGCCAGTCCCTCTTCCAGCTGCAGTCCCAGGCCAGTCTGAGCCTGGTGATCACCTCTACCCCCTCTAAGCAGCTTGTAGAGACACCAGCAGAGCACTGGTTTCTTCTCCTCTTTCCCTTTCCCAGGGAACCACACCCTTGTCTGCTGCAAGGAGGCTCCGCAAGGCTCCGAGAGCCTGTTCTGAGCCACATCAGCTAATGCAGAACCTGTCACTGTGTTTGGTACCTCTGAGGCTGATTTTCTGCGGCCCGTTACCAGGCATTTGCTGCCACGGTGCTGTATCACCCACTCATCTGGTGCCACGAAACCTTCCTGCAGCTCTCTGCAGATAGATTTGTTTTTTCCACTTGAACTGCCTTGAGTAATTATCATCAGCATCAGGTTGCTGCTGATAAGGGGGCAGGATATGTGGTGGCAGCAGAGCTGGCAGGGCTCGGCTGAGCCCAGGGAATCCCTCACACTGCACAGACCAGAGAGGTTCTGGGGGTTCCTGTCTGCAGCACGTAGCAGCGCTGCCTGAAGCTGCTCTGAAGTGGTTTTGGGTTCCTGTTGGAGGAGGGCAGCGCTGGGATGTGGACTTAGACAAATTTATCTCCACGGTTGGCATTAGTCGGGTTGGCATCGGCAGAGATGTGGCACAGCACGGAGCAAGCTGCTCCTGCTCCCTGCGCTGCCAGGCACTGGCTGATCCCACCAGCAAGGGGCAAAGCTCCAGCTGAGCTCTCTTTGGCATAACCCTCCCAGCACCCTAAATAAATACATCAACCATTCGCTTTCTTCTTACCTTTGCTTTGACAGAGGGGCAGGGCCTGACACAGGGGCTGTGTTTACATAGTCTGGCTCATCATCTGGGCTTTCCTCCGGCAGAGCTGCGAGCAAGGATGGGAAGCACTGATCAGTAAGAGGGTTGATCTAAAACCACGGACACGCCACGGACGCGCCGTGCGTCCTGCTAATATTTAGCCTTTGGCGCTGACACATTTTTGTGCCTGGGCAAAGAAACCTCAGGCTGCAGTGTCAAATTCTCCTTGAAGAGACCATTTAGAAACAGTCACAGAAAATTCGCCAGCTCTCTCCGAGCGTGGACGGCTTTCCAGAGCCAAAAGACATGGACCTAGGTTTAATCTAGAGAGCACGCAAACAGGACCACAAGAATCAGTTTGCTTAGGCAGCTTCCGCAGTGGAGACAGAAAGCTCTTCAATATATTTGTGTACATTCACCACTATCTCCCAGGCCAGACTACCCCCCTACGCTTCACAGGAAGCCACACGTTCGATTCAGTTGCTTAAAGGTTAGCTCAAAAAACGTGGCTTAAGAAACACGGAGCCCCGCCGGCCGCAGGAGCGGCGCGGGCTGACCCACGGGGCGTGCATGCGGCGCGGCGCTTTGGCCGAGAGGATTACGAGGCTGAGCTTCCATCGAGGCAACTTCAAAACATAAGAGGATGTAAGACACGGAGAGAAACGTTCTTCTGGAGCATCTGGCGGTCAGGGTTTAAGCACAGCCACCTTCATGGCGGCCTTTCGAGTGCGAGAAACACCACATCCCATCATAGCAGCACCAAATTACCAGTGTGGGTGGCCATTTGCAGGCTGCCTTAGATGTTTATCACAGATGTTTGGGGCAAAAATAACTCAAAAAGGAGGCAATGGCTGCACTGCCCTGGTCTATACTGACCTAGTGCAACGGGCACGCTGCCCACCAACCCAGTCTCTAAATAGTAAAGAATTACTGAGAGCCTACCTTCTGTGCGCTGGAGTTTCCACACGTGTAGGGCTGCGCTGTTTTCATAGTCTGCAGCATCATCTGTGACTAAGAAGAGTTTGAGCAGGATGATATTGAACAGCAAGTGGACTAAAAATGGACCTTTGTGAAACCCCCTCTCCTACCGCCCCGTGCACGTGGCTGAGTTTCCAGCCGGGCGGCTGCCGTCCTGCCGCCGGGCTGCTGCTGCTGCCTCATCGCTTTTCCAGCCCTGAGCACGTGCCTGGAAATCTGCAGGCGCGGGCAAGGATCAGACTGGTCCCCACAGCTTCTGCTTCCTCTAATGGTTCCATGCAAAGCTGGCAGGAGCAGAGCAGGCTCTAGCCGTGCAGAAAGCATCGTGTCAATTCACCAAAGGAAACCAACTTGACTTCCCATTTTGATTGCAACATCCCAGGACAGAGGCTGGGAGCCCTTAAGCAGACACTGTGGTCCAACACTACACTCCAGCATCTCACTGGTTGCAGCCTTCTCGGGCTGGCTGTGGTGAGAAACCTCAGCTGGGGGCTAGAACCGCAATCAATCTTGGCTGTAACAACGCTGGAAGACCTAGAGAAGCAATATAGACCCCAAAGCTCCTGAACTGCTGCAGAAATCTCCTAAGTGAAGGGATCACCTCAGAGGTGAGCTCTTAGCTGGTGAGATACCACCACATGTGTTTTCCTGCAGAAAGGGGAAACGCTCCAGGTCCATTCTGTACCGGCAGCAGCCCCTGCACCCTGGCTCCATAGGCACAGAGCCAATAGGAAGAGCTGAGCCTCTGAAGAAGGGTGTTTTGCCTCAGCTGAGCAAGACACTGCCCCTCCCTGAGCTTCCAGACACTTTTGTACAACACACACAGACCACACCACCACACATACCCGGGTCAGATCTGCAAGGCACTCCAATGAAGACGTTTTGATAGGAATGGGAATCCTCCTCTTTCTCTAGCAGAGAGAAGAAAGGGGGGAAAAGGGTTTAAAGAAGTGTAGGTGACCTGGGAAGATCCCTCAGCACCAGCAGGACACGGCTGTTTTCCCCCAACAAAACACAGAATAACTAAAAAATCATTATTCTTGAGGACATCCCTGGGGCTGACCCAGGGACGGGGAATCCCCAGTGCAGTCGAACCCAGGGATCGCTGACCACAGGAACACCATCACCCACGCTGGGAGTGTTGGCCAAGCCTCTCCAGCCACAGCACCACCCATGGAGACACCCAGGGACAAGCAGCCAAATCTGGGCTGAAGGCACCACGACTTTTCTTATGGATTGGAATAAACCCCAATAAGCACCATTACAAGCCCTAGATCAGCCTCTAAGGCAAACGGGGGGAGGGTTGGCTCCGGGAAAGGGTGGACCCCAAGGCACCCAGCCCAGTGTTGCTGTCAGGAAGGGGTTTTCCTCATCAGTGAGCATTAAATTTCTGTCTGGGGTGTCTTCTTAGGCTTGTTCTCAGTTTCTGGTAAAGAAGCAAGCCCCAGTCCAAGCACAGCATCTGTCCGAGCCCAGTACAGAAATCTATTAGCATTTAGAACCAAAATCTGCTTAAAGGAATTAAAATAAAACCCCAAGCTCTTTGTTTGGTTGCTGGTGATTTCAGCTGTCTGGATGAGCCCAGGAGCATCTGAACCACGTGAGTGCCTGTATTGCTAACCTCAAAACCTAATTCGCTGCTGCCCAGAGATGAAACAGAGTAAAATCAAAATGTTTTGTTCAACCAGAGCCATGGATGAGTTTGGACTGTGCAGCCAAGGGATGGACTGGTCAAGGCTTGTGCATCCCTCAGGCCCCACAGCTCCTCTACATCTCTTAACAAACATGGCTCTTGGGCACGCACTTGCTTCAGGATTTACAGCAACAAGGCACAGACCTAGGCCAAGAAAGGTCTCATGGGCTCCCCGGCGCCACGGGACAGCCAAGCTGGAGAAGAACCCCGTCTGGCTCATGTGGAGACCTTACCGTTGGGCGGGGTAAAGAACCTGGCACAGTTGTAGTAATCCAGAGATATGGGCTCCCTGCAAGAAAAGCAGCCACTGTTAGCTCCTCCTGCCCAACACAGCCCACGGGCTTCCCAGCCTGAGCCAGAGGAGAGCCAGGACCACACTGGGACCACACCATTGCATCTGCTCGATTGCGCTGCTGGGCACCCACCAGCTACTTACACGTAGGCAGCGTCCTCTCGCAGGCAGTCCTCTGCAAGCACAGAGAGTTTGCCATCAGCACACCAAACCCTTCCATCAACTCCAACCACCATCCCAAAGCACAACCGGACAAATTCCCCATAGCAGATGTTCCCCACACGGCCCCAGAGCTCGTCCACAAGCAGGGCTGGGAGGTTGGAGCAGGGCGAAGCAGCCCAAGTCCTCCCCAGGCCTTGAGAAAACTAGGACTCACCACTTCCCACAGACAGATCCTGCCAGCTGGCAGGGAAACAGGGAATATCCTCCTTGGTTTGGGGATGGAGGCACAGCCCCACGTGCTGATAATCCTCTTAAGGCGAGCACCAGCCCACGCTGCCCCGGGAGCTCGCAGGGAGCTCACGAGCATCTCGTTCCCCTCCGCTCTGACCGTTAATCAGATCAGTGCGTGTCTTCTAAAGCAATCTCTGAATTAACTGAGCCGGAGTTCTGCCAGCTGTGGCATCGGCCACCCACGCACTCCCCTCCCCTGGCTCTCACCCCCAGTAACCTCCCATCCACTCAGCAGCCTTCCCTCCCCAGACCCTGGGACGTGAGGCCGAAGCATTTACCTGTCAGGAAATTCTGATACCTGGACTCGGTCCTGCTCCCTGGGGAAAAGCAGAGGGACACCTTATGCTCGGGCTCAGGCTGAGCGATGGGACCTGTTCGATGATGGAGCCACCAACCTTTCTTGGCAAAAGCCTGGTCTAGACAAGATGTCCCAGAACCCTGTCCAGTCAGATCTTAAAAGTGTCTGAAGCTGGTGACTCCACCACTTATTTTCCAGGGGAGATTATTCCAATGGATGATGGTCCTTGTGAAAACTTTTCCTCTTGTGTGTAATTGGAATCTCCTCAAGAGTAACTTGTACCCATTGCCCAGCTTGTTTCCAGGATAACCCCTACCCTGTGCCTTGCCCGTGGTCTGGCAGTGAGGAACCAGCCTCTCAGAGGCTCTGTCTTCCCAAAATCAGTGGGAGCTCCCAGTCAGCACTTGCACAAATAAGCCAAGATTTGGAACATCCCCATTTATGAATTTTGCAGTAGGTGCTTCCCCCACAGCCGTGTGGATGAGGAGAGCATTGAGCTGGTGCCCATCCTGGGGCAGACACTCACCGTATCCAGCGTGGCAGGAGGCACCAAGCTCCTCGGTGGTTTTCCTGAAAGAGAGAAGAGGGAGCTAAAATCCCAAGTCTGAGTAAACCATAGCAGGGTTACAAACCACAGCAATGACTAAGCCAGAAGGACCATCCATAAATCCTCCCTGCAAGGTTATAGCAGGACACACACCAAGCGGACAGAGATGAAGCGTTTGGGGTCAAATCCCAACAAGGGGATAACTATGTCTCAATATTGCAGCAGAGTTGTTGCAGCTGGGTAATTCTTGGGGGGTTTGGTGATGGGGAGAAGAGGATTTCTCATGTCAAGCTGGTTATAAAAGCAAAGAATGGCCATTTCTGTTTCATGATGCACCTGCTATGGACAGTCACAGCTCATTTCCTTGGGTTGGATTTAAACAGTTGCCAGTAGAATGCAGTCAGACTGAAGATAATCTAGAAGAAGTCTAAACCCACTATTGACTATGAATAAATTAAGCAACCTGCTCTAGTTGCAGATGTCCCTGCTCACTGCAGGGGGGTTGGACTAGATGACCTTTACAGGTCCCTTCCCACCCAAATCAGCCTGTGATTCTATGATTCTAAGTATGGCCCAAGCCACCTGTCCAGAACCCAATCCCAAATCCTGAACGTTTGTGTATGTTGGGTGAACTTCAGCCAGCCTTGGCTCTACTGCTAGATTTTGGTTGGTTGGTTTGTGGTATTTTTCTTTACTTACCTCGCTATCGAATAGTTTCCAGATTCCTTAATTTGGTCGAGCCTTCGGGTTGTAGCTAGCACCAAGAACAGAACAGGCTGGTCAGTATGATGGCAGCAGCAGCAATTTCAACAAGCACAGAGCATCCACCAGAGAGGATTCCCCACTACCGGCAAGTATTTATCTAATGCATCCCAAAATAAATTCCAAATCGTTCCTTGAAAGCTCATAAATGGCCAAACCGGGAAACAAACAGAGGAAAAGCTGGTGTCTGTGCTGACCGCAGAGCTAGCGAGCGCATACCGGAGCAATCTACAACCCCAACTGCTGCCTTATCACCTATTCTTCCCCAAATCTGCTTGATTTGAGGGCTTTTCCCCACGCTCAGCACCCTCTCTTCACCCTGGGAGATGCATTTATAGGTCATGAGCTCTGGTTGGGCAGAAGCAAAGACTCGTAGCAGGGCCCTGAGAGGTCCCAGGGAAAGGAGCTGCCCCTCAGAGCCCATCTGCAGATGGTGACATTTAAATACAGACGCTGTCAGCAGCTTGTTTCACGATCCAAATCAAAAGGTCGAGACACCTCAGCCAACTTGCTGCAGGAAGCAGTAAGGGGGCGATGACACATGAGTCACTCCCATCGATTTGGGTTCACCCCCACGGCCGATGCCACGGGGCGAGCAGAGCGCTGCATTTCAGGGACGTTGCTTTAGTGATTTCTTTGCGATGCAAAGGGAGGGTTTTTTTCCCTAGAGCTCAGAATCCACATCCCTAGAAGCAGCTCAGGTGGATCTGACAATCTGGGTCTCCTATCATTTCACCGCTTGGCTTCAAGGTGACCCTTTTAGTTGTACTTTCCCTGCCCATTCTGCGTGTGCAGGAGCCCCAGCCCGCACTGACGGAGCCCCCTGCAACGTTCATACTCACTAGAGTGGGATCGAATCACCTCGAACCTACAGTGGCTTTCCAACCTGGAAAAAAAAATAAAAAAAGAGGTACATCCTCACTTGAATGTTTGGGTCTATGACAAGGAGATTGAAGAACACCGTGGTGAGCGGAGGGAAGAGATCACAGCCTCCACGCTGTGCTTGGTGAAACGCCAAGAGGCATTGCCCAGTGGGTGCTGCAGGACCCCTGAGAAATGGGAGCAGTTTCCTGGACTCCTCTTTGACCCTTCAAAGTCAAGATGCGTTCGTGGACCATTGGCAGAGCAGCCAACATCAGCTAAGAGAAGGATCCAGGGACTGAGGAAAAGATCATTTAGGATAATTCCTACTCTGACACTTCATGCACCAGTTAAGGCCAGAAGAGCGTTTTCACCCACAAAAAAAAAAAAAAAAAAAAAAGGGTGTTCACCCATGAAATGGCTTCAAACCCCAGTGCTCCTGCCCCTGCCCCTCCCAACATCCCTTAACATCAACCTGAAAAAAAATAACCTACATGATCAGCAATAAAAATAACAACCATGCCCTGGAACCTCTTCACTTATTAGTTAACAGGAGAGCTGCTCTTCAGAGCACGACAGGATTCAACGTCTCTTCTACGCAGGTGCTCACAGGCACTTACTAACTCTCATTTTGGGACCCTCAAATTGTCCCTTCCCCCATCCCCCCTTTCATTTGGGTCACTCCTCCGTCCTAGGGTGGCATTCACGGCACAGGGCCGCTGGGAGATGAGACATCGGGCAAAATACCCCACAGCCAAGTCTGCAAATGTACTATAGGAGTTAAACTCCTTTGCTCACACAAAGCCCAGACTCAGCCAAATCAGATAACTAAGGAGAGCTCGCAAAGCCACGAACCTGAGGTCAAATCGCTGAATCCAGGTATAAATTTCAAGAAGTCAGGAGGATTCAGTAGGAGCCTGCGGGAGACGGGCTGCCATGGACCCCACTGAAGCCTTTCCCCTGGCCCTGGGGCAGAAGCAAACACCCCAACCCCCCTGGGGCCCTTTGCAGAGCCCCTTGGCACCACGTTTGCTCCCATATCAAAGGTTACAAGCCACTTGTGTATTTTTTTTCCTTTATATCATTTAGCTGTGGTTTGACTGTTGCTGAAGGAAATCGAGGGGGTGGGGGGGTGAGTGTGTACACAGTCACGTTTCCTTCCCTGCTTGGGCTGCAGGTCGGTGGTTGCCCTGGAACAGGGTCCCACCACCACCAGCCAAGAGCAGGGGCTTGTTTGCGAAGTTACCAACTTCTCTACCTCATCTCGGGGCACGACGGGACAGGGTAAGGCCTTGCCCTTCCAATCTCCCAGAGCTTTTTTCCAACTAATTGATGACTCACAGGTATCATGTCAAAGCTTCAGTTTAATTTTGCTGTATTCTTTGTAAAGGCACTGCCCTTCCAGCAGCACCCTGGGCTGGGGCACTCCGCCCTGCACGCCCCATTCTGGGATGCTTTGATTTTATATAAATCCAGATTTCAGCTGTGAGGCATGGAGTGGGTCTGGCCCTGGCCAGGGTCTCACCCCAGGTGAGCTGTTTCAGGGAGAAGCACAATTATGAAAGGCAACTTACTGGCTCCTCCGCTCGCTCAGCTGCTTCTCTCGCTTGGCAGCTGGAAGACAAGAAAAAAACAAAAGAATTATTTGGGAGTTAAAGATCAGAAAAGACCAATAAAACACATTCACAAAACTTCTCCGGCCAGGAGCTCAAGAAGACAGTGAGCAGCAGCCGTAAAAAGGTTTTCATTTCTTTTTTTTTTTAAACCGTGTCTCAAGTGTAGTATTTGTCTCGGACATCCCAAAGCAAGCCAGCCATTGCTGTCCCCAAATCCCCAAACTGCAGCTTCTCTCAACCAGTAAAACCCACCCAGCACTCAGAGGTGGAATCGGATCCCCACTGGCGTGGGTACTCGCACCTTTTTCTGTATTTTATATGTAGATTAATTTATTCCTCTATCTGTCCTTCTGTGCCTGCCCTCTTCCTACCTGTCTGTCCCAGAGCCCCCGCAGGATTTGTGCATTTGGGTGATGATGGGTGCCCCAAAACCACCCACCGTGGTCCCCATGGAGAGGGTTCTGCAGCCTATGGTGCTGCATCCACCCCAAGGAAGGGGATCTGCAGGGTTGAGGGGTCCTTCTCCCTACTACTCCCCAGCCCCACACAGAGACCTTTCCCAGCTCCAGCTGCTAGGAGCATCGTCACGAGGACAAAGCTCCTGGAGCTGGCACAGAGCTGAGCAGAGCCAAACCCATCTGGAGGGGACAACCCGAGAGGAAAGGATGTGGCCAGCGTGATCTCGCAGCTCAGCCCGGGACCATGGGGCAGGACCCTGAAGCATGCGGGGAGAACTCTGAATGGCACGGGCAGGACCCCAAGCACACGGGGAGGACTCTGAAGAACACAGCCAGAACCCCAAGCACGCCAGGAGGACCCCAAGCATATGAAGAGGAACCTGAAGCATGCGAGAAGGACCCCAAAGAACACGGGCAGGACCCCACCCAGGCAAGGAGGACCCCAAAGCATGGGAAGAGGACCTTACCGGAGAGCTGGCACTTGACGCATAGGGTGACGGCAGCCCCGAGTAGCATCAGCGCGGTGGCCGCCAGCAGCAGCTCCAGCTGGGCCATGGCCTGGCCACATCCAGCCTGAAACACAGCGGCGAGAAGAACCCTGTGAGCATCGTGGCCACGCGGGGCTGGGTGGCGGTAGGCCCTCGGAAAGCTTTTACCCCGCTGAAGAGCCACCTGCTCTTTGCTTTCACACCCCCAAAGAGCTGAGCATTTGCTGGGGATGCAGAAGAGGCTTTAGGGATCCGTCACCTTGAGGTGTCAGAGCCAACTCCCACTCCCCGCGCTGCTCCCACTGCCCACACGCTTTCCACTCCAGAGAGACCCAAGCAGGCCCCAGAGTTCCCCCAGGGCCAAACCTCCATTTCACCAGAGGGAGGGAGAAGAGGTTTGGGGGATTCCCCTCTGCCCACTGAACAGGATGCCAGCACAGAGGAAAAACCCACTTGGATTTATTCATTCCCAGTCCCATAACCCACGTTGCCACCATCAGACATTGCCAGCAGATATGATATTTTAACATCCAGAAGACAGGGCAAAACAGGAGGCTCTTGGAAATAGTCAAAGCTGCCAAGACCTCCCTACGAGGAGCTCCAGCTATTTCCCTGCAGTGCAGAATTACTTTGAATGTTAAATTCCCCACACTTTTTTCTTGCGTTGAGCTGGCTCAGACACTGGCTCTTCCCCAAACAGCAGCGAACATTTTGTAATCATCAGCGCAATTTGGCTTCTATTTCTTCCTTTAAAACACGAAACATCCTATAAATATCGCAGAAGAGAGCCTGCTGGATCTGGGACAGATCGTTAAGCCCATTCCTATTCCCAGGGGCCAGATTTTCTTTACTTACAGATTATTAGAAACAAAAATAAATTAAAATAAACTTCTTCTTTGACCGCTTGGGATGGAGACGCCACCACTTGCCAAAGGCCAGAGCGTCACTCCCTGCCTGGCAGGAAGCTTTTCTACCACCTACCCTCAATTTTCCTGATTACAGCTTAAGCCTGTATTGTATTGGTATAGCCACTGTGAACTGGGGGAGGAGTTAAATATATAGGGAGAAATATATTTTAAAAAATTAATAATTAAAATAATTTTTCAAAGTAAACAACTATCAGTAACAGATAATAGAAAATAGCAGCTTGATTCTGTCCTGTTCAGCACCTTCTGCCTCTGCTGAGCAAAGCCCCTCTCATAAGTGTGGCCAAGGATGCTGGTGGGAGGTTTTCAGCCCAGTTTGGCATCAGAATCCCAGTTTGACACCAGTGTCCTAATTGCAGGGCATGGTGTAAACGGTTGTGGGGCAGGGGAAGGAGAGAACAGACCCAGTCTCCCCTTTCTGCTCCAGACAGCCCCTCGAGCTGTGTCTCTGCCAGGAGGGAGCGATGGCAGCAGGACAGGACAGGCTGCCCAGGGTTTGGCATCAGCACCCTCTTGGCTGTGCCCAGACATGACCTGGCTACCCCAAAGTGACCCTACCCCCATGGTTACAACTTGGCTTGGAGACCGTCCTCTCTGCTTGTGACCAAAGGGGGTTTATTTGTGCTCCTTTGGAGGCTGCCCAGGCAACATGAGGATGGAGCAGCTCCTGACGCTTGCTCCACTCTGTCTTTGCTCTCCATAGACTCCTTGGGGACCTTTCCCTGCAAAATTTCTTGCAGTTCTTTCTGAAGAAGCTGGAATGAGTAGTTTTAGATTAGCAACACGCCCAGATCTCCATGGACTCACCCAAGAAGTGCAGGACCAGCACCTCCAGCTGCAGCTGGGACATGGGGAATGGAGCCTGGTCAAAATCATGTGGTTCCTCATATCATCTTTCCTTAGCTCAACATCTCCCATGGAAATCATGAGCTGTGGATCATCTCTAAATCATCTGCAAGAGGTGGCTGAGGGACGCTGGCCCAATGCCAGTGACCAAAACCTATTTTATGGAGGGCTGTAACTATACTGGTTGGTTTGGGGAGGACGGGATTGGTTTTTGGTTTTTTTATTTCCCATTTTTTTAAAGGCAAGGCAGAACTGAAGGTGCCTGACAAGCCTGACTAAGTTTATACTGTTGTAGGACAGGCCACCATCTCCCTTCTAGAGCAAGTTTTATTTCTGCAGCGGGGCCGTAACACAGCAAACCCCAATCCCGAGCCTCCCGCTCGACAGGATCACCAAAGGTGGTTCTTTGCAGGGGCTGCTGAGCAGGGCTCTGCACATCCCATCCCCATCACGGCCTCCCCCGCAGCAAAAGCTCTCACAGACACCGGCTCACAAGCCCAACACCAGCCTGGAGGTTGTTCTTTGTGGTCACCAAACACCCAAATCCATGGAAATCCTTCCTTTTGGTATAAAATCTCCTCTCGTAAGGAGCTGACAGAAGGAGGTGATGAACAGATTTATGACAAGCAGAAGGCTGGAGGCACTTACTCACGGCTGGCGGGATATAAATAAAATATTTGGAAGGCTGAGCGTGCTTTCCCTGCTCTCCACCCTGGGGAGATGGCAGAGAAGACTAAACAGACTCAGGCCACCGAGGGCTGTGATGAGGCCTGAGCATCAGAAGGACGTAGAGAATTAGTGACCTGCTGACCAGCTTTGTTTTCAAGATGCTTGGTTCAAAGCTAGAGAGAAAACAGGTTCCCATCTTGTTTCGGGAGTGAGATTCAGTGTCATAATGCCCTGTTCTGTTTATACACTTCTCTGTTCTCCTTTCGTATGGGGTTTTTTCCCCTTTTCATGCTGGCAGAGTTTTCCCCTCGCACAAGAAAGCCGGGGTGGCCACGGCACACGGCAGCGAGCGCCGTCCCAGCGCCGCAGCCCCACAAACCCCTGGGAGCAGCCACTGGGAAGAAGCAATTCCAGGGAGAATAACCCATTGGAAGCCAGATAAAGTTGTGCTTTCTGCAGCACAGCACCATTCCTGCGAGGGGGAAGCAGCTGTCCCGAACACGGGCGGCTCTTCCCATGGCCTCAGATATTTTTAGCAATCAGAGACAAACTTTTCTTTTTTTTAAATGGGAAGAATTAATGAACTGGCAAAAGATCGGTCACTCTGCATGTGCTGGGTCTTGGCAGCCCAGCTGCTGGTACAGAAGGTTTCTAGTCTTAAATTAAGGATTAAATCCACTAACAGGGCTCGCTATAGACAGCCAAGGGAAGGAGAGGCTGTTCTAGCAGAGAAGCCTGAAAGCTCTCTCTGGGTTTTAAGTCCACTGAAGTGGAGAGTGAGAGTAAAATGGACATTTGCCATCAATCTGTCTGAGAGAGAAACACCAAAGCAAGAAAAGCTGTTTAAAATGAAATAAGACAACACTGGCTTATCAAACCGGTGGCTTAAAGCTGGATACATACAGCCTAGAAATGAAATTTCTAATGGATGGAAAGTCTGGAAGGAGTTTCCAACAGCAGCAGAAGCAGCAAAAAAACCTCACAAAAACCCCCCTCATTCCAAGTACTTAAAACATACTTGAGTTTTCGCCAAAAAAAGTAGGCGAGTGAGGACTGCATCAATATGGCACCAGCAAAGATGGCTGGTTTTCTGCAAGATCATTCCTGATTACATCAGAAATACCCCTTAGAAGAGAATTTTTAACAGAATTTTAGCCCTTTACAGACACCAAGCCCACCCCTCATGTTCATTTTGCAAGATAAGGATCGAAATTGTAGGTTTGTGTCACCTATTCACCCTATTTGTAAATAAAATGATCGAAAGGTAAATACAAGCCAGGCATTTTCACTCCCCTCCAGAAAGTTTCGTGGTCTGCCCCACTTTGCAATAAATTAAGACTAATTCAGACTGATTGGATGAGTCACCGGCATGAAATATAAAGCGAAGAATTTATTTAAAACCGCGCCGTATGAAATTTAGCGCACAGACTTGTTGAGCAGATGCAATATTCAGCTTGACTCAATGTTTCTAACATTTCTAAGAAAAGCAACACTACTTTCTGTTTGTCTGCCTTGCACAGATTGCCACAGAAAGTCCCATCAATTTAGAAATTCAAGTTTCAGACCAAGGAAGCTCCTGTGGTTGGAAACCACTTCAATGACCAACGTCGAGCCTTCAGAAAAGCTCTTTTCCAGGGGTGTACGCGTCAAATGTCCTACCAATTTTTATGCCAATGCCAGTTTTCTTATGAAAGCTGCTGTCCTACAGATAAAGTCTGGGTTTGTACACACTTTATTTTATACCAGGGGAGCCGCAGATGCATTTTGGTAGAACATGGGACAAGAGGGAAAAATTGGAATTGAGAAATCAGCTTTCACGCAGATGATAATTTTGTAAAATGCTTTTTAAACAAAAAACCAACACCTCAGGTGGAAAATACAGCACAAAATCACAAGCAGCCTGCCAGCACAAGGAGGTAGCTCACAGAAATCTCGTGTATTTGTCCTGAACTGCCCCTGTCAGGCAGAATCCTTCAGCGGGGCTGGGGGGGACGCCACGTTAGCAATTGCAGACCCAGCCCCCCCCCCCCCCCCCGTCATGTGTTTGTAACTAAGTACTTCTGTGTACTCCAAAGCAGTGCAAATGAGCCAAGATTACAGCGCAAGATTATCTCCAAATTATTCTGGTTTGCTAACGTGTCTACCTCACAGCCCACGTTCCACTGAACATTGATCACAAGAGAGAAACTGATGCAAAGACCAAGTTCTTTCCTTCCTGGGATTGGCAATTTCAAGCACTTTTCTGCAGTAAAATGAATACATTCGTCTATATGATGCCAGTCACAGAATCACAGAATATCTTGGGTTGGAAGAGACCTTCAAAATCATCCAGTTCAACCCTCGACTGACCGATGGAAAACTCAGAAAGCACAATTCGGGTCACCTATTCCGCAGGATTGGGCCGTGGAGGGGAAACACAATGGGCTGCAGCAGTCCCAGAAGCTTTAGGCAGGAGCCAGAAGCAGGACAAAACAGGTTTGGGGTGAGGGCAGCTCAGCCTGAATCTTTCAGAATATTTTAGGAGATGTGAAAGCAGAAATAATGTCATTAAAAAATAGCCCTGTTGCCATCAGCAGATGGGGTGGGGAGATACAAAGACTAGCATCGTAAAACAGGCAACCCAGACTCTCATCTTGGGTCTGGAGGGGTAGAAACGCCACTGAGAAGAGATATTTGCTAATTTTCCCACCTTGGAGCTTGTCAGGCTGTGGCCATGAGCAGCTGTGAGGAATAACAGCCAGCGTGGTGCTGTTCAGAGGGGTATTACAGGGATGACCTTGAGCTCTCTTTAAAAGGGTCACCGAGGTCTAGCCTAAGACCTCTGAGCTCCCCCGATATCAGTGGGACACCCCACCCTTCCCAAAGCCTTCACACAAACCCCACACACCCCCAGGCACCTTTCTCTCCCCATCCCTCTGTCTCCCACCTTACCCGCAGCCTCAGCCGCTCTGCCCCGATTGTCCCATCTCCTCCCGCACCTCACGGCCGTGGACACTGGAGCCGGTTCCTCCGGGCCTCGTTAGCCAGCTTCTGGTTTCCTGTCATCATCTGAATCACCAACCCCAACATCCGCCGCTCGGCCGGTCAGCCCCTCGCCGGCTCACGAGAGGGACCCACGGGCGGGTCTTGCACAACCTCCCGCCGCCCACAGGAGCCTTTTGGTTTATCCGCCACGAGGAGAGGAAGAGGCTCGGACAGTGAAGAACCACGTAGTGCAGCACCACGGCTCCTTCTCGAGCGGCCCTAGAGTTTCAGATGGGGCTTGTGCGCCAAAAAAAAGTTCGGCTTTCCTTTTAGCAAAGAACCTGGGCTGGATTTCTCACCACACACTGGGAGCAGCAGATGCCACCTGGAAAAACCTGTAGCAGCTGAAGGAGGTGGCGAGTCCTCTCTTCGTTTCTGCAGAAAAGATGATACCGAGTCTCAAAAGCAGCCTGAGGTCACCACTGCTCACGGGCAAACCTGGAGCTCCTGTCTGGAGCTGTAAGAATAAAACTCTCTCTTATGCTTCAGCATCGGCAGCTTGCAGACATCAGCCACAACTTTTAAAAAAAACAAATTAGTTCCTTTTTTTTTTTTTTTTAATAGAATAAAGAAGGTTTATGAATAACAGAGAATTTATCTCCTGGCTTGGAGCTTTGTTACAATCCGTAAAACAGGTAACCTGCTCTCAGAATGGGACAATCCGCACGTGTAGGTAGCAGCCCTGTAGCTACCAGAGAGCAACAGCCAGTCAGGCACACGCTTCACAACCGCAAATAAAACAACATTTCATGCTGCCTCTCACCAAGGCTCCGTAACACCTCCTTTACGTACGGGCGGGTAAATTACCCAGTAAAGGGAAATTTTGTTCTAATTAAATCAGGGGGCTCTCAAGCCGCCACAACCCACCAGTCACCTACACCCATCTCTGTCTCTGACAGAAGGTAACACTTCTATTAGAAAAATGATAAAATAGCCAACTGCTTACAGCTTCTGCAACTCTGGGACGGGAGCTTTGCTGTCAGGCTTTCAGAGGAAACGCTGCTTTGGTGAGATAATGAACCACTGCATGTGCAAACACACGCAGACTTTCTCTCTTCCAAATCTAACCTGAGGTGCAAAAATAACAACTTTGATGCCGCTTCCCACATGAAATGGGGGTGCAGAAGCCCACCTTGAGACCGCTACCTATCATCCCAACCAAAGATTAGAAGAGCAAGACCCAGCTTTGAATTGCTTGTGTGTGGTTTCTGGCTGGCCTCTGGGTGAAGGATGTTACATAATGCAAAATGCTGTCCTGATGCTAAAACAGTTGCTACGAAATTGGCGTCTCTAGCAGAGGTCTTAGCTATGAAGTTGTTTATTTGGTGCTTCCTAGCAGGTTTTTTATGTATTTAAACATAAGCTGATAACAGAAGTGTTACAGAAGGGTTCTTTCCAGCAGAACTGATGCTCTGAATACACCGGAGACAATTACAGCTCATCTTTACACCAACAATCTCTTTCAGTAGGAACAGCCAATGCTAAAAAGGTACCACATATTTGCTTACAGGTTCCCTGATGGGTCCCACAGCTTCAGAGATGACTCAGTGCCACGGTACAGACGTTATCACAGTTGGCACGGGCTGCGGCAAAGGCACCTTGTGTTAGCGCTCTAATTGTCTCCGGGACCGACACACACGACCGCTCTCTAAAGCAGGGAGAAGCTGTTGATGTGCCCGAGCAACAGGGTCACCCCCAGTCTGCTACACCAGCTCTTGGGCAGAGCGATGTCCTTCAAAGACATAGGTCCTCCAGAGAGGCCACCCACCTTGAACGCTCCCTTTGGTTTGAAGGTCATTACTGGAGTAACGCACCCCATCCATTAAATACTATCGCCCTTCTTCGGGCATCTCAGGAGAAGGGCTTGATGTAGGGGTTTAGGGGGAGAGACCTCACTCCGAGCACCTGCCAACACAACCTCAAGTTCTGCTCTTTGTGAGGCCAGACCAAGCCCCATCTCTGACACGCACATAATGACCCCTCAGACACCAAACCCAGGCTGGGGTACCAGGCTCTACCCCACGTCTGTCCTGCAAACCCTGTGCCTCACCGAGATCTGCTGTTCAAAACCATTTCTGGTCTGATGAAAGGTCAAAGACACAGGAACATCAAGCTTTTCCCTTCTGCAATAAATGACACAAAATGCCACGCTACAATTTCACCTTTCCACATCCTTTTCAAAGCTTATCCATTTCAGCTCAGTTTTGTTCACCCCCCCTCCCCCATAACAAACAAGAAGCATCTACTCCCTCACACAGTTTTACCAGTTAACCAAATCCTCTATTTTCTCCTTTTGAGAATAACTAACCAGCTGTAGAGATCTTGCCAGGTCCGGAGAGGTTGCGAGAACCCATCTTCCTCCCTGCCCAGCTTACCTGCTGGGGCTGGGAGACCAAATGCCCTGGGGGCCAGTTTACATCCTTTCAGATAAAGGTGGGGTCTGCTCAAAGACCAGCTGGGTTTGTTTGAACCAGCTGCTGTGACTAACGCTGCCGGGAAATTCACAGTGAAACGACAATTAGAAATCGATGCGGCATCTAAACCTGACCTTTCTGCAGAAGCACACCCAGTGCTGAAAGCTTTGAGGAGAGCTCTCCGAGCTCCAACAGGCTCCTTTTCCCAGAAGCTCACAAGCTCTGGGAGCCAAGCACAGGAGACCAGCACTCCAATCCCACTTGGTTTGGGACCACAATAAGCACGTGTCTCATCCCAACCGCTAATTATTTGCTTTGCCGAGATTTCACGGTAGCTTTAATGAAAACCACGCCTTGGAGGAAATTTTCTGGCACGTCAAAGGAGCTCAGCCGGCGTTCTCCTATAGACCAAGACCCGTCTTTCCTCTGAGCTAAAGGGGAAGTGCCACCTCGCCGCCTGCCCCAGCTGCACGCCCCACTGCAAACCTGACCTCCCCCAGCTGAAATCGAAAGCAGCTCGGTTACAGCTGAAGATACATGCTGCTACCACCCAGTGGAAAGCCAGCTCACGGCCAGGGTTTCTGGGTGCTTTAGCAAAACTTCACCCCAGAAGGTTTGCGAAGACTAATCCCGTACGCCCCTGTGGCTCTCTAAAGCTACTTACCCTTCGTATCCCGCTTAGTTCATCCTTGTAGACACCATCATTCTGAAATTTGAACACAAAACCCTAGAAGGTTTCAACGCTTTTATTTTTATTTTTTTATACAGCAATACAAATTATACAGATTTGTTACAGTACAGATTTTGCAGGGGTTTAGAGAGGTACTTTGTGATTTTTTTTTGGTTTATTTAAAAGAAAGAGGCAGATCTCGGGAGCACGGTGACACAAACAAAACAATCTCAGAGTAGGAAGCACATCCCTACCGTGAGGGACACTAACCCGGCTGAAACCTACTGGGCAGAAAGGTGGTGGCAGCGTTGCCGGCAATAACAAACCCAAAACATCAACCCTGGGATACTCTAGAGCTTTACAGAAGAATTTGGGAGCTTACAGGTGGTTCCTGCGACCGCGCTGAAAGTCCTTAAAGCCCTTGGACGCGCTTTGCTGCGAATGAGGGAAGCCAACGCCGAAACGAACCCGCCGTTGAGCCAACGATGTCACGTCACAGCGTCGGCGCCGCTGGGCGGAAGGAAACCATGACGTGCTTGAGTTTTAGTCACCCAACAGCTACAGTAAGATGAGGAACACGAGCTTAGCCGTAAGAACAGCGACTCCGTACGTGCGCCACGACACCGCACGGGCAGCCAGAACCCGGTCTCCTCGCTCCTGTGCCCATCTAAGCTTTGGATTGCAGTGAGCGGACGCGGGGAGACACCGGCAAAGCTCCCCTGCAGCCCTAAGGCGCAGGGCAGGCGCAGGCCATACACCTCTAGCTTTGGTAGCACCTTTCTCCAGCTAGTCCAGAGCAGGTAATATCAAGATACTGCTGTTGCTAATGTGCAGCAGGCTTGAGTCAAGCGCCTGGCGTAGAAGGATGAAATCTTTTCAGGAAGCAGGGTCAAAGGTTATCATGACACCATTTTAAATGCTTCTAATCGATTTGATACCGCTACAGGGAGGGGTATCACAAGGAACAGAGTGAATCGCAGATTACCTAGATAAAATGCATGCACCCAAAAAAAGATGGCCCTCTGCCACTTCCGAGATACTCGATGCCTTCAAATCCTGATGCCGCAGGATAAGTGGCATTTGAGAGGAGGGATTCAGCTACCAGATTAGAAATTCCAGTCTCAGCTGGAAATCAGATTCCTTTTCAGCCACAGAAACTCCCCTTTCGGAAAACGCAAGAAAATGCAAGGCAAGGATCACCTACAAACCGCCATCCCCAGAAGCCAGTGCAGCAAAGTGTCCTTGAGAACTAGGAAAGTAACTGATTCTACGCTAGAATACCCCAGGATACACAAACAGCCCCCTTCCTTCAGAGCCTTCGCTCTGCTCTGGCAGGGAAACACAGAACCCATCGGAATGGTCGAGATGGTCGCAGTTAACGGCTCGTCGACGTGTTCTCCCTGGAAGCCGCTGTGAATGAGTGACCACGGGACCCTCTTCATGGGCTGAGAAGGAACGAGGTGGGTGTAGAGAACCAGTGATCTGTGCCTCATCTACTGCACCGCTTGGAGCAAACCGGACACACGCAGCCCTCATCCAAAACACTCCGGGTGAACAGGGGGATTCCTGGGGAAACAGCCACTCTGAGCAGGCAGCAGGGCTGGGGCTGCTCGGCAGGTCGCTCTGATCAAGGGGTCACACCAGCATTTAAAAATCGGCCGGCTTTACTACTAAATCTTTCCTACCAAAGGAAGGGGTTGTGATATCACAGGATTTGCTCTAAAATTCTCACGATTTGATCATGTTTTGTGCAGACAAGCCAGCAGCTAGCACTACCGGTAGCAAGTGCTCCTACGATACTACGTGTTGAAGTCAGGAGTGAAACTATAGAAGAATTCATACAAGTAGAAAAATAGCAGCGTCATCCCAAACTGCTCCGGGCCGGCGACTCTTGGCCACGCTCGCTCTGTCCCAACCAGCTCTGGGACACTGGCAGAGCTTCAGCAATTCACAGCCAGCGCTGGAAAGGCTGTTAGCAGGGCCAGGGCATCTCAGGAGTAGGGTAACATCTTGGTGCTACTCTAGGAAGGTGAGCGAGCCACCTTTGAGAGCATGAACTTAGCTTGACTCTATTGCCAACCCCTCACTTGAACAGGAGCACCCTCCTCCACCTCTGTCTCCAGCCCCCAGAGCAGTTCACGGCCACGAGCACAAAGAGCCCCGTCGGATGCTGTTACAGACTCGCACAGTCCAGTGAGTTGGCAGCACACCCGTGCCAGCACTGGGCTGCTGCCATCGGAGCACTGGGATTAGCTCTCCCAGGATGGCTCCTGGGCTCGGGAGCTCAGTGGGGTTTATTTTCTGGTGGTTGCCGGTGGAGTTTTGTAGCCTGTTAGATAAACACTGCTTACTCCTGCAGCATCCCACGGCTCTTCCCGAGACGCCGCGACAGCCTTCCCCACTGCGACCCAACAAAGCGCTTCCTACAGTCACAAAGCAACTTCAGTTTCAGTTCCAAAAACTGCCTGCTGCGTTCCTGACTTCAGTTTTGGTTAGTTTTCAAGTTGAAGCTTAGAGAAAGCGCTGCACAGCTACGAGGAATAACTTGGTGAGAATACGACTAGACGCAGTGAACGATCCGCTTGTTACCACTGCTGGTAACCTCCTTGGTCTAGGCTTTGCCATGCCAGGCTTAGCTTTAAGCTGCAGGTAAAATTAAGCATCACAGGTTAAACCTTAACTGCTTTTGGCTGGTGGGATAGAAAAAAAAAAAATAACCTTGCTTCCTCCCACAAAACTTAAATGCCCCATTCAGATATTAAATGTAGTTTTGTCAGCTGTTGAGACAAGCTAGCTGGACGTGCTTCTGTCTAGGAAAACATCAATCCTTTCAGGTTTTCGAAGCAGGGGGGAAGGAAAAAGGACTGGAGGAGTCTGGCCCTAAACCAGATGGGAAGCAGGATGCTCCAAAAAAACCACAGGCAATGAGTTAGTATTTGCATAAAAAGAAATACTAAAGAAAAAAAAAAGATATTAAATGATACTGGGCTACATTCACCAGCGGGAAACCCTTGACCAAACCATCATTAGCAGGTACAGAAGAGTATTTAAGAGGACTGAAATGAGCCCTTTTCCATCTCTCTGCCTTTCTCACAAACCAGTGTTAACTTCCCTCCTTGCAGTGCTGACACTGTTGCTTCCACCGTCAGGTTTGGCAGCTGAAGGAGACCACGGCACCCAGCGAGCCCTGCTCTGACATTGAACTGGGGTCATCACTCACACGGGACAATCAGGTGGCTCAGAGCAGGATTTGGCCTCTCTGCTCACGCTGTGGCAAGAGCAGGTCTAAGGCAGGAACACTTCCCAGCCTTCCATGCTGTGGAAAGCGGTAAAAGCAGCAGGAAGGTCAGAGCTCATTTCCTCAGTAACAACCTGGCTCTCTCTTTGCCCTTACCCTGCAGTAAGGGCACACCTCAACCACACCAACAGCTCATCAATAGCTGTCTAGTGGGAAACAGGCTGAAAAAGTTGGGAGAAACCGAGCAAGGCAGCGGTGAGATGATTTCTTTAACTTTGTCTTACTGCCAAGACTCTGCGTTAAAGTGATCCCTGCTGCAACGGGAAGGACAGACATTTTGCCCCATACCGGGCAGGGGATTCCGGTCAGAGGGCAGAACCCAGCTCTGGGAACTGGCACCGTGAGCTCTGACTCGCAAGCCCCAGCACTTCCAAATCCTGCCTGGCAGCCTCAGCCGTGGAGCTGAAGTTACACTGAAGCCACAGGATGAAGAACTTGGGCTCATTTCCACTGGCAGATTTTACTTCACTGTGTCCTGCTCTGTTTAGATCAGATTCCTCCCCTTTAATCTTTTCCTCCCTCCCCCCCTAATCAGTGTAAGAGGTCTGGTACTGCTTCCCCAGCAAATTTAAGGAAGCAAATTTCCAAATTAACACAACTTTCGAAAACTGAGGGGGGGAGGGGGAAAAACTCAAGCTCTAGCAGACTCAAATAAAGACCAATGTTAAATATTACTTAACGTTTTCTTTTATTTAAAAGATCATTCACAAAATACCATATCCATAAATTTATTTTGTTATGAAGCAGAATGTGTTAAGTGTTTGGAATTTTCTTTTCCTTTTTTTTTTCTTCATTTTTTTTTTTTTTCATTTTTACATTTAAAAGTCAACTGGTTTGACTAGAAGTGAGGTTTGGTTTTTTTTTTTTATATATGGGAATTTGTTCTTAAAATCTTTTCCACATTGAAGATGTAAATAGGTCAATTATTGGTTTGGAATACAACCACACAAATGCATGTCTGTCTTAAATTAAGTATTAGTGTTAGACAAATGGTTCTTATCTCAGAAGCAGATTAAGTGACAGGCAGCAGAAGGAAGGAAAGCGGAGTTCTGTAAATTGCTGGGACTCTGACATCAAAGGGAACTTTAGGTGAAAAAACAACCTCATGGCCAAGAGAGGTGCCGGCAGTGGAGCAGCCACACCGCCAAACTCCTCCTGAGCGCTCCGGTGGGTGAAAGGGCTCAGCACCAGCAGCAGGGGCCCAAGCTTCTCTCCTGCACTGGAGAAACTCTCCTCACTAGCCACACTTCAGTGTAGATCCAGCTTTTTTGGTTTTCAACATGATCTCTTCGCTTTTTGCTTCAGCCTCCCCTCCCTTCTCCCCGCACAACACTGGCAAGAAACATTTCAAGTGAAGAGAGATGCAGCAATTCGAGATGCTTTTTACCCAAACTTCTACAGGA
This sequence comes from Baryphthengus martii, assembly GCA_013396935.1. Taxonomy (NCBI): domain Eukaryota; kingdom Metazoa; phylum Chordata; class Aves; order Coraciiformes; family Momotidae; genus Baryphthengus; species Baryphthengus martii. The sequence goes on along the minus strand of VWZK01016514.1, from coordinate 107,032 downwards.
AGAGAATCTACAGTAGAACGATTTCTAATCTGCCCAGTTTTCAAGGTATTCTGAAAGCAGAGGTCTTAAAAGTGTACACCACCGGGCAAAGAAATACAGGGGATAATGGCGGTTACATACTGCATGGCAAAGTATACACTCCTTCAACAAAAATAAAAAAGTCCATTTTATTTGTAGAAACTTTGATTAAAAATTTACCAAACATGTAAAACCCAAAAAAGTAAGCAGAAAGAGCCAGTGAGCGGGTGTGCTCAAGCAGGCAGAGGTTTGCAGCACTAACCTTGAGCTCCGAGCCGTAGTATCATACCATTTTGAAATCAACAGCCAGCCACCAGCAAGAGTCTGCTGGTGGATGCTTGATCCACGCTGATTCCACCACCTATTCACCAGGCTGCCCCATCAGCCAATTTGATTTGCACCTATTAAAGCGCCATTTCCTGTTAACTGGTGTGAAAGGGCAGCCGACCCCCGTAGTTTTCTCAGAGGTTCTGCCGCCCACAGCGACTCTAACACCAATTGTCACAAATGGTATTTCACTACTTGGTTAGAACTGTAAATTTCTCTGTTCAACTCGTCTGGACTCTCCAGTTTTCCTCTTCAGAGCCACAGCAATACAGAACGAGACATGCAGGTCAGAAGAGGAGCACCGAGGAAGTAAAACGAAACGATACAGGGAAATAACTAAGTCTACCCTGTGCTTCTAAAGTAAAACAAACCCAGAAAGGAAGAAGTGAAGCAGCACCTGTGTCCAGAGACCTCCACGCTCGTGGAAGCAGCGACACCGCCTTACCTCCTGGCAAGTGTGCTGCTTGGAAGGAAACAGAAGAGGGAAACTCAGCACAAAGCAGGCACTAGATACAGCAAAGCCAAGAACGTACTAAAAACCACTTGTTAACAGCTGACATGCATTCACAAGCTCTGTATTTTCGGTTTCAAAGAGGACAAATACCAGATGGCAGGAATGGTAAACTGCAGGGTTGACATTCCAGCAGAGCTAGTCACTCTGTACTGTCTTGCTTTTTCTCCCGCCTCCCCATTCCCTCTCGACCCCAAACTCAGTCGTGCTCTTTTACTACTTCCTCTCGGGGCTTGGCTCCACCGAAGATAGCGGAGTTTGGGTTGGCTACTTGATTGAGGGGAGTAGCGACTGTTCGAGGTTTGAGCTGAAGTCGGGGCCGCTGTGCTCGTTCCTCTGAAAGAAAAAAAAAAATCATTCCGGTTTTAAGATCCGTCCGCCTGGGGTGGCGGCTTTAACTCGACAAAGAAAGCGAGAGTCTCCTTCACGAAGGAAGGCTGACTCACAGAAGAGAAAAAAAGTTTACCTTCTGTTGGCTCTCTGAAGTCCATGGAAGATCCACGAAGCGGAGGCCCATCTCTGAAGCGACCGGTGCCGCCGCTTCCCATTGAGGCACCTGGTGGTCGCCGGTCTCCAGGGCGGGTTCCTCTACCCCGGCCTCCCAAGAAGTCATCGTCTTTGAATCCTGAAGATAGAAGACAGTGAATTTAAAAGCATGTTTGGCGATGCTTTTAAGCTAGATTTTCAGTTGGATGACTGGAAAGCCTTGCAAGTCACTGCTGTCAGTCCAAGATGATGCTCTGAGAGCCTTTGTCCGTAGACAGATTCTTCACGCATCTCTAACGTGTTCTAGCAGAGTCCTACAGATGCCGTTTGGAACCCAGCAGACTATGCCAACTTCAGAAACTGCTTTATCCTCCCGGAGGCTTACTGGAGTGCTGGAGAGTGGCTCATCAAGTGAGCTTAAAATATGAGCCTCAGCTGCAACTTCAGCCTGTTAACACCATTAGCTGAATTCGGGGACACCACCAGAAGTACTCCAAGTACTTCTGTAGCCAGCTGATCATACTGGCTACAGCCTGAGCATGAAATCTGCAGGAGCTGAGAAAATGGGAAAATAGCTACAGAGTAGTGAAAAACACTGTCCTTTTAAAACAGAGCCCTTGAAAAACAGAGCAAACCCCCAAGGCTTTTTAGATGCACTATAAACTGACCAGGAATTTATTTGACTAATTAAGAGCGGGGGAAAAAAAAAGATTCAGATTTTAAATATGAAACCAACTGCAGTTCTTCAGTTTATGTAGCAAAGCACTGTCTGCCAGTGACCAGAGTTCCAGTTGGTATCAGTGATGACCCAGAGTTTCACTCCAGGTCCCCATATCTTCTGGGGAGGAGGATACTTGGGGCTAACAGCAAACCTGAGGGGAACATGCTCAGTTTTCCAGAAGCCCCCTAGGAAGAGAAAGTTGTTTTGTTCCCATCTGAGATTTTCCTTCCCACTTCAGTAGGTGGCAGAGTTGCAGAACCGTCCCTTACTTACGTCAGTGCCAAAGAGCCACCTTTAAAGACTTGATCCAGAGCAAGGCTGTACGACCTGAGAAGAAAAGCTCCTGCAGCAACTGAGACTTCAACGCTAAGCTTTTGGTTTACCACTCACTCATCCAGCGTATCTAACAAGCTGAACAACATCCACACTTGCAGAAGAAGGTATAAAGCCGCGAGCCCAGGATGCTTAGGCGGGCAGCAGGCTAAGCGCAGCGCTGTAGCAAGCTTCCTCTCTCCAGCCCCACGCTCTGGCCGCGTGCTGGTGGCGAGGACACACTGACACCGCTCCTTCTCCGCTGGCCATCCCACTCACGCAGAGACCAGACATTGCAAAGTTGCACCTGCCAGCATCTCCTCATCAGAAAATGGACCAAACCCACGATTTCAGAGGACAAAAGGAATTGTGTTCATGTCATCCTGGATTCTAATAGCTGGAAATTGACTGGAAGTCAAGAGCAAAGCCAGTGGCTCCATCACTACCTTCCTCAGCAAGCTCAGTCACTGGCTGCAACCTGCATTTACCGGAAAAGGTTGCAAAGTTTGGGAATGTTTGGTATTTAAAAGTGCTTTGGAATGCTAACACATCTTTGGAGAAGTCAGTTGCTTCAGGGATACAGATAATGATGTCACATCTCTAAGAAGGTGAAAGCCTCTGGCTGTGAAAGAACAGAAGATCAGCTTTTCCACAGGAGCTGTCTGTTTCTGCTACTATTCGGAAATGTCCTTGGCCACGGGTTTGAGAAACGCTTAAAATCTAGACACCATGGGCTACATTTAAACAAGCATTCTGTCTTTTAGGATTGTTTCATTAAATTTACAAGCAAGACTCTTTCCACTGTTATAAGGCAATGGAAGATTCCCCCTGAAGAATCCCACTGGAGCAGCAGGATGTCCGAAACTGGCACACGGTAGATTCAATCAAAACAGTAGTGGGGACAAAAGTAGCTGACAGGAAAAAGAAAACATTTCTATGCCTTTTAGGCTGCCTATCTGTATAAGTGTTAATACTGATACCAGAATTGAAGTCATCTCTGGAATCCCATCCACCTCCTCTGGATTCTCGGGAACCTCCTCCCATTCCTAGGAAAAAAGCCACAATTGTGTTCAGGTCTGAAGCTGTGGGAAAGACTGACCAAGGGGATACCAACCCAAAGTTTCAGTCCTTCCATATCCAAAGTCATGCTGCTGGAAGATCTTTTTGTTTCGGTACAACCAAGTTCCATTGCACAGGAACAAAAGGTCAGTTTAAAATTAACCAAGAATAAGTGGTTAGAAAAGTTTCATCAAGTAGACGGTCAATGAAAAACTTCAGTGAGTCTAGTTCAATTAAGCTCTGACTCCAGCAAAGCCTGGCTTTACACTGGGATGGGAGACGGGCAATCCAAAAATACATAGTTGTCTATTTGCGCTTACTTTGCTTACTTGCTTTTCTTACATCATAAGAAAATAGTAGCAGATCAGACTGTTGGGCTTACGATTGTCCTCTGCAAGACACTGTATGTTACTAGGGGTATTGGTCTCACTTCCTGGGCTAGGAGTGACAACATGTTCGGCTTTTGGACACAACGCACATCTGTATTCCAGCCATTTCAGGAGCGGCAGCAGCTGGGTTAGATGGGTATAGACACACAACATTTCTCTTTCCTCCACAATCTTTGTGTTTACTTGCACGTCGTGGCCGAGCATTAGTTAGCACCACAAGTCATAACCACAGCCATTACATCGAAGGAGCTGTTTAGAAAAGTGGAAGTCACCTCTGTCATCGGGCCCGCAACCTTTTCTGAAGCCAAAGCCTCCTTTATCCTGTTTCCTGCCTTCTGCTATGTCCACTCGGAGTGATCGGTCACCCAAAAGCTGTTAAAGAAAGGGGAGAATTTCTTCAGAATGTATCATTTGGGCTGCCAAGGAATTTGAGCCTAGTGCTCATCTTTTTATTTCACAAATCAACTGCAAGTATACTTACTGCACCATCATATGTAAGAGCTTCCTTGAGTGACTCCACCTCATCGAACTCTACGTAACAAAACCCTGTAAGAAGAACCTCACAGTTTAATACCAGCACTTGCAAAGGCTTTTATAAGAAGCTACTCTTGCTGCATATCTGCTAATAGTCCCCCTTCTCTTTCTAACACGAGCTACAACACAAGTGTAAGAGACACACAATTCAGGAACAAAATATCACTAGTAATGAATCCATTTACCTGTTAGTGATGGGGACAAATCCTGCAACAGAACTCTGCAGGGGCACTACACAAATGCCAAGATCCTGATTCATTCCCTTTACAGATCACATATGCCTCTAGAAAGTTCTTTAACTGACTATTGATTGACATGTGGTTACTAGTATTTTTCAACGAGAAGCTGAAGTACCTGCTTGGCCAGCTGTTTGGTTTTGTGTCATCACATTTAGTGAATTTACTCCTTTTCTAAGACTCTCTTACCTGACAAGCCTTTTTCCCCCTGAAAGGGAGCATATTTGCAAGCTACTTTCCACTGGCCAATTCCAATGGAAATTGAATTAGCAGTCTCGAAAACAACTGTTTGAATGGCTTTTCTACTTGCTGTCTACAAAAATAAATAAAAATGACAGAGCCTTCTGCACTAGAGAAAGACTGTGGAAGTACTCAACACCTAAGGTCATGGATCCTAAGTGGGTCAGACACTTCAGCTTTGCTAGAATTTATATGAGACAAACAAGGTTTGAGAAAGTCCTACTATGGCAGGGCAAATATTGACTGGTCACTCAGGTTCGTTTGTATCTTAAGAGGATGGAAGTAACAGTGAATCCCATTCAAACCAGATATTTACCTGTAGGTGAAGGAGAAATCTGCCTAAGTCAACAGAAAAAACAGACAGAGATCAACAAGCTAACTGCTTTCCAGTAGTCCGAAATTCCCCATTGAAGTGACTTTAGAAGGACCTCATTTTCTCCTACAGCTGAACCAACTGGGAACACTCACCTTTAAATTTGTCTGTTTCCTTGTCTCTGACTAGTCGTACGCTCCTTACGCTGAGATCCTTGAAGATGGCATCTATGTCTCCTTGAACAGTGTTGAAGGGTAGATTTCCCACATAGGCTGTGAAAGGGGGTTCTGTTGGCAGCTCTTTCTGTTTGCGGGCACCAAGGCCGCCGCCGCGAGACCTGGTGAGAGCAAGCACAGTGTTTCTGGAACCTGAATCCCCCCGCCCCAGGCAGCACGAGAGTATAAAGCTCTGCTCAGGTGCTCTTTGACTTTTTGGAAGGTGATTTTCCCACAACTTTGCTTAGTTTTTCTGTCCCTGTGCCTGCCACCTTCACTACTGGCCAACTCCCTTCTAGCAAGACCTGATGCAGGACTTCAGTGGGGAAAAAAATAAATAAATAAATGAACACCACAGCTAAATATATTACAGGTGAACTCAGTAACGAAGTAGTGAATCAACTCCTTTCTCAGCCCACAACCCATTCAGAAAAGCAATGTAAGGTTCTCTCTACTGGCCCCTCCTCAAAAAATACTTCTTAAAAACCCACATTCTAGACCAGATTTAAAAATTTATAGCAGTGAAAAAATAATTGCATGGCAGAAGCTCATCAGCTTATCCTGAAATTAAGCTGGATTCAATACTTTTAACTAAATAGTATATTATCAACACATACTGGATATATAGTATATCCAACATCCCCAGGAGCAATTCACCTCACAGAAATATCCCCCCTGAACCCTGAAGTTACTGCCACAGCTGTCAGGTGTCTGGACTGGAATGCTTTGAATTGAACACATAATAAAAGTTACAGGCTGAGGTAAACTAGGTTGTCTTTTCCTCTCTTTTCCCCCAGCCTCACTTAGGGCTGTTGATATTGGTTGCTGAAAAACTAGGCTGTATCAGCTCAATTCTTTGTTGTATCAACTTAACACACCAGTGTGACAACATCTCCAGTAGAGCCCGATCTTCTAAAGCTAACTGGGATCTCCTTCCCAGGCAGCAAGATCTGTACAGGGAGGCACAAGGCAACCTGAAGGTCTAGCTCCTGGAATTTTAGACTACAGGATGCCCCTGGTACTGGTTCCACCACCATTTGCCTGACCTAAGCAATCTTTGACTTTTCCCCAAGTTCTCCTCTGCTCATGTTCTCTTCAGAACCTTCCTATTTATTACTGGGCTTTGCCCACATCTGCTCCCTTTCCCAGAGGCTCCCTGTGCATTTAAAAGGGAGCTGGAACACAAGCTGTACCAAGCCAGGACTTCAGTGTGACAGGGCCTAATGATAGTTCTGCACAGCCCTATTTAAAACACAGGTCAAATCAAAGAATTTTATGATTTCTTTTTATTCTGGTTGGTTGCACACAGCCAGAAAATCTATTGGGCAAACAGTGTACTTGTCTGACTTTCTTTTTTTATTTGGAATAAATATTTTACTACTTATGACAAAGATAATGCAGAAATCTTGAATAAGATTCCTTAACTTTTCCTAGGTAGGCCTGTCATTCATGCTTTTTACGGTAGCAGCTCCGTGCAGGAGTCGTTTGTCACCACCACTATCAGCATGCTGGGAAATGTGTTTGAATCACAACCTACACATCTTTAATTAGTGTCCACCCAGGTTCACATTTGAGCATTTTTGACAATATTCCTCCTATGCCTTTGTCTCATTAGCAAGTCAGAGTCAAAAACATCCTGAAGAAGTAAAGCTGTTCTAGCTGGGTGCTGTCTATGTATAAGCAAACTCACTTTAGACACAAGACCTAAGTTTTAAGGAAGGACCCCAAGAAAGTCGAGTTGCTCTTCCGTAGAGTTCTGTAATACGTACAATCAGCTCCATGACTTTGTCCTTAATTCTCATCTCTGGCCTTACAAACAGCTGTTAAGACCATAGTTTGATTTGCAGACAAAAATCTCTATTTTGATGCTCTACAGGAACAGCTAAATTGCTTTGGCTGAGTTTAAAAGGAGCATCCTCTCCTTCTGCACGTTCTCACCATGTTGCTTGGACTGCCAGTCATCTGGCTCGGCAAGCTGATTCACCAAAAATCGCACTCTGAAGTGGAATTCTCAGCCAGATCAACAAGGTGATCTCGACAGCTGCAAAGAGCACTTGTGCCAGCACGGGAAGGAGAACGAAAGCAAGGGCTGGAACTACAGCTTTCAACAGCAACCTCCACTCAGCTCTATTTGCGCTGCTCCTCAAACCACACCCTCAAGTTAGCAATCCCCAAAAGAATTTTTTGTGCTGCAGACAAACCTTGTTTCTACCATAGCAAACCAGAACTTCACAGGGTGCGTGTGTGGGAATCCGTGCCCTGTTGTGCAATCCCTACTGATCACAAAATGAAGTGAGGGTTGTGAATTTGATCCATGAAGGCTTCAGTTATCCCATGTAACTGTGTATTTGGTATTTTAGTCTCCAGTTGAAGAACAGCAATGGTCAACAGCCACGTTCTAAGCTAAGTTTAACACAGAATTCAAGTGTAGTAACACAAAAAGAAACTGTTTCTACACTTGCCTGCATTTTTTCAACGCTGAAACAGTGAAATAATAAAAAAAGAGCTGACTTCAGTAACCAAACAATGAGATTGAAAGAAGATGCTCTCGTTTGTAACCAAATAGGACAAAAGTCAGCAATAATTACAAACACATCTGAACTAAGTGAACTGGGGCACACCAAAGTGTTGGATGAATATCTGCATTTCCCACTGTGGCAACTTTTGCTCAGACACAATTAGGTAATAATTATGTCATCTTAAGGTGGGAAACTGAAAGACAAATATTTGACTTTTTTTTTCCAGAAAACCAAAGCAGCAAGGTGAAGAGGAAACCTTGCTTCCAGCAAATGCAGACACAAACATCCCTAGAATTAGATTTAATTTTTGGAGGACCGAGTTAATGACATTGGAAGGCCACACTGGAGTGAAACAACCACCAAATGATCATTTTGAAGCTATTCTTCTAGCAAGTTTAGTTATTCTCTCCAGAAAACAAAATCTGACAAAAGCTCAAAACAAAGAATATTTGGAAAGCTAGCACTTGAGCTTAATAGCCTTTCACTAAGGATCAAAACAATAGCTCAGTATTTATCTTTTTTTTGCAGAGCAGAGACAACAGCCTGACTGGATTCCAAGGTCCGTGCCTCACCAGAGGCAGCGCGGGGCTCAGCAGGATGCAAGTTTTCTTGAGTCTCCAAGACCACAACTCTAAATACACACCCAATGAATCCAAGCAATCCAGTACAGCTCTACAGGAAGGATTAAATGGCTTCAACCAAAAGCTTCCCCAAGCCCAAAATTTAGGGGATGGTTATTAACACTAAAAGGGTAAGACACGGGATCCAAACCGCCAGGAGAACAAAAGCTGGCTCTCCATTTTCACTTGGACAACAATCCAGCAGGTGGATCCCAGCCTGAGTGAGGTGCCCAGCAGTAAGTCCAGTATTTAAAGCCACGCCTAAATAAACAGCCTACCAGCAAGCCAGGAGTGAGAAATACTCTGTTTCCTTCAACTTTGAGATATTCAGAGTTTCAGCTGGGCTCATTATGCTTATTTACTGGTATTTTTGTGTCAAATTTTAGGCTCTCAACCACTTCCCCAAAAATCTTTTATAGCAAGCCTTTTGTTATTCATGTCAGCAGCATGTTGTCAGCTGGAGTAAAGTGACTTTTCCATCCCATAGTATTGTGCTCCAGCTCTTAATGAGTGCACTACCAGACATCTTGGGTGTAGCAAAATCCTCTGGCTCATCCCACCACAGTCGTGTCCTGCTGCTCTTCCAGCATCACTTGGAAGAGCATGAGAGAGGCGGATACCCTGCGGATGTTAGAGCTTGGGCACTATTTTCTATCAGTCACATTTCAATCCTGCGCTCACTCTCTTGAGACCAAAGGTGACACAGAAGGCAATAGCAACAAAAACTATTTACACTTTATAGACTGGACATTATTCCTACAGTCCTAAGAGCACCTCAAAATGAGGTGAACATGGGAATCTTTAATCAGAACCTTCCAAAAGGACAGTCATGTTTTTATTACACTACACGCATTACAGGACTTTATATAAAGCACAGAGACCTGTTAAGGTCTGAAATAGTGAATTAGTTATTAGGAACTTACTAATAATGATAACTTAGAGGCAAGTACAAGTTGCACTCTAATATTAGCGGCACCTGAGGCTTCGAGCTACAACTGGTTCTGAGCAAGCACATTTCCTCATCTGCAGTAGCATCTGCTAAGCAGCAGGATGCCTCTAGTTCACCAAGAGGTATCCTCGACTTGCCTGAGAGCAGGTTGAGAGTAGTGAGATCTGAATATGAAAGTAACGTTTGAACTTTAATTTTACTACTTCACAGAAGGTGCTACACTGCCTGGGATAGACTGTATGGTAACATCTGAACCTCTTAGGAGTGTCAAGTGTCACTTTAGGCTGTTAACAAGGCTGTTTGTCACAGGACTCAAAAAAAACAACAGAATTTTAAGTGGCTACATCATCTGTTTGCTTCAGGACATCTCTTCTTTAGGCACAAAAGGTATCTATGCATAAAAACAAGCTCGAGTGTCAAGAGTGTTTCCAAAGACAAGAAAACTTATTCCTGTTATAACCTCAGCAGTAGCTCCTCCCTGCTGCCTAAGCACTCTGAAATAAAACGGATTTATTCCTCCAAGAAGAGGAAAGGATGAGAACACCGTTGATCGGGAAACATATCTTGGAGATTTATGCCTTCTGTTTTATTTCAAGTGCCCACAAAAACTCAGATGGCACCAACCCTCAAAAAAAGTCAATTGCTCAGTGCATCTTCCTAACCTGATTTAAGAACAACTTCGTAATTGCTGGTTATTGTTTTTGTAGCTCCTCCCCTACACGCATTCTCCGGCAAAGACACAAGAGATGAGACAAGCCCTATTCCTAAGGATTAGGGAATTGGAATCGGCAGCGGGGCGCCGGATAATGCAGGCCGGCGGCTCCCAGCTCTCCCCGACCGGAGGTACCACAAAGCCCTCCCCTTCCCTCCGTGCTGCAGGCATCACCACGCTGCCCGCTCTCGGGGCCGCCGCAGCCGCTCCCCCCGCCGCCGGGCATCTCGTCGTGCCGAGTTCGTCCCGCCAGAAGAGGGGCCTCTCGCCCCCCTACAGTCCTTCCTGGGAAGCTCCCTCCTCCCACCTCCCAGCCTGTCCCCGCAGGAGCTCCTCACGGCCTACCTTGGCGCTGGCCCAGCACCTCCCTAAACCCCCCCCTCCGCTCGCCTCCGGGCCGGCGGGAACACAGCGACATCTTCCTCCCGCCCCTTCCCGGCGCTCCCAAGCCGCCAGGCCCTAAACCTTGCGGCACTCGCCCCGCGCAGCGAGGGGCCGGCCGCTACCCCCCCTCCTGGGACACTACAGCCTCCTCCTTGCATCACAAAGCGGGAGGGAAACGCGCCCCGCCGGGCTCACCCCCAGCCTCCGGAGAAGGGAAGGCGGCGGGGCGAGACGAGCCCGAAAGGTTCCTAACGGCANGGCGGGGCTCGGGCCGGGGCTGCCCCTCGCGGTGCCTGTCTGCAGCTCCCCGCCCCGCCGGGGCCGTCTGCGCCACTGCCTGTCGGGAAGCTCCGCTGCCTAGACGGTCCCCGCCTTCGTCACAGTCGCTTCTCGGCCCGGTTCTGCCCGCGCCGCCTCCCTCCCGGGATAGCCTCCGGTACGGGCTGCGGGGGTCGGCGCCGGACGGTTCTTGGTAACACCAGCCCAGGCGTTTGGCCGCCCCGCTGTGTTAGCCGCTGGTCTCTCATCCGTCCCCGAGTCACCTTGCTGGGGCTGCGGGGGAGAGCCAAGGCCGAGGCGGTTCGTGCTCCAGGCGTTTACTCTCCTTCCCCGCGCTCCGGGGTCCGGGAAGGAGGCAGCGAACGCGCCCGGTGTTTGCGCGGCAGCGGGAGCACAGCGCTGTGTTTTATTGTAAATAAAGACAATGGGCTGCACCCGAAACTTTCTTGGTGTCCTGAAAAACGTCCGCTTTGCACGGTCCGATTCCTTTTCCTAGGCCGTTATTTCAGGCTTTAAAATAAACCCGCAAACTCTCATAGGGCAGCCAATGGTGCCAATGCGTCTTCGTGTCCTCTGGCCCCGCACGGCTCCACCGCCGCTTTGCCGAAGGGCAGGCGGAGCGCTCCGCGCCGAGCTCACCCCTCAGGGAGAGAGGATTCAACCCTCCCCCTGCGCCGCTAATCGGGGTGCGGGGGGAGCAAAGGAAGCCCCTTGGGGCAGAGGAGGGACGAACGAGGCCTGCGGGGGTGCCGCGCTGGCAGACACGGAGGGGAACGTGGCGCTGAGGGGNGTGGGTGCGGGCGGGCCCCGGGTCGGGACGCTCGGAAACGCGTGTGCTCGGGCAGAGCCCCGGCGGAGGGTTCGGCGGCCCCGCCGAGCTGGGGGAAGCGCGGGCACCACCGGAGCTGGATCTGTCTTTCAGGACGATGAGCTGAAGTACACCCTGAAGCGCCTGGTGGAAGGACTGGGAGCCACCCGCGAGGCCGCCCGGCCGGGCTTCAGCTTGGCCCTGGCGCAGGTCAGTGTTTCCCAGAGGGAGTAGAGCTCTCTGCGGCCCCTCTGCGGTGCCCAGGGTGCCGCTTTGCTGTTCGGAAAGAGGCTGGAGGGCTTCCCTCTGGCAGCTTCTGCGTGCAGATGGCGGGGAGAGCTCTTGCAGCGAGCATGGAAAATCTGTGTTGGTTTAAGTGATGCTGATCGGTTTTAAAATCATCCTTTACTATCAGGGTGATGGAGCCTGGAACAGGCTGCCCGGAAAGCTTGTGGAGTCTCCTTCTCTGGAGACTTTCCAGGCCCACCTGGATCTGTTCCTGTGTGGCCTGCCCTGGGTGATCCTGCTCTGGCAGGGGGGTTGGACTCGATGATCTCCACAGGTCCCTTCCAACCCCTAACATTCTATGATTCTATAAAGTTATGCCACTATCATGCTCTTGCTACAGAACTGTCCTGCTTCAAGAACCATCCTTAATTTGCAAACTTTGACCAGTCAAATATAGTGTATGTAGAACTGTTGTGAGCTCTTAAAACTGACTTGCTCCTGGTGTTGGGCTTCTTATGTGGGAGATCTGAAAAGGCAGCCATTTAACATACACTTCAGAGTTGTTTTTTTTCTTCTTGCTGTTTGAGTCTGTAACACATCACAGAATCTCATCACTTGGGATCACCAGAGATCTGAATTTCTCTCACCTAAGAAGCTGATAATGCAGAAGAGCTTGTGCTCTTCCCACTTAGATCAGGGCCTTGCCCGTGCTGGAAAGTTTCATTGCTTCTGTTACCGGATCATGCAGTTGCAGCAAAATGTTCTCATTATTAATCCTACTATGTCAGGTACAGGCTGAAAAAAAAGGAATATCAGGAGATATATTTATATCAATACTCGTTCTTATTCTGGCACATCTTTTACTGATCTAGTTGTCAGTATTCTGGCCTAATAAAGCAGCACATCTGCTGCTCGGCCGAGCAACTGTCCAGCTCTATTTTGTCTGAACCCAGTAAAACTTCATGAAATGGAAGAACCACACTGAACTATTCCATCCATCTCCCCAGGTTTTGCAGGCTTTTGAGGAAATTCCAATATGCAACGTCCTGGAACAGATAAAAGAAAAACACAATCTGGAAAAAGTGAAAAAGGTAAGTTGGCTCATAGCAGCGTTGGCCAAAAGCTGATTTAAATTAACTGTTCTCTATTCTTTAAAGACTTGGGGGCTGGATACTATAGTTTTGGGGTTCTCGCTAAAACAAATGATTATAATGAAATAATGGAAATGTTTGTAAAAACTCAAAGTTGATGACATTATCCCCTGGCCCTGTTTTAGCTGAGATTCGTCCGTGTGATGGAAAGATAATCTGGAACTGTTCTTAAACATAGTGCAGGGAGTTGCTTTTCAGTACGGTGTCTTCATGTGGCAGGGTGTTCAAGGCTGGATCTTCCAGCCACCTTGTTCTACTGAGGAGAGCTGTAGCTGAATGTGAAATCTTAACTGCTCGGTGAAGTGATTTATAACACACCCGCCCCCCCCTTTTTTTTTCTTCCTTTTCAGAAACTTGTGAGAAATGCTGCTTTTGGAAACTTTTTTGGAGTTATGGCTCTGTTTCAGTCTGGACGGCTCGTTAAGGTGACGTGACTGTTGTTGGGATGTTTGGCAGTACTGGTTCTGGGGCTGTCCAGAGTGGAGAGAAAGGCTGAGCTCTTGGCTAGTCAATGAGATGGGACTTGAAGCATTAAGTTCAATTAATCTCTTTTGCATTATCCGTGGACTTTTTGTGCCTTTTAAGTGTCTGTTCCTGACTAGAATGTAGGAACTATGTCAGATAGTACAGGAGGTTCCTACCTGTCCTGGAAGAAAGGGATCTGCTGTCATACACAGCCAGAAAACACCATTTTGGGAAAAGCTGGGTGGCCTGTCAGGAAGTAGTTGTGTAGGTATTTTATTACAAGTAGTTGTAAGAGTCTCAAGAGTGGATTATTACCTGAGCCTTCAGCTTAATCTTTGATATATGTCCTCTCTTTCTGGCTTACTTTTCATTTCTAGGACCAGAAGGCTCTGTTGGAGAGCATCCAACTTCTCCAGCAGCTGACACATCACCAAGCCCACCTCAGGGACCTCCCTCGCAAAGCTCTTATTGACATCATGTCTGAGGTACAGCCACGGCACGTGGTGGGTGGGAGGAGGGAGGACACTGCTTTGGGGTCTTCTCTTTCCTTAGTTTGCTCAGAGTAGAAGGTTGAAGGGGGGATGTGGAAGAGTTGAGTTTAAACTTTGGGAGCTGTTCTCTGTATTGTCTGTGGGCAGATGCTTTTATTCTGGGAAGGTTGCTCTGCTTGAGCTTGGTCTGATTTCATTGTAGACAAACTTATAGTCTGGTTTTTCCCAGTTGACTCGCTTGACTGATGCGTTAGACCCTCTGCTCTTCTAAATAGGAGTGCACTGAAAACTCTGGACCTTCTTGTTTATGCACCAAGCCCGGGCCTAAGGTCGAGTTTGGGCTGTTGGGAGTGATAGGATGTAGGGACTTGGAGTAAAGGAGCTCTCAGCAGTAAAGGAAGAGAGTTTCTTTCCTTCCTTTACGTGGATATTGTTTGTAGATGCAGAGACTAACAGCATTAAACCAAAATGAAACTGTTGTGTATGGAAGTGCCCTGTGTCATTTAGTCTCGACGTTAGGTTTAAACGAATTTTGAATCCAATCTTTCTAAAATCCAAATGGAAGCAGTTTTTATGTGTTTCTTATTGTATTGATGAAAACAGTGGATCCAATTTTCTCTAAAACTGTGGAACACAGTTGTCTACCAGCAGATCTGATTGAAATGAGCAACTTTTTTTTGGAGAAATGTAATGAAAAGCTAGTACAAGAGTTTCTTCCTCCCTGGGCTGCACGACTGTACGGATGGGAGCAGTTGGACAGCAAGAGAACAATTGGAGCTGGAGTCAGTTGACCAGAATTGCTATCTGATGACAACATATTGTCCTGCTCCACATGGTTAAGCACCTGGGGACTGTGTGGCAGTACTGGACACATCCATTATTTGTTTTTGGTTGTGTCACCATGAAGAGTAATTCTAAAGTTTCCAGAACAAGCTTGTAATAAAACACCCAACAATGCAGATCTTTGAATATACTACACAGCATGTGAATAAAATGCTCTGAGATGTTTCTCATGCTCTCACCTTCATTCCTGGCAAGGTTCCTGAAACTGTGTTTGAGGAGGTCCTGTTCGGCATCTTGCAAGGTGACCTCGCTTCAGCCTTCGCATCTCCAGAGAACCTGCACCTTTTGCTTGTGGGCATACAGAAATTCCCTGCTGTTCTGAAACCTAAAAATCTGAAGAAGCTGTTTGGCTCACCTACTGTTGTAAATGAGGAGAATATTCCCAGGTAAATTCTTCAATAAGGAGCGCTAAATGCAACATCCTCAGTCTCTTGGCTAGCAGCGAGAGAAATGTGGCTTTCACTCTGATACCTGCCTGTATTTGCCACTGCAGGTGCTGTTAGGGGTTAGGTGCTGACTGTTAGGCAGGTTCCTAAATTATAGCTCTGGAATTTCTCCCAGGAGGCACAGCCTGCAGTGCTCAGGAAATGTTCTGTGTCCTCCAATGTGATGAATTTGCCCTTCAGCATTCCACTTCCAGGACGGTTCTCTCACATTATTTGATTTCTTTTTCTAGACTTGTAGAGCTTCTGCAAAGTGCTGCCAAGTCTGAGAAGAAGGAGAAGAAATTGCCTGGTGTAGTGTTCGATTTGCTACAAGTTTCACTGAAGGAAAATGCCTTTGAACTGTTCTGGAAAGGTGTGGAGAATGAGCTATTGAAGGAGAAATCGGGACCTGTGAGGTTTGTTTTAACATAACGTTGTTTGCTGTTTTCCATATTACGTTTCTGTTTCTTGCCCCGGTCTTTCAGCTGCCCTCTGGTAGGGTGGAGCATATGGTTTCTCGTGAACAATGTGAGAGTGCTTGAGTTTGTTTATTTAGGTGTTCATGAGAAACTGTATAGGGAGCCTAAATGCAGGAGTTAATACGATTTCTCTTACAGTTGTGACGTGTAACAAATTTGAGGTTAAATTTTACTAGTGCAGCACATAAAGGTGATGCACCTCATTGGGCATAAAGGTGTCTTAAATCTATAGGTTGCTTCTCAGAGGAGCTGTGTTTTCCCTTTCTCTTGAAGTGGTGAGATGTTCTTTCTAAGGAACTGCTGGTGAGCACTCAACTAGTTCTAAACAACAGAGGATCTGCCACAGGGAGAGACCTTAGCAGCTGTGCTAGTCAGAGGAAAAGCTTTGGGCAGTAAGATTTTTGAACACAGGATCCCTTAATTTATGTGCCATGTGGCAGTCCCGCCACTTCTTCTCTGTCTTAGCCTCGTGGCTTTACTTCTGGACCTCTATCTGAGGGAATCTTCTTTGTTTCCCCTCAGTTACATGTGCTACCGGTTGCTGGGCAGCGCTCTCCCCTTCTTGTCTCTGGATCAGCTACAGATGGTTCTCAAAGGGAAGGTGATGCAGCACTATGGAGAACATGTCGTAACGACTCAGGTAGGTCTTCTGGAGAGCAGTCCTGTGGAGAAGGACTTGGGGGTGCTGGGGGTGAGGAGCTGGAGCTGAGCCGGCCCCGGGCGCTCGCAGCCCAGCAGCCCCTGGCCCCCTGGGCTCATCCCCAGCAGCGTGGGCAGCAGGGCCAGGGGGGGATCCTGCCCCTCTGCTCCCAGGGCTCTGGGGAGACCCCCCTGCAGGGCTGGCTCCAGCTCTGGAGTCCTCGTCACAGGAGAGACAGGGAGCTGTGGGAGCGGGGCCAGAGGAGCCCCAGCAATGCTGGGAGGGCTGGAACCCTCTGCTGGGAGGCCAGGCTGGGAGACTTGGGCTTGTTCAGCCTGGAGGGGAGAAGGCTCTGGGGAGACCTTCTGGGGACCTTTCAGGACTTAAAGTGGCCTGTCAGAAAGATGGGGAGAGACTTTTGAGCAGGGCCTGTTGGGACAGGACAAGAGGTGATGGTTTTAAACTGAAAGAGGGAGAACTAGACTGGAGAGAATTAAGAAATTTTTGCTTCTGAGGGTGGTGAGAGCCTGGCCCAGATTGCCCAGAGAGGTGGTCGCTGCCCCATCCCTGGAACCACTCCAGGGGAGGTTGGATGGGGCTCTGAGCAACCTGCTCTAGTTGCAGATGTCCCTGCTCCCTACAGGGAGGTTGGACCAGATGACCTCTTGAGGTCCCTTCCAACCCAAACCAGTCTGTGATTCGATGATTTTGAAAGTACTCATGCTCAGGGCTAGAGACCCTGTCCTGAGCAGAAGTCCTCTCCTTTCTGGTTTCACATTGTCTTGTCTAAAACAAGTCTGTGTAACTTTAGACCTTGGACTCTTACTAAAAGCAAAGTTATTGTATGACCACTGGCTGAGTATGGCCAGTGTTTAATCCTCATTGCCTTTTTGTGTACGTTTTGTTTAGACTTACTTGAAGAGTTTTGAAATTGTTCAGTACTGACCGACCTGCTTTCACTGGTGTTGCTGGAAAAGCTCTAACGATGGGGAGCAGAGGAAGGGCAGCCCTCAGCATATTGACTGTGTCATAGGTCATCCTTTAACAGTCCTTTTGATTTGGTGTGTCCAGAAGCTCCTTTTTGTCTGTCATTGTGCTGGATGTTGCATGACCGTTTGAAGGCAAAGACAAAAAGGGACAACTCATGATTTTGTTTACGTTAGTGCTTGTTTCAACGAGCACATCTAAAGTTTAAGCACAAATTTTATTTGGGAATTGGGTTTTGGAACTCCTCTTCCTCCATCCCTCCTGAAAAACCAGGAAACAACACAGCCCTCACTAAAGGGAGGAAGAATAAAAGGGAAATACTGATAAAAACGGACGTTGTTTGAATTTTTGTGGTAACAAAACCCTGAGCCTCCTCGTCTGGGCCCCCAAATTATTGTTCTCTCTTGGGAGGAATAGAACTTTGCAGCCTTTCTGTTCTGGTGCCAAAGCAGCAAGAGATGTGTGGGTTTGCTCTGAAAATGCTGCTTACCGTGGTGCATCGCTGTCTGGGCCAACTTTCTCCAGCTTTATCCCTTGAGTTAGTAATTTTCCTGTTTCTTGATTTTATGCTTGTTGTGAAGATAAATAAGGCCATTTTCTTCCCCATGCATCCAAAAAATTAATGTAATTCCTGCCTGAAACGTCCAAATCCACTGAAGACAAGGATTGACTGAGTCAGAGGAGAAACCCTTAATACTGATGAGGAAGTAGATAAGATCTGTGTTTGAATTTGTTGGTCCTGGTTTTTGTGGATTGTTTTGGTTTTGGTTTGTTCCTTGACAGGGTTGGTTTTTTTGGAAAGCCAATACTGTTATCTTGTCATTTCTTCTGGGCTTCTGGTGGTTGTTGGAGATGGAACTAAACTTACTGACTGTTATCTTCCTTTTCGACACAGGGGAGTAACTGTACTCAATTTGCTTTTGTTGAGAGGTGATTGATGAACCCCCTGTTGTGAGTTCTTGGCCTATTTACAGCAGTCTCCCCTGCAGTTTTTCTCCCAGATTTCATACTGATGCACAAATACTGAGTTCTCCAACAGAACCTTGCTAAGTTGAGTTTTGTGTGAGATTTTTTTGCAGCGGTATTTATATTCTAATTGGATGGATGTGTAGTTAATTAGGAATTTATAGCCCCTCTGCTTAAAAGAACAGTGTTCCCTCGACTTTCATTGCTGTCTCTGCTCCCACCAGGTCACTGTGTTGATCGTGACACTGGATCAAACAAGTTGTTTTATTAATTTTTGAAAGCTGCATAGCATTTTTTGGAGCCAAACCCCAACTTGCCCTCTTTGAGGTTTCTCCAGTTACGTTTTTGTTTCTTTCCAGATTAAGTGGGATTGAACATTGTGGGCTATGAAAGAACGTAAGGAAATGAGATGGGATGTGTCCTGGTGGTCTGCATGCTGCTGGGCAGTCTTCCAAGGCCTGTATGCCTTGCAGATCAGGAGCAGGACCAAGGACAGGACCTGGCACAAAAGAGCAATGCCTCAGGATATGATTTGTAGGTTAAACATGTCAACTCCTGCTCCTTTCACAATCCTGCAATGTTTCTGATATGCCAGGAGGACGAGGTGTGATTTGTTCCACCCCTTGTGGGTCAACAGGCTCCAGGGCTGCTGGATGAGCCTGGAATGGATGTGGAGGAGCTTCCAAATTGAAGGAAGGTCTAAGGCAGGTGATAAGAGAAACACTCTGGACTTTTACCCAAAATAAGAGCTGATCAGCTTGGGAACTTAGCTGCACTGGTCAGCTTGTGGCCCAGGCTACTGAAGTCCGACTGTTTGGGAAGGTGCGAATTAAAGGGTTGAAGCTGGTGCATGACAGGATTCTGTGGTTGCTTACAGTGGTTACTCCTATATGAGGAAGACAATGAGGTGAATCGATGACCTGCTGAACGCCTTGTGACAAATGTTCAGGCACATGACTTTAACTTACCTCTGCAGTCAAATCTGTAAAGGGATTTGTACTTACAAAGACACTTGGGCTCACTGTGAGGTTTCTAACCTGCTTGTTTGACCATGTTTTTCAGCTTCCCGATCGATTTAAGTTTGCTCCAGAGATGGAAGGATATGTAGATGAATTTCTGAACAGCTGTGATGACCTGGAGAAGCAGCTGGCAGTCATCATCGGCTTTTCCACTCTTACCAACCAAGGCTATCCAGTGTTTTCCAGCTCTTCCAGGGTAGTAAGACACCTGCAGCCAGTGGCACTGCAAAAATATATTGAGTGGCTCAAAGACATGTTCCTCAGTCCAGACCTTGACTGCTGTTTAGACTTCTCAAGTAACCGGCAGAAACAGAACCAGGAAAATGCAAACATGTGAGTGTACAGAGGAGGTGCCACCTTCTTTCTCTTTTGTGGTTAGAGCAGCTACCTGTGTGAAGTCTGGTTTGGACAGCCTGCATTTGCTGGTTGCCTCACTATGAGTTGACAGTCATCACCTGTTTCCTCTGTCTCAGAAGGTTTAGCCCCAGCATGGGACTCTTGCTGGGACAATATTCAGTTCTTCACATCAGAGCAAATATGGTGAGAACCAGCCAGCCTGACCAAAGCAGACTGGGGCACCACAGAAGCCTTCTCTCTTGTTCCTCTAAGCCCTGACAGCTGCCGTGGCAAAAAATGTCCAAGGGCTTCCTTTTCCACTTCAGGTCTTTGTAGGAATTGTCTGTCTCTTTTATCTGACTATTATACGGGCCTGAGTGCTCTTGTCTCCTTGGCCCACAGCAAAGCACCAACTTCCATGTCTCAGGAGTGGGGTGTAAATACTTCTACCCTTGATAGGCAGTTGTAGCAATTTCTAGCTAGGAAAACTTTCCAAGGGAAAGCTCTATCCTCTTGTGGGGCCTCTTCCAAAGAAGGTGTAAGCTGTTAAACAGTGCATCCATGCGGGTCTTGTGCACCTGTAACCTCACTCTGCTGACTGCTGCAATTCTTGAAGTGCTTTTTGCTAAAGTGCAGCTCCTCAGTGGTGTAAATAGACCGTTGTTTGTATTGTAAAAAGCAACTTTGGGAAGATTATATATCTTCCTATGGACCTGGTGCTTCCTTACTGCATAATCTTTAGTATAAAGTTTCTAAATATCTCAAAATCACCTCTTGTTGCAGTGAACTGTTTGGTTTGTGTTTGTTCTGGGATAGTGTTCAAACTCCCAATTGTGTCCCCTTCCTTAGTGACAGAGCACAACATAAGATTGCTCGATTAAGAAAATGGATCATCCACCGACTTGCTAACATCATGGAAAGTGCAGTGGAAAAAGAAGAGAGCCTTGTGATGGACATTTCCAGGTGGGAATGATTTAAAGACTTAATGCTATGTGCTTGGAATAGTTCTGTTTAGCTCTGTAGCAGTATTCCAGGTATTCTGTCCCTGTGACATTAGGCAAATTTAGTAGTGGAAATATTCCAGAACATAAATTATTTGGGAGACTAGGTTCTGTTTTCAAAGTACCTTCTGCAAACCTGGAGAAACTCTGGACCTAAGTAATTCAGGCACTTAAAATCACCTTAGTCCCATTTGTTTTCAGTAAATTTTAAGTTCCTGGTTCTCTAGATTGCTTGGAAATATTACTTGTAATCTTTACATCAGATCTTAGTAAGTATTTATCTGTTAGTTTAAAATCTTGGAGGATATGACCCAAATCTCACAGTCTGAGTATTGTATTGTGTGGTCTCAAGTGCTGACACTGCACTTTTGTGAGGTCCTGAGCATCCTTTTCAGTTCTTTACCCTGTGTACCTTGAGAAAAGGGTCTTATTGTAAATAATGACTTTTTTTTTTTTTTAAGTGGTTGTACATCCTTGAATAAAAATGTGGTGAATATGTGGTGCTGTTTGGTTTGCAGACATGGGCTGGTTTTCCTCTATTATGACCAAAGTGCCTCCTAATTCTGTTCTTGTTTCTGTCTGTTCTAGGTTTTGCTTCTTCCATGCTTTCTTTGAGACTAAGAAAAAGACTTCCCAAATACGTGAGACAACCGTCCTTCCATCAGAGCCCCTAGATGAAGAGACTCATTCAGTGGTGGAAAGCTACTTCTTTGGGTGAGGATTTTGATTGCACACTTTAAGCTTGGAAATTTCTTTTTTTCCTGAGGATAAGATCAGCCTGTGAATGGCAGGGCAAGAGGTTTGGGATTGTGAGCTGCTATTGGAGCATTTATTTGATTCCTGGACCAGGGAATGACTTTTTTTAAAGCAGATCCTGGACAGATTTCCTGAATTGTCCAATAAAAATATAATTTTGCGTGGCAAACCTGCCGAATATGTGCGTGATGATCAAGTAGATGTAGAGTTGAGCTCAGATTGTTTTTTCTCAAAGATTTCATGCCTCTGTTGCAGGCTGGATGTGGAATTACTGAAGAGAGGTGTGGTGAGGTTATGCCAGTTGCTGTTGGCTTTCTGTCTGCTCTGGGTGTGAGCTGCTGCTGGCTCCCCAGTCCCCCCCTGTACCAAGACAGATGGACTTGGAATAATCACTTTTAAGTGATTTCCAAAGCTAGTGCTCCAACCTCAGCAGAGGGAAAGCAGAAGACATGGTGGCACACAAAATGGGAAACAACTGAGAGCAATAGTCAGTGTCCTTGGGAGCTCCAGATGTGCTTGGGGACACCAAGACCATGAGCTGTACATTGCTGGGCTTGAATACACTCATGGGGTGAAACTCATCCTTAGGGATGAGCGTTTTTTTGGGAAGTGTGAGAAGACCATCCGGTTCCTCTGACAGGAATGTGTTGACTGTTTTTCTTTGCAGGTTACTTCAGACTTTAAACACCTTGACTGTTTTGGGGGATACAGCAAAGGCTGCAGCCTTGAGGGAGAAGCACATCCATGGTGTGACCGCGGATGGGAAGCTGTGGATCTTTCTCCTCGTTGAGTACGCCAACAAGCTGCTCGCCAGCGAGCACGTCAAAGCTCTGAAGCCTTTTACCAAGGGCCAGAGGGATGCTTGGGAGAGGTGAGAGGCTTGGGAAGCTGGGTGCTGGGTTGGTGAGATGGAGAAGGTGGAAAAGTTGTAGTCTTAGTCTCTCTCTGGGCCAGTAGAAGAGAGATTGTGTTCTCTCACCCTCCTGCTGTTGTTCTGGCTGCTGTAGCAGAGCTATTTCACAGGCAGTGGCAGTTCTGTTTCTTCCCTTTCAGAATCCTGCACCTATGGCTGGGTTTCACAACATCTTTCTGTGTCTACTCACCCTGTTCCTTTCTTCCTGTTCCTTCTGTGTGTTAGCTCTGTCTGGGTGGCTGTGTACTTTCTATTTTTTGCTTGTAGTTTCCCAAACGCGATTGTAACTCTGCTGATTGATCTTTTCTCCTAATAATGCCTGTACCAACCTCCCAATGCTTCTTTTCTGGTTCTCTTTTCTGAGCTTGATTTTTCCATAAAGGCTTTGACCTGTGATATTAGTAATCTACCTTTGCCCAAGTGCAGAGTGTTTTATAAGCCACACGTGGTGAGATACTATTGTTGGGTTAAGTTTGTGTTCTCTGTGTGTGTCCAATTTCAATAAATTAGATGTTAAGTGCAGAAGATGATACTATAGATATGGTCATGGTTTTAGTCCGATTGTCAGAGAGGATTTGCTGTTGCAACTGCAGAAGACTCAAAAAGGTTTCTTTTTTCAGAACACTTCAGTCTGTGAAGAAGCTGCAGAAGAAGGAGAATAAATCAGACAATGCCAAAGTCGTTGCTTTCCAGCAACTTCTGCTTTTAATGGCCATTCATCTTTTCAAAGTAAGACCTCTGAAGCATATTGGAGTGGTGTACAATGGGCTTTCTGAACACTGAGCTGGAGACTTTCTTTGTGCTCAGAGATCTAATCTTTCATGGCCTCTGGCTTCTAAAAATGGGTGACCGTCAGCTGATAAACTGTGATTCTTACACTGCCTGTAGACATCAAACTTGCAGGGGCAGAGCTTGGCCTGAGCATTAGTTTTGCCCTTGATTTGCTGCTGAGTGGGGCAATTTTTATTTAGTTTCATATTTTCTTCTACAAAGGGGTTGTAGCTGATTTTATTATCTGTACCTATTAGAGAGGTCCTTAGATCTGGAGTATACTCCTTCTGTTGCTGTTGGTGGTGAGGAATTCAGAGAGGGTGTTTATTGTCTGCTTGTGATCAAACAGAACCAGTCTGAAACAATGGATGTTCTGAGTGATCTTCTGAACTGCACAGAGAGGGCATTCAGCAAAGAACCTAAGAAGAAAAAGACTGGTGAGTCCTTCCTACAGAGACAAAGGGAGTGGGGATTGTTAATGGGCTGTCAGAAGACGGCAGTTCTGCTTTGGGGAAGCTCTCTGTCTGTGTCGGTTCTGGCTTGATGCTCTTATTATCTTCAGGAGAATCTCCCTCTCCTTCATTCTCTTCCCTTGTCTTTCTGAATTTCTCATCTCTTGCACCAGCTCTCCATCCACATCCTCAGTGGGTTGTGTTCCTGGGTGGAATCACCTGTCCTTAAAGGATCGGTGGACTATTGAGAGAACTGGCTGTTGTTCAGATGAGCGGCATCCAAGGGAGTTCACTCTTTTTGAGTTCTTGTTCTATGCTGGCCAAGAGTTTGACTGAAGAGGTGGTATCTGCCTGGGGAAAGCTGTGGACTCTCCTAAGAGCCAGCAAGCCTGAAACTTGTGCTTTCAGAGCTCAAGTTCTGGGCAAACTCAGTGTGTCCTGTGTGTAGATACAGCCTGTTTGCTGATTTAGGCTCGTCCTTGTTTAGGGCCTGCGCAGCTGGACTGGGATTTTATCAGAAAAGAATCTGCCTTGATCTTTTACCTTCCTTTCTAACTGTGCTCTTGTTCTCCTTAAATCTCTGTGTAAATTTGAGGGTACAGTGAAAGTAAAAGCTATGCTTCTGGAGTGGCTTGGTTGTCAGGATTCCCAAACTTTTACACCGGTGGACGTTTCAAATGTCAGCACTTTTCATGGGCTACCCTGACACCTGATTTCATTAGAAGTGCTATAAAACATATATACTTTTGCTGACCGGCTGCTGCTTGCTTTAATGTGGCCAAGTAGGTATTGCATGATTTGCAGAACTGCTAATCTGAGTGATGAGTTAATGAATAGGAGGTTTCATTACCTGGTAAAACTTTGCAGTGGCCTAAAGACAATTAATTTCAGGCCTGTTTCTCTCTACAATTAGTAGCCTTCCAACACAGCTACAATCTCTTCACCTTCACACTCTGGCGTGTGTTGCTGAATTAGTTCTTCTACTATGTTTTTTTTCTGAATGAATTTTTCTGCAGCAGGGAGTTTGCCCCTTCCTCTCATAATTTCTTTGTTCCTGTGCAGACAATGCAGAGCCAGGATGGGTTGAGGTGATGGTGGAAATCCTTCTCTCGCTCCTTGCCCAGCCCAGCCTACTCCTACGCCGCATTTCCAAGAGCGTGTTCGTACGGATCTGCCCTAACCTGACCAAGAGGGGCTTGCAGCTGATCCTGGATGTAAGTGAGACACTAGTCAGGCATCGTACTGTTCGCCTGTCTTGGCTCTGTTTGGAGATTAAATAAAAGCCTGCTGAAAATAAATAAAAGCTACTGAATTTTAAATGTAGCTTACAGAGTGTTGGGGTTTGGGTTTTGTTTTGTTGTGTTTTTTTTATGGCAGCCTGGGATCTGCTCACTTTAGGCTATATTCTTTGGTAGTTTTAGGTTGAAGAAATTCCTGGGTTGGTTTTTATAGGTGGTAGATTTTATATGTTAGTGTAAATGGTAACAACTTCTTTTTGCTAGAAAGGCTTAACACAGAGGTGCTAAAAATGACACAGAAAATTGCTTGCAGCACTGAGTAAGGGGGTGTTTCCTGAGAGAGTAACATGTGGATTGCAAAGATGAATCGTAGAATCCTAGAATGCCAGGTTGGAAGGGACCTCAAGGATCATCTAGTCCAACCTTTCAAGTAAAAAAAATATATACGATGAACCTAATGCTTCAACAAATCAAAATGTGCAATGTCACCAGCCTCTTCAATTTTCTCCACCTTTTTTGTTTCTTAGAGAAAGAGCTCAGCATATTAACAAACATGATGTTATGAACTAGAAAGTTGAATGCCCTTACTTACTATTTCATTATTCAGCTGACTTACTGTGCCAGAATTCCTGTCTGTTGTTCTGTCGTACGCAAGAAATGCATCAAAATGAAACCAAAAATCACAAGTCCCACTCTTTTACAGGTTCTTGATCCATACCAAGAGCAAAATGAAGAAAGTGCTGTTGTTGTGATGGAAGAATCGGACAAAAAGATCAAGTCTGCACAGGACATGGTAATTGATGTGCCATTATCAGTGACAAATACTTTTCAGACCTTCACTGTTTAAAACTGACGCGTCTCCTGATCTGTGGCAATAGGTGTAATTGCACTTCTCTGTCTTGAGTAAAATGGCTGCTGCTCTATTAAGATTTATTTTGAAAGTGCAACACAAACAGCTTGTTGGAAGTGTGCGTTTATTAGTCTCTTTGCCTTGAAGGACAATGTTGTTATAGGAATGACTGTTGGAATAGGTGACTTCCTGAGAACAAATGGCTGCATCCTCAAATTAGCACAGGCCTCTCTGTTTTGCAGCCACTGACTGAACTGTGGCTGAGAGAGGCAGCCATCTGAATTCAGGATCTTGGGTTTTAAGAAGTGCAGACATTTGAGTTACAAAGCATTGCAAGCACTAGCAGAAAGGGGAGTCAGATGGAGGCTGCCACTGTTTTGTGGAAGCTTCTTTCTGGTACTCGGTATGAGAGAAGTCTGTATTCTGCTTTTAGTTCTTGGGCAGACCTGGTATCTCATTATCTGAGGTGTTTTTCCCGGAATCTGAGGGCTGGAAGTGAGGCAGTGGGGTGAGGGGAGGCTTGAGTTTCTATTTCTGAGCAGTGATACACCTGAGAATTGAGTGGGGCTTGAAGAACGGTGGGGTCACAGATGAACTTTTCTTCCTCAGGATGAGGAAGGAAGCGAGGATTCCTCAGGTGAAGGTGACACTGAGGAAGAGAATGACAGTGAAGATGAAGAAGACAGTGAAGAAGTTGATGATGATTTTCGCGGTCAGCTGATGAACGTCCTTCAAGCAGGGAATGCATTGGTATGTTTTCACTGCCTACCTTGATAAAAATGCCATAAGGTTTGGGGTGGTGAAGGATTATCCGATGCCCACACAGAGGTAACCCTGGCAGTCCTCTTTATGTGGTGTTTGAAGCAGAAGGTCAAGATTTTCACAGCAAGCTGTGGAAATAAGTCACTTGTTCCTTTAGTTATTGTTAGTGTGTTTTGAGTGCGTTTAGTTGCCCCGTCTAGCCTGATGCAGCTTGAATTCCTGCCTGTGGTAAAGGAGATAGACATGAACTAAAGCACTGAGTTACTGTTCCGTGGTGGCTGTATTGACTGGCCTGTGTGGAGCAGTGTGATCCCTGCAGGCTCCTCTGGAGACTTGGGGTAGCTCTGGGGTGTGGTTTCAGGGTTCCTATAAAGGCTGCAGACATAGTAACAGATTAACCTCTTCAGTGAAGGAGCAGCACAGGGGCAGTAAGTGTCAAAACCTCAGCCTCTTCCCTCTCCCGGTCTTTAGCCCTCCATGGTAGTGCTGTGCAGCCTGATGGGAAATAGGAGCTGAATTCCTCATTGAGCTGAGCATCTGTTTTCCTTCCCCATGTTGTTATTCTGGGTCTAGAGGAAGCTACATCCCTACTGTGACTGTGAGTCTGCTCTTGGCTGTGGTTCTCTCCCCACTGTCTTTTTGAAGTACATGAAATGACGTGTTGTTTGTGCATTCTGAAAACAAAAGGGAGGAGATGAGAGTGATGAAGAGCTGGATGATGAGGCTATGATGGCTCTTGACAAGAACATCTCAGCCCTTTTTGCGGAGCAGCAGAAACGGATCCAGGCAAAGAAGGATGAGAAAGACAAGATGCGGAAAGAGAAGATCCTACGGAGAGATTTCAAGATAAAGGTGGGAGATGAGTGTTTGATGTGAAGACCTAAGGCTTATTAATGTGTTAGTTGCAGGCCACTGCCTGCCATGAGCTACCTAACACTGAACAACTTGGACATCACGTGTGTCATAAGCTTTTAGAGGCTGGGACGGGATTGTTCTGGCTTTGTATAGCACCTGGCACAGCAAGATCTTGGTCAGTGAGTGGGGGTTTCACATGCCCACTTGTAAACACCAGGCCTGTGCTATCAAAAAGCAAACTGTGGTTTCCATTTGCTGGAAACTGAAATGATTCAGTTGATTAGATCCTTTTCCACACCTACCCAAACGTGGGAGCCTGTCAGCTTTTGTACACTGAACGAGCTTGATGTGCCTTAGTGTGACCTGTATACACCCCCTCTGGTAATTCTGTAATGTCAGTGGCTTTTTTGGCTTGTTATGCTAATAAAATCAGGAGGGTGATTGCAGGTGGGCCCTGGTTATTTGTGACTGTAATACCGACTGCAGGCCACGCGGTGTCAGCGCCGACTGTCCGGGGTACTCCAGCATCCAGGGACAGCACCAGTGTCTGGTGTCAAATTAGGCAAGATGGAGGCTGAATGGTGTAGCTTTACTGCATTTTTACTCTGATGCTGCGCTAGAAGAGGCTGATTTTATGCTAATGCATTGTCTGGAAGTCGGAGGAGGCTGGCAAGGGTGAGAGCTGTCAGTGAATGGTGCTAACAGAGACACATGACAAGTTACAGTGGTGGCAGGTCTGGTGAGGTGGCAGTGATGCTCTTAACTACTCTTTCTAAATGGTGCCACCACACAAAATAGGCTAAAGTCAACAGACGACCTTTAATCTTCAGTTTCAAATTTTTAGTTTTCGTTTTCTCATGCCCTGGCAGTACAAATGGTAAAAGGTGTACAGATCTCACTGCAAATCGCTTTCTTCAGCCCCCTCCAGCTGCTGTGTAGCCCACTCCAGTCTGAAGGAGCTGCTCCATCATGTTTCCTTGTCTGCATTCGTTCTCACACCAGTAGCTGTGTTGGCAGGTGCTGGATCTGGTTGAAGCGTTCCTGGTTAAGCAGTCGGAGAATCCCTTGGTGTTTGACATCATTGAGCCCCTGCTTCGGGTGATTGAACAGTGCATGACCTCAGACTCTGACAAACAGGAGGTTGACTTCCTTCAGAAAACAGCCAATATCTTCAGGTAAGTGTCCTTAGTNCTACTGGACACACTTTTCTTAATGCACCCTTGGCCACAAGGCCCATTGCTGTCCCATAGAGAACTGACTATCCACTAGGACTCTAAGGTCTTTCTCCATGGAGCTGCTTTCCAGCAGGATGACCCCTAATCTCTGCTGGTACCTGGTGTTATTCCTCCCCATGTTATTCCTCCTCTGGTGTTATTCCTCAATGTTCTTGAAGGTGAAGAGCAGTCGGTCTCCTCACCCTTCTTGCCACCGCAACGACTGCCTCTTTGGCCGCCTACAGCTACCACAAGTTTTGTTTATGCGTAGCCCTGAGCCCAGCGATAAGAGGTTTGTAGCAAGCTGTTTCCCAGAGCTCTTTCTGTGGGTAATGCCTTTGAATTTGTTTTTAATGCTCTTTCAGGAACTCCTTGTGCCGCACGAAGCAGTACTGCAAGAGAGTGGGTCCCCTGCAAGAAGATCTGCACGCTTTTGTGGAGAGGCTTGTGAAGAAAGCCTGCAAGCTCACTGACACTTCAGTGGCTCTCTATTATTTCAGGTGAGTGTTCAAAAGGAGCTCAGCGATGTCAGGAATGACATTGTGTGTTGGAACAGTTCAGAGAAGCGAGAGACTGGATGGAGGACTAATCGGTCATCCTGGGAGTGGAGCGTTTTCAAACAGATGCCCGTTCTTTGGTGCTCACCCTCGGTGGGCTCTGTGGTACAGCGATGCTCTGGTGCAGTTTTGCTGGTAGCGATGAAAGCGCTTCCTTGAGGCTTCGTTGGGGAGTAGCGAATCATGGGTGATTGTGGCTCAGTGTGAGGATGAGTGTAGTTTGTAATCAGTTTGCAGCCATCGTCCTGTAACTACAGTGGTGTCCTGTCACCCTGGTAACGCAAAGAGAACAATAACGGTTATGAATCCTGACTGTGCATAACAGGATTCACTCTCTTGCTCTGCAGGAGGCTGAGGGGAGACCTTATTGCTCTCTACAACTACCTGAAAGGACGTTGTAGAGAGGTAGACACTGGCCTCTTCTCACCGGTAACTAGTCACAGAATGAGAGGGAATGGCCTCAAACTGTACCAGGGGAGGTTTAGATTAGACATTAGGAAAAATTTTTTCATGGGAAGGGTTGTCAGGCGTTGGAACAGGCTGCCCAGGGAGGTGGTTGAATTGCCATCCCTGGAGGTGTTTAAAAGCTGTATAGATGTGGTCCTTGGGGACATGGTGTAATGATGGACCTGGTAGAGTAGGGTAAATGGTTGGACTTGATGATCTTGAAGGTCTTTTCCAACCTAGATAATTCTGTGAATACGAGTGAATTGGGATAAACCATACGTTGGGAACCAGGAGTAGTCTTGCAGCTTCCTGGTGTAAATGGGAGTGCCCTTTTCCAGGAGGCTCTCTTGTGACTTGCAGGCAGTTTCAGGAGAACTTTCATACTCCATCTAGGCTTTCTCAACACAGCTGTGTATGCAGCGGGTACCATGGTGAGCCCAGGGCTACTGGGCAGTGTCAGCTCTGCAGCAGTGGTGGCTGTGCAGGAGCCCTGCTACTTCCTGGCAACAGAGGGCTGGCTGTGTGCGCCGTGTGGCTCCCAAACAGCTTCCTGGCAGCGATAGTGACAGTCCTGAGTGGAGCAGAGGGCTCTTCATACAACGTTTCTCAATAGCAGCAGAGTGCCTATCTGCTCTTGCAGGTGATAAGCCCACCTTTTCCAAGCACACAGCAGCCTGGGCTCAGCTGTGCACGCTCGGGAATCCTGGGCCAAATGCAGGAGTCCTCAAGCAGTGCCGGTCGGAAGCATGAGCTTGAGGAAACCAGGCTGTTAGTGGGGGTGTCAGACTGCGGTGAGGGATAGGGGCTAGTGGTGACCTGGCAGTGCTGGGTTAACATTTGGACTTGATGATCTTAAAGGTCTCTTCCAACCCAAAAGGTTCTATAATAATGAAACGATGCAGCTTTATTTGTCTCTGGGTCTGGCAGAAATGGGTCAGGCTGAGAGAAAGGATCCTCTCGGACTCTTTAATCCCCTTGGTACAGAAGAGGCTGCCTGTGTCACTTGGCCTCTGCCTTCAGCTGGCTTTGCGGCGGCACCGTGACACTACGGTAACTGCTGTGTTCTCCCTTTTCCCTTTCCCTTTTTAGTGCCTCATTATACCTGCTCAAAGTGTTGAGAGGAAGCACATCTGAGAATTCATCAACTCCTCCTGCCTCTCTGCCAGAGAAACAGAGCAACTCCATCCCACAGACTTCTCAGGTAAGCCAGCAGGCTGCTCGTGAGGCACTGGGGTTTGCCAGTCAAGTTGCGTTACCCCATTTCAGAGCGGGCCTTGCTTATTCAGTGTGGCCGCTCCTGCTGCCTGCAGGTAACTGTCTATGGGATTTCTTTTCCATAAAGCTGTCACATTCCCCATCTCCTTCTGGCCCTCACCCTTTGCAGTGCCTGCTTGCCCATAGCCACCAGGGGCTGCTGGTGTACAGAGGATCCAAACTGCCAGAGAAGCCTGATGTGTATTTATGCTCCCCTCCTGGCTGATTTGCTGTTCTTTCCTTCAATCTCTTGACAGTCACTCTTGGATTCTTTCTGGGAGGGCGCTGAGGATCAGGGAGACACAGGGGAGTGGTGGATGAGAACAAATTCCTGTCTCTCTGAGGTTTGGGCTGAGTTATCTTAGGGTGAAGAGAATGTGGAACAGCCCTGATTTCAGTGGTAGCTGTTTGCAAACAGACTCTTCATCTGGCTGTGCTTTGGGTGTCTGTAACTTGTGGAGCTTCACTATCAGATTCTCTTTCACCCACTGTCTCTGCTGAACTTGACAGGTCTCTGAATTTGGTGACCATGTATATTGGGCACCTCAGTCCAGTCACTTCCGCAAGAAACCTGGCAAGTAGTGTTTTACCAGCAAGCATGATACTTGCCTCGGAACCTCTCCAGTTGTGCGCAAAAATTTGTGCCTTGATCCTATTGGCATTTTGTGGTGGAGGAAAATAAACAGAGCTACCTCACAGTAAGGGAGGGCCTGGAAATTACAATCCTCAATGACACTTTGATCAAAATTTGTCTCCATCAGCTGAGGACCCGCCGGTTTTGTCCCATCTAAATAATCAGACACACAGGAGCAGGAGTAAGCCTCCCAGTCTGGAAAATAATCAGTTGGTTTTTCAGTGTAAACACACGATTCCATTATTTTAATGGACGTGAAACTAATGGATATATGAAAGGAGCCAGTGACGGTAAAGATATTATTAGTGACTGAGTAGAGCTGATGTTTCTGAGGCTTAGTGAGAGTGTTAATCCAAGCAGCTCTTGTTTTGTGCTGGGCCTTTATGGAAAGAAAAACAGATCTATGAGGAATATAAACAGCATACTTGACATTGAGGCTAGAGTGAGACAGGCTTCACAACATCCTTGTGCTTCCTTGTCCTTCATGGCGAAGGCTGTTAGTCCTGTGGGAGCAGAGCTGTGGTCTTGACCAGCCAGAGCCACAGCCAGCAGCTGTGGTTTGAAGGAAGTGACCCAGTTGGTTTTGTGTGATGCTGGTGGTGCTGATGTTGTGTTGAGGCTGGGAAGGTTTTGCAGAGGGCCACCAGAGCCAGAGGTGTGGTGTGTTTCCAGTGAGCAGTGCTTTGTGAGCTGAACCTGGAGCTTTTCAGTAAGGAGCAAAGTGGAGCTAGAACATAGAACCCTATGATGCAGTGGCCAAATTTATGGAAAAGCTTTTTTCTGTGGAAGAATTTTTTGACAGTAAACCTGCATGGGAGGAGGGAGGAATCCATTTTTTTCCCTGACGATGTGTATGTTGAAGTGTTAAGTGTAGACACTTGACTAGGAAACTGAGGTCATGTATTTCAAGATCCATCTCCCCTATTCCACTCTAGCCTGGGAGTTTTGACCTGAGAGCAGGACACAACTTTTACATGGCTTTAACTTGCCACAGGACCATGGAAGAACTGCTTGGGCAGAGGTTCATGAGAGGCCCATCCACTATTGTGAAAATCACAGCTTTGACCTTCTGGGCCTTAATTTTTCTTTCTTCCCAGAGAGCCGTGCTTCCCTGGCAGTATGAGAACAGTCAGGAATGTCAGGATGTGATGCTCCACACTCGGTTCTTCATTCATCTCTGTGGTGTTAGTTTAGATCCATATGGCCTGTGTGGGTCTCAGCTGGTTGCTGCATGTCCAGGGTTCTTAGTCCCTACAGAGGGGGATATTAGAGCATTTATACAGTTTACTGGATCCCTGATCCAGGGCTTGTCTGTTGGTTACCTGGGGATCTGCTGCTAAGTGTATGTAGATCTAGATATCTCCATACACTAATACCTAGAGATTCAGACAGCTCTACAGCTGAGAACACCCTGTGCACAGCACAGCAGCTGCAGGATGGACTTGGAGTGCTCTGTGAACTTCCAGTGCTGGGCATGCCCACCACAAACCCTGCAGTACCGCCCCACGCTACGTGTAGCATGTGTGGTCTGGCTAGAAAGCTGTGCTGCCTGTCACTGACACGGTCATATGGATATCAGGACTTGGGAGAGCACCTTTGGGGCCTGCTGGGTTGTTTCTTCATCGTTCTATGTTGTGCGTCCTAGGTCTGTATCACATAAGCAACCCAAGAATAACTAGTTGTTGGAAAAATCCGTGTGTGCTGGTAGAAATGGGTTACTTCGTGGCTAGAGATTCATCCTTGTGTTTACCTGGAATTTTTTTTATTCTGCTTTTACCCTGTAGCTTTTGAGCACAGGTTGCTTGAATGTGGAGAGGGTGACTGAAATCTACCGACAAGCACTGACACAGTTCTTCACCAAACGGAAGAGTGGCTTTACCATCTCCATGTTCCACGATCTCTTCAGACGCTTCCCGGTACGTGTTGGGGACTGTGTGGCGTGGTGTCTTCTGGGGGCTCCGTAGTACAATTGTAATTCTGGGGAAAGCTGGAAGAGAAACTTTTCCAC
This sequence comes from Baryphthengus martii, assembly GCA_013396935.1. Classification (NCBI taxonomy): domain Eukaryota; kingdom Metazoa; phylum Chordata; class Aves; order Coraciiformes; family Momotidae; genus Baryphthengus; species Baryphthengus martii. The sequence continues at coordinate 73,658 of VWZK01016514.1, read as the reverse complement.
TTTATTACAGGCTTTCAAAACTGTTGTAAGGTTTGCTTCACCTGCTCGGACTCTTAGTACCTCATGTTTGGATAGCAATGCTGCAGAAGGCCAGGATCTCATCTGTGGTTTGGATTGGGATACTATTTGGAGAATGGAGATGAACAGAAAGCTGCTCTTTAAAGCATAGCTGAAGAAGCTCTAGTTTTTCACCAGTATTCAAGGCAAGATGCATGAGCAAGGTTTGCACAAAGGCAGAAGGGACCGGCTTGTTTAGACAGCTCATGTAGCTGCTGTCCAGCTTTGCCCTGACTGCCTGCTCAGTTTATCAGTTTTCTTCAAAGATGGCTGTAGAGCAGAGAGTCTTAATTGGAATCTCATCTGCGAGCTCGATGTTCAGACAGTGTCTGAAATGTTTGAGGTATTTCCTGCAAACTTGACCTATGCCTGGAGCTGGTCTCCGCTATGAGGACAGCCAGTTTTTAAGAAACAGGCCTTGGGTCTGAATGTCATATAGTTCTTCAGGGATTTTTAGGTCAGAGTGAGGTAGAGACTGTTGCCAGAAGCCTTTTCTCAAGGGCTGCAACCTTTTAGAGCCGATGTCTGACGGAATGTGGGAGGAGACACGTGCTTGTGTAACCGAGGGAAGATGCTTTCAAACTCTGAGGGAATCCATCTAGGAGAGAGTTTTTTTGCATCCCAGTTCTTTTAGGACACCAGCCCACAGTGCCACCTACATAAGTTAGTGAAATAGGGGGCAGAGAAGGGTTGTGTGGTGCCCGTGTGGACAGCAACCTTAAGATCCTGTCTGCAGCTTTCGAGAGCCTGCGGATTCCATGTGTCTGTTCCTTGCAGAAATGTCTTTTAAAATCTTAAAGCTCATCCCTTTTATAAAACAAAGGGAATGATACACAAAGATACTGGCCTGTTTAAAACTGAGTTTTGCCCACTTGCTAGAACTATCTGTTCTTTTAGTAGCCTTCTTACCCTCGAAAAGGAGCCATTTCAGGTGGTGTGGCTGGAATAACCATCTGCACGACATGTCAGTGAACTGCGCAGCAAACTGCTGTCCGTGCTTTGTCAGGGCCAGGCCTTCCAGTGCCTGGCAGATGCCATTAGAGGGATGCCAGTAATGGATCTGCAATCCAGATGCACTCCTTTTTCTTGTGTCTGGATTCCTTGTGCCCCTCAATGGGAAGTATTTTGCCTATAAACACGGAAATTGGTGGATGAGGCCAGAACGGAAGTTCATCAAGCTTTGCTGAGTATTACTCCTCCTGTAGATAGGTGGTTTTGATCAAGACCTGTTGCAGGGGACATTAAGATAACCTGTCTCAAGGGAGGCTTTCCTCCTGACACAGTGGTTTCTGGCCCCTTTGCCACGTGAGTTCAGATCTTTCCCCAAGCTCTGACATTCTCCTGTCTAACTCAGGGACTGTTCCTCTGTATGAAGCAAACTGCCTACCTGAAGTATTATATAGATGCAGAATTAAATCAACAATCAGGTAGAGCACAGGAGGTGAAATCTTTGCCTGATTTTTCCAATTTAAGAGTTTTATCTTGTGCTGACGATTTCACTTGGGGCTGGTGTAAGCAAAGCTGTTAATTTTCAAGTAAGCTGTTGCTGATCTCTGAGCACTTTTCTTTCTTGTGGCATTTTCTTCTCACTGAAGAAGCTGTCTAAAATACAGACTGTTTTGCTTGAAAAACAAACCTGTCGGCAAACCACTAATAAGAGACTGGGTCTGTCTTTGTTACAGATCATGTGTAAACCATTAGCAGATACTCTTGTCAAGTTTATCACAGCGGGAGCCAGGCAACATCAGCAGGTAAGAACGCAAGCAAACAATCAGAGCTGTATTAAACAGTCGGTCGGAGAAGTCACTTAAGGCAGCTCAGATGATGCTTTACTTATGCTTATTGCTGCCTTTAGGACTGCCCAGTTTTGAGAAGTGGGCTTCCTGAGGGGACAGCTTTTGCAAATATTCCCTTGCTGCTCCTGCTGTGTGAGTGCAGTTGGGGCAGCAGCTTTTATATTCACAGTCACGGGGTTTCTGTGGTGGCATCCCCTTCAAAAACTGCCTGCAGCTTCGTGGGCTGAGGCCGGACTGCTGTAGGGGTTGCCTTCACTCACTTCTTCCTTGATGGCTTTCTTACTGGTAAGATGCTCCTGTGCACTAGAAGCATCCCACCCAACTTTCCCACTCGCTCACTCTAACATGTATCTTTCCCCCATGGAAGTGCATCTGAGATTGAACTTTCCATTTCATAAACAGCTGGTTTATTGTTTCTGGTCATTGGAGGGAATGTGAAGGGCTGGGTAGGTGTTTGCAGTAAGGCTGCTTTAGATTGTCAGTGTAAATTGCATTTCAGGCTCTTTTACCCGACAGGAATGGCTCTGATTTAAATCAGAGAGTGAATGAAGCTCTTAGTAATTGCAGGGGCTAGAACTGCAGATGTGTTACACAAATAACAAACAGATTAATTGTAAGGCACATCCTTGATGCTGTCCTCAAGAAACCAGAAGAGCATCCTAAGCAGACAGCTTCATTATGTGGGTATCTTTACTTCCCACAGGGAATAGCATTGTCCTTCTTTCAGGGCTTCCACAGTTAGCTGCTCCAGCTTTGTTTCCAGAGCCTGTTCGTCTGCGGGTGGGAGGAGCAAGGGAGGACGTGCGGTGCGCCCTGTGTGGGAGACTGTGCTGAGAACATGGATATACTGCTGTTTAAACAAAGGCAACGTGGAGAGTAAGCTGTGTAAAGCCTGTGGAGTTTGGAGTTGCAGCTTTATGGTTTTTTTACACACTGCTTTCTTTTTACAAATTCTGGCTTCCCCTCAGCAAATGTCCAATGTGCCAGGTTTTCAGTTCAGTTTTCCCGCTGATTGTCCATGCAAATGAACACTCAGTGCTTTGGTGGTGTCCTAGGGGATAACGGGCAAGCCGGGTGAGCGTAGGTGGCAAAGTGATGTTGTGGATAAGGCAGGGGGACAACTTCTCTGCAGCTCCTGGCAGCCTTTGGGTTGGAGAGATGCAGGGGAAGCTCAGCTACCAAATGGGCTGTTCTAACACAGAGTCCTGAAGACACCAACAGTCTCCTGATGCTGACTTTCATAGAATCATAGAATGCCCTGGGTTGGAAGGGATCTCCAAAGGTCAGCTAGTCCAGCCACACTGCAGTGAGCAGGGACGTCCTCCACTAGAACAGGTTGCTCAGAGCCTGACTTTGGCCAGCCCTGGTGGGCGACACGTAAGTGTGATAATCTCCCGCATTCAGCCCCTGCACATTTTGCTTCTAATCATTAAATTATCTTAGTCCCAGAGATGTGAGGCTTCATTCCCCTTCTAACACTGTTGTTATTAATGCTGATTGTTCTGAGTACGCCTGTTACATCTGTGTGAACAGCTAATCCCACTGTGAGTCTGGCTTCTTGGCTCTGAGCACCTTTGGCAGGGAGTCCTCAGGGCCGTGCTGGGCGGGGAGAGCCGTGCTCCGTACGGGAAGCTGGAGACTCACAGCTCTGGCCAGGTGTCTCATACTGGCCCTGCGGCTCTGGTCCAGCAAGTCCACTGGCCACTGTCCCAGCTGGCTCTTCTCAAGGGAGTAGGAGAAGCAGATGTGCCTTCAGGTTGGGCTTTTAGGTAGTTCTGAACCAAAGGAAAAGTGGTTCATGAGGAGAACGTAGAGGAGAATGTTCCTTTCTTCTCACCCTGAATAGCTGGGAGTATAGCTCAATATATCCCTGGGCACAGGGATGGCCAGTTCACGGGCAGGAGTGACTGGGTGAAAGCTGTGATTTATTTCTCCAAACACAGTGTTCATTAACGTGAAATTACGGCTTCTGGGAAGTGAGTGCGAGAAGATTGGAAAGTGGAGTCTGTCTGAGTGGGCTGTTGGCTGTAGCTGCTGACATGGGCAACTGGGGCTTGCCTTCTCTACATCCCATTCCCCTCAGTTGCTCACCTCTAAAACCTGGAGAACATGGAACCCTCAGCAGCAGCGTTGCGTCTGTAAAGCCAGAGGTGTTGGTAGCTACCGGGTGGGTGTCCCATGCCTTTCTGGGAGGTGCCTTTCTTTGGCCTGGGTGTTTGCTGTAGAAAAGGGTCTTTTGGAGATACCCAAAGGCAGGTCTGTCAGAGGGTGCATCTGGATGCAAAGCTTAGCAGAAAAAAAGGAAGCTTTAAAATAAAAACTTTAGACAGCGTGACTGACACTGTCCCGACATGCCTAACACGGCAGTGAGGTTGTTCACTTCTGTACTGAAGTAATTTGGGAGATAAAACAAGCAGCACTTACGGGGTTTGAGCTCTTTTAAACCTGGCTGACGGTGGTTGGGTTGGTAGGTTTTCCCAGCAGTGAGTTCAACCTGTACAACACATTTGAAACTGGAAAGGTAAATTTGCGGTGATCTTAGGGAGACTGAACTTGGAACTGAAGCTTGGACATGTGACCAAGTTCTGTTCCTCTGATGTTACTTCTGGAGTGTGGCTGCCTGAAGGAGACAGTAATGCAGCAGTTTCCCTGGGAAAGGGAAGAGCTGGAGAGACTGGTGTAATTTTTGAGACAGGGAATAAAAGGCAAGGGATTCTTGACCAGGGAGGGAGAGTTGTCATCCCACCCTTAATGCACTTAGTACCTATTTAAACCTGTACGTAAGAAAGAGACCAACTGAAGATCTGTGTGACAGCAGATCTGCAAAATCACCTTGTTTCAGGCAGTTCATGCATCTGAGCTGGATTTCTCCCCTTTGGTGAGACCACACTGGCTGCAGGACACTATGAATCATGTTCTGCCCATTCAAATGCACTGTGGCTGTGACTCTGGCAGCTGGTCCTTTGAATGCTCAGTGTTACCTGTTGCCTGGCCTATTTTTCAAACTCTCTGTTCCTTTAAGTGTGGAAATCCAGAAGAGAGTGCTGTCCCAAAGGGGTCTGTGTATGAGTGAAAACGCTTCAGGCTTGTCAGAAATGAACACACTAATATTTGGATGTCTTTCATTTATTGAACTGAGAAATCTGGTGGGTTTTGCTGTGGTTTGTTTGATTTTTATTTCTACTACAGTAGCAGTCGGGATCTTTTTCCTAAACTTCTGTTGATCCTTGTTTTCCCATGTGTGTAGGTTAAACCAACATATAACTTAGAACTGCACTATCTTGTGAGGATAGAATCACAGAACCGTAGAATGGTAGGGGTTGGAAGGGACCTCTAGAGATCATCTAGTCCAACCCCTTTGCCAGAGCAGGATCCCCCAGGGCAGGCCACACAGGAGCAGATCCAGGTGGGCTTTGAAAGTCTCCAGAGAAGGAGACTCGACAGCATCTCTGGGCAGCCTGTTCCAGGGTCCATCACCCTCACAGGAAAGAAATTTCTACTCGTGTTGAGATGAAATGTCCAGTGTTCTAGCTTATACCCATTATTCCTTGTCCTATTACTGGGCACCACTTCCTCTTGACCCCCACCCCTCCGATATTTCTAGACATGAATCAGATCCCCTCTCAGCCTTCTCTTCTCCAGACTAAACAGCCCCAGTTCTCTCAGCCTTTCCTCGTAAAGGATGTGTGATTTCCTCGTAAAGAGATGTTCAAGTCCCTTAATCATCCTCATAGCTCTCTGTTGGACTCTCTCCAGTAGATCCCTGTCTTTCTTGAATTGGGGAGCCCAAGTGGCCTTGCCCTGTTGTCTGCTGTAGAAAGAAGTGAATAAACCCAGTATGAAATCACTGGATTGTAACCGACTGCCGTGAAGCTTTTCAAGAGGACGTTTAGTGCTTGAGAAGCGCTACAAGTTAAAGTAAAAAAGAAAGAGGGTGTGTGTATCTAGTTAATCCGGGTAGCTCAGGTGCAAGTGACAATGAGGTATATTGTCTTCAGTGGGTGTGGGAAAATGACCAGTCATCAAAATTGGAGCTTATGTTGCTTATATACCTTTGAGTTGACCTAGTGCTAATGGATTGTGTCAAGCTCCTGGCACGGCCGATGCCGTTGGCAGCGCGGAGCCTTGCGGTGAGCCAAGCAGACTGTGTGTGGTGCTAACAGGTGGGGGAGGCTCGGGCTGTTTTGTTGGCTGAGGGTGTTGCTGTCGGTCTGGTGTCTTCCACAAGCACTAAACCACGTTCTCGCAAACTCTGTTTAGAAAAAAAAAATGCCTGTGAGCTTGTTCTCGCTTCCTCCTTTCTTGATGCAGTTTGACCTTACTGTTTTCCAGGAGACCTTGACCTTCAGATTGCTTCCTCGTGCCTTGTTTCGGTGGGTGCAGTGTTGCTTTTTCAATAGGCACAAAAGGCTTGTTTGTTTGGCTTGTGCTGATGGACTGTAACCCGGGGATCGAGATGTGTTTAATTTAATGACTGTTACGTGAGTCAGCTACATACCAGAACCCTCCTGAGCCTTAGGTGAGGAATGTCTTCCTGGTTTATTTTTAGCAGCATCACTCAGATGAGCATAGCTACAGTAACTAGTTCTGGAGCTGTGCAGCCTCGCCTCCTTCTTCTGATGCTGTTACAGCTCTAACCCCTTGGTGGTGCATTGCTAATTGTGATGAGGTTCTTGCTGCGGTGCTATCCCCGCTCCAACCCCGTTCTCATACCTGCTGTGGTTAGCCCAGGAACTAAGGCTTCTACCCTAAAAACTAACTCTGTTAGTCTGAGGATGGGATGGAGAAGGCGAACGTGCGGCTGGTTGCGCAGCGGTACCCGGGCTTACTGCTGGTGCAGGCTCCTGCGGGCAAGTGCATCTTCCAGGTGCCAGCTCTGAACTGGAAACAGGCTGAAACTCAGCCTCCCTTGAAGCCTGAACTGCAACAGCCATGCTTTGCCTGGAGAAATCCAGCTTGTTGACCAGTGATACTGAAACCGGTTTGGAAAGGAAGAGTGGTAAATGAAACATGCCCTGCTACCAGGAGCAGGGTGTTGTCCCCACCTCGCTTATACTGACAGACATTTAGACCCCTTTGAGTCCATAACTTTTTCCTAGGGTTTTCTCATGATTTGATACCTGTCCTTGGTTCTTTTCCTTTGGGAAAGGCACTGGGAATCTGCTTCAACACTATTTCTAGGGACCTTTGCAATTATTTTTGCACTGTGGTCTCACATCAGTTTGACTGCATTCCTACCTTATTTCCATTTAAAGCTTTATTGATTGAGGATGTTGCAGTAGCTGGGACCGTACTGATGCTGCAGTTGTCCATCAAGGTTTTTCTGTGATTTGGCTAGAACTCTGCAAAGCTGATGCAAGCGCAGAGCTGTCATGAAACTAGTAAAAGTCATTTTACTTAGTGTGGAGATGAGAATGGGCACTGAGACAGAGTTCAAAATGTCATCTTTTGTCATACAGATTCATTAATATTTCAAAGTGTGTTTTTATAAAGCAGCCTTTAAGATCTATCTAATAGAGAGTATATTTTAGGTAAGTTGCTAATTAATCTTGGTGCTTTGGCAGTCTCCCCAAAGGGATCAAACATATATAGACATAATTTCACAGAACTGAAGCAGTTCTGTGCCAGAGCTGCCATCACCAGAAGTGTAAAATATAATCCCAAAGTCCTGCCAAAGAGGTCTTGGCTGGTTCACAGTTATCCTTCTGAACTGTTTATGTTCTATGTAAATATCTAAGTTAAAAAGTAATTAAACTTTAATCATCGAGAACAGTAGAAGCCCTGCGAAGCCTCCGAAGCCAGCCCCCCTCTGGGTGTGTCTTTGGGAGGATTCCTGCTCACGCTGTGACAGATGAACGGATCGCTCCGTTAATGCCCTGCCGGCATTCTCCAGAAAGTGTCCAGCAGGTGGGTAGAAAGGAATTGTTAGGGACTGTTTTGCATAAGCTGTTACTAATATCGAAGCCAAATAAACCTCCCCAGATGAGGACCAGCACCGGTGCAGCTCTGCCTCCTTTGCATCAGAACTAAGAACCGGGCTGGTGGTGCTACCTAAGCAACAGGCTGTGGCTGAAGGGTTCCATTCCTCCAAATCATCCTCTATCCTTCTGGCAGGGGTGGGACACACTGTGCCTGTGTCCATGTAGAGGTGTCACTAGAGGGAGGGTGAGTCCCCCTTCAGAAGATGAGTTGCCCACAGGCAAATGATTGCTTCTGTGTGACGTAGCTGTTACGTGCAGACTTCTTCCTTTTTGCCTTCCCCTGCTCAGTGTGCACCCTCTTTTCAAGGGAGAGAAATCATTTCCAGCTGGAAAAATGTGTGTCAAACTGACATGCTTTGGCTCCAGGCTGTTCTGCTCCTGTTCCTGTTTTTGTTTTGTGTGGGGTGATGGTCAAGGAGATCCTGTGTTTTGCAAGGTAAAGCTGAGCCATGGGTGGGCTCTTGTGCATTTTTGAGCTATCTGATCACGAGCCAGCAAAGCCCTGTGACATGTTCTAGCTCTAGGTATGTAAACTGGCCTTCTGAAGTCGAAGGGGAAGCAGTTGAAGGCTTAAGTGCTTTGCTGGGTCGGGGCCAGAGCTCTCCATTTTTGTGTAGGGGATTTTTAATTCCTAGACCTTTAGGATGGTTATAGATGTGGATTATTGCATCTTGACCTTTCATTTTTGAGAGAGTCTCTTGCACTGGGAGAGCTCAAAGAAACAATCTTCCTCTGGCAAGTTGAGGGACATTGACAGCATCTATAAATAGTCTGATGTTCTTTGGAAAGGTGTCTGATGCCACAGTAAAATGCAGCGCTCTGCTGAGCTGCTTTGTAAGCCTTGTTTCGGTCTCCTTTTCCTCTCGCCTGTCTGAGGTGGTTGAAAATTTAAAAAGATCTGTTTGCATTTTTCAGTTCCTCCTGACTGCATTAAAGCTGAGGGCTTGAAATCCCATGGCAGGAGTTTTGCCTTGTATTTGCGTTGGGAACTTTGTGTGCTCGTGGTGTATTTTCAGTCGGATGAGGGACTGAGTCCACAGGGTGCTCTTTGGAGCATTGTGCATGTTGCTAATTGTTGATGTTTGCTTATTTTTTTCTGTCATATTGGTTATTTTGTTGTATTTCTTGGTGCCTTTTAATGCCCCCTGTGCCTTTTTGCAAAAAGCATCCAGCAGACAGATGCCTGTGTTGCCCCCATACAAATCCATACTGGCAGCAGGCATTAATTGACTGGCGTAGAGAAGCTGCCCTGTTAGTGGTCCCAGTCTCTGTGTTCCGCCACCCTCGGTGCAGCACAAACACAACGTGAAAAAGCTCCTACTTGCTTCTTTATTCTGACTCTGGAGATACAGACTGTGCTTGTTCTGCTCACTACTGCTCAGCTGATTGTGTTGATGACCAGGTACCAAATCCTTCGGAATGGAGGAAGCATTCTAGTCTGTTGCTGGGAAGAAATTAGAAAATTAAAAGGTCAGAAGTGCTTTAGCTGTTTCTGCGGACACGGCTGCTGGCAAGAGCTACCCGAGGATGGGACTGATCAGTAGCCTTAACAGCTTTGTGAATCGGATGGACTTGCTGAGTTGGAAAATCACTGCGATACGGGATATATCTAAGAGTGAATAATTTCCTAGCCTCCTAAATTAAACTTGCCATCTGACACACAGGGAGTTGATAGTTTTTAAAAAGAGAGTGAGCCACCCAAGTGTGCTGTGCTCAGCCTGACAAACACAGCCCCTTCGACCATCTGATGAGTAGATATTTGCGTGGAGTTTGCTTGGAGGCAAGGTCATTGCCGTGTATTTAATAACAGTGTTAAGAAAAAACAGGAGGGAAAGAAGAAATGTCTGTGGTTGTGATGATGTTGTTGACTGTCTCAGTCTTGCAGCTCGAGTTATATTCATGCTGTGTTGGGGCCCCCCAACGTAAGAAGGACATTGAACTGTAGGAGTGGGTCCAGAGGAGGCAACAAGGATGATCAGAGGGCTGGAACAGCTCTCCTATGACCACAGGCTGAGGGAGTTGGGTCTGCTCAGCCTGGAGAAGAGGAGGCTTCGGGGAGACCTCATAGCGGTCTCCAGCATCCAAAGGGGCTACAGGAAAGCTGGAGAGAGACTTTTTATAAGGACCTGTGGGGATAAGGCGAGGGGCAATGGCTTTAAGCTGGATGAGGGGACATTTAGACTAGATATTAGGAAGAAATTCTTTATAGTGAGGATGGTGAGACACTGGCACAGGGAAGCTGTGGATGCTCCATCACCGGATTTGTTCAAGACCAGATCGGGCAAGGCCTTGAGCAAACTGGTCTAGTGGGAGGTGTCCCTGCCCATGACAGGTAGATTGGAACTGCATGATCTTGAAGGTCCCTTCCAACCTAAACCATTCTATGATTCTATAAAATAGTACAAAATCATCAGGATAGAATCCTGTTTCGTTGAAATTCTGGTCAATGATTTCTGATGTGTTCACGGTGGGCTGTTGGATCGTGGTTTGGAAATCCTAGGAAGTGAGTTGTAAGGGTGTTTTGTTGGCAAGTGAAGCAAGATCAGGGCATTTGCAGAGTAAAACAGAGTGTCAACTCAGGCTGTTTTCACTGACAAGGATGTTTCTTAAGCGTTTGTGTAGAAAGTGATAGATCTCTTCTTGTTATTATTTGGGGGTGCGGGAGGAATGAGCTTTGGCCGCTTCTGTTTCTTCTTTCCTGTGATGTGTTTTAAAATGTGACTCTGCAAAAATTAAAGCACAAGGCAGGAGCAGGGATTGCTCTGCGGGGTTTCTCAGCAAGCTCCCAGCAGAACGGGCTCTGGAGCCACGTCCCTCTTCCCAGGGCCACGTGGAGTCTGTCACGTCGTGGTGCTTCTCTCTGGGTGGATTCTGCAAAATGCAGGCTCTGCTGGTGAGCACCTGAATCGATGAATCTACAAAGTTCAACCCAGTACAATTTCTGACTATGTTTTTTCTTTTCTTTTGGGTTTTTTTTGTGTTTTGTTTTTTTTTTTCCTTAGCAGTGCTGTTTATTTCAATGTTCCAAGCTAACGATTTCACTGATGTGTGAGGACTTTTTTTTTTTTTTCACACTGCTTGAAAGACAAACTTCAATAGTTGACGTTTGAGAGAATTGGAATTGTAATTTCTCATTATCTGCTGATAAATGTTCTCAAAAGATGAGAACCTTTGTCCTTGCAACATCAAGACTTGTCTAGTGAATCGGGGACAGCAGCTCAAAGGCACACAGTGCCTAGGCAGTGTGCTTGGTTTGTTTTATTTTGTTTTTTTTGTATGTATACTGCCCTTAAATCTCCTAAATTATTAAATTTGACTAAAGCAAAGTCTCTTTAAATAGGCTGCATTATGCAGTAGCTGCCTTCTGAATAGCCTAAAGAAAATCCTACTGCGTGTCTCTCCTGAATTGAGGAAAATTGGCTTTGTTGTGCAGAGGAGACGTCTGGCTTAGAAAGTGTTGGGAGGAGCAGCCAGGTGAGGGGACTGGGGGGGACAGGTTTGGGTTTGGTCTTACCAGTGTGTGTGAGTAACTTGAGGTCTCCATGGAGCTTCTTGGTGTTTGATAATACAATGTGTATGTTTGTAAAATAAAAATTAACAAAATATAAGCTTTTGGGAATAGGTTGGGTTTGGTTTCTTTCAAGAGGAAAACCGAGGTTGAGAGAAAGGATAGTGCCCCAGAGGATTTCACAAGAGGTTTCTTTATATTTGGTATCGATTCTTTGAGCCTTAGGTACTGGGATGCTCTGTGAGAATCTTTGCTTTCATTTCTTAACCAAAGAGCATTTCTTGCTCTGGTGTTTAGAGTGAGGAGCTTGTAAAAGCAAAGTGGAAATGTTCCAAAATAAACGGGGCCATACTAAGAAACCAAATTGTCCTAGGTTTTATTTTTATGAAGCTGTGAGTTTTTTCTTAACTTGGTAGAGAAGTGTTTCAGGAGTGGAGAGAGAAAAGAACGTATTTCCTGAGCCTGTTTATTTATTTACTTATTTATTAAATGCGGGAAGGGCGAGATTTGGATGCGTTGCACAGAATCTCTTGCCGTCCTTTTCTCCTCTGGTCTCAACGTGCCCAGCGGTACCAGGATTGCCCACCAATGTTTCTGTCCTGCAACTGGGCATTGTGGAAAGAGCAAGAAAACACTGGTGCTCATGGGCATCTGTGTTTTGCTACGGATTTATCTTGTACTCTCATGACTCCATTATGGCATCTTTTTTATTTTTCAAGAATTTAGGATAATAAGATATTGACTTTTTTTTGTTGGAGGAAAACATTAAGACTGATTGGCCTTTCTGATGTGGTAAGTGGTTACCCCAGGGAGAAATGAATCTCCGTGTTCACCAGAGCAACAGACCAATATATGGATTGTTCTGTCTGGATTGCTCTGTCCTGAGGGGCTGCCTTTTGGCCTCTGGTGAATGAAGAGCACAAGAGAAATAATATCTTCCCCAGCCCTGCACGCTCTCTTGCTGCATCTTTGCTGTATGTGAATGAAATAGTCAAAACTGATATCTTAATATCATCAGCCAGGCCTGGCCTACGAGTCCAGTGTGTTATTTTGTATGGTCATTGTTCTGACTACCCAAATGTCCTGCAGACCCTTCATCTCAGGCAGACACCCTGCCAGTGGAGCCCAGTATTTAACGTGCAGATATCCTCTGAAAGATTGTGGTGTCCAGTCTTCTCCCTGTGTGTACTGACTCATCTCTGCTGCCTTTGAAATCTAGCAACATCTTCTTGCTGTCTCTAGTTCTTCTTAGGTTGTGGTGTCCATAGGAGGGAGCTTTGATTGTTATTATTTTTTAATTGCTTTTTAATGGTTTCCCCCTGCCCCTTTCCCAGCGGCCAACAGAATGGTGCTGAAGGAAGCAGCTGTACATGTGCCCACCTGTATTAGGCACAAGTGTCCCATTGCAGCCAGCAGATTCTCACAAATGAGCTCCTCTGGTTAGGCAAGTGCAAGATGAGGCTTTTGCTCTGACAAAAACATCCTCCAGAGCACTGTTTGCAGAGGAACCTGGCATGGAAAAAATCTGCTGCTCAGCAGCAGCGAAGAGAATGTGATCTGCAGAGTTCCTGATTAAACAACTTAAGGATGTTTCAGGGCATGAAGAAACCTGTGTGTTAAGTGAATACTGTCTGTAAGTCATAGAATCACAGGATCATTTCGGTTGAAGAGACCTTTCAGATCATTGAGTCCAACTGTTCCCCCATCCCTGCCAGGGCACCACTAACCCGTGTCCCTCAGCACCACATCTCCATGGCTTTGAAACCCCTCCAGGGATGGGGACTCCACCCTTGCCCTGGGCAGCCTGGGCCAGGGCTGCACAACCTTTCCAGGGAAGAAAGTTTTCCTAATGCCCAACCTAAGCCTCCCCTTCCCCAGCCTGAAGTGTGGCATGGGATTCTTGTGACCTAAATACAGGACCTGGCACTTGGCCTTGTTGAACCTCAGCCCATCGTCCTCATCCCATCAATCCAGCCTGGCCAGATCCCTCTGTAGACCCTCCCTACCTTCAAGCAGACCAACACACCCGCCAACACACCGCCCTGGTCCACAGGCAGGCTGCTCCAGTGTTCTGAGTTTTCTGCTGGCTCCAGAACATCTTAAAAACCGTAGTGTTGTGTGGGTGTCGGTGAAGCCAGTGGCTCTTTGTGCCTGTAGGGCTAAGGCTGACCTAACTCCTGTAGGTGCAGCTGCATTACAGGAAGGGGGTTTCTATCGGGTGTAGCCCATCCCACATTTTGAGGCAGATTGAGCGGTGGTGGGTTAAGTGCTCGTGTCTTGCAATAGCTGTTTCCATGTGGTGGAGGAGGAGGAGGGGGATGTTACAGCGTAGCTAATGTGATAAAACTTTTTGTAGGATAGCCAAGTCGTGGGGAGCAGCAGAATGAAGTTCACAGCCCATCTGATCGATGCGACAGCTGCTCTTCAGAGCCTTGGGAATAGTTGTAGAATTGTATAGATTTCTTAACTTCTCGTTGCTGCTGCTTAAAGCAGGAAATCTGAGCCACGGGGTAAAGAGGTTTATGAAGGATAATAAAAATAAAGAGGAGAGGGCAGGCAGCAGGAGAGGTAGCAAGATGGACATTTCTTCCCGGTCAGTTTTGGCTCGGTTGCTGTGTTCCAGGGAGCTTTGTTCCTTTTTGGTAAGCAAGGTAGTCAAGCCTCAGATCCGAAAGCAGAGCTTCCGAAGTGGGGACCAAGGCCTGTGTGTAGCACCACATCCTGTGCGTTTGATTTTCCTCTGCTTGCGAGTGTTTTAGCAAGACGTTTCCACCATCCTTGTGTCATTGGTGACCTCTCATGGAGGTGAGAGACCCAGCTCGCCTGCTGCCAAGCAGGTGATGAGCAGGTGATTGCTTTTCCATGTTTTTCCATTGGTGAGATAGTGGCTGGGAGGTTGGCCCTCAGGAGCAGTTACTGGGATCATATGTTCCAGCAGCTAAAGAGGACACACAAACCTTTGTGTTGGCAAACTCCTGTTTAGCTTGGTTAGAAACTGCCCCGAGAGAGGGATGTTGGCTGATTTCAGAGGTTTAGAAATAAAAGTTAACGTAAAAAACCCACAAACCCAACCGAGTTCATTGATAATTTTTTGCACACGTGAAGGCCTGAAGAGCTCAGCTACAGCATGATGATCAAAGGAGCAAAATGTGTCTCGTGTGTGACAGTTATTTTCAGTGTGCTAATACACAAGCTGTTGGGAGTTGTTTCAAGGTTGCTGGATGGAAAGCATCCTGCCATAGCTGTGGAAAACTGCTTTTTTTTTTTTTTTTTTTACTGGGAAGGAAGAACAGGTACAATCTCCTGCAGGGAACTGGGTTGCAGTGCAGGTTGTTGGCTTCTTCTAAAACTGCAAACGGCAACAGCTTGATGACCCAGGATATTTGGTGGGAGTACACTGAGTAAGATTGCTTTTCTCATCCAAGGCTGTAAAATCTGATTTAGGTGTCACTTAAATGCTTTACATGTTGTAATTAACTAGGCTTGCAAAATTTTTCTCATCCATTTGTCACAGGAACTTAAATTAAGCTGTAAAATATCATTTGTTTTGATTGCTTTTTGGCAAGGAGAATTTTGTTCCTGGGCTCATAAATCTCCTGTTTCGTGTGGTTTTTTGGCAAGGCCAGACTGAGGGAGGACTAGGAGGATGCTTCTTACTGGCCCAGAGCGTGGTGCTTGGTACACAGGGAAGATGTGGTTGATAGGTGGGGGTTTCTGGTCAGTGTTTACTTCTGCTGCATCTTTGGGCCTTGGCTGTTCCTGGAGGCAGGAAGGCAGATTTGCAGACTTGGAAACTGGTGTCTGGTAGGACAACTCCTGTGCTGGCCAAGTTGTACCCTGCTCACGTTCTGCCCGCCTCAGACAGCAGTATTGGACCTTGTCAAGGCTGGCTGAGGGAACATCTTGAAAGAGCCGATTGATGAGTCTAAAGACACTGGATCGTAGCAGGAAGTATTGAATTCAGCTCCTGAGCCAGATAATGATGCAGGCGAGATTTTCATGGTCTTTCCTGGGCCAACGTGAGCCCTCTCTGACTCTGCTTGCAGGGCACCAGGAGTCTGTCTCGTGACAGAGAACACGGCTTTCGTGGTTCTGCCAGCCGGCCGCGCAGCCTGTGCTCCGAGCCGTGGCAGTGCTGTCACACAGGCCTGTCCTGCCCGTGTCCCTCAGTGCCACCAGCCCTGCAGGCAGGAGCTCTGCGCAGGAGGCTGCTGCAGCATGGAGCACAGAAGGGCTTTGAGCTCTGCCCGAGCCTGGCTCAGCCTGGCCAGCCAGGAACAGGGTGTAGCAAAGCACTCTCCAGGACCCTTAATTGGAGGGGACAGCAGGGTAAATTTGGGGGAAAATAACAGAATCGTAGACTGGTTTAGGTTGGAAGGGACCTTAAAGGTCATCTAGTTCCAACACCCTGGCCGTGGGCAGGGACATCTTCACTAGGCCGGGTTGCTGAAAGCCACATCCCACCTGGTCTTGAATATATCCAGGAGTGGAGGGTCCACAGCTTCCCTGGGCAACCTGTGCCAGTGTCTCGCCACCCTCAGAGTGAAGAACTCCTTCCTTATGTCTAATCTAAATTTGCCTTCTTCCAGTGTGAAGCCATTACCCCATGTCCTATCACTACAGGTCCTTTGGAAAAGTCCCTCCCCAGCTTCCTTGTAGGCCCCCTTCAGATACTGGAAGGCCACAAGAAGGTCTTCCCAGAGCCTTCTGTTCTCTGGGCTGAACAACCCCAATTCTCTCAGCCTGTCCTTGCAGGATAGATGTTCTAGCCCTTGGATTATCTTTGTAGCCTCCCCTCTACTTGCTCCAACAGGTTTGTGTCCTCCTTGTGTTGGGGGCTCCAGAACTGGATGCAGTGCTCCAGATGGGGTCTCATGAGAGCAGAGTAGAGAGGGTGAATCCCCTCCCTTGACCTGCTGACTATGAAATCCAGGATACAGAGATCTCAAAAGTAGATGTCTAATTTATGACACTGCCTTGAAGCACTGGCAATGCATTTTTAAACCAAGAAATAAGTTCTGGAGATGCTCGGGTGGCCTGGCAAGGGCACTTCTGCATACCAAAGGTGCCAGCCGTGTTGTCCTACCTGTCCTACTTACCCCAGAAGGCACTAGTGCTTTCCACTCCAAAACCTTTTAGACAGCTGCTAAATGAGAATCTTGGCTCCGCTGCTTGTCTGCACGCCTTGTTTCAGCAGTGGTGAGGAAATTAAAAATTAATTTTTGTTCTCAAAAATAGTTTTCTTAAGCCACAGCCAGGGCTTTGCCTTATCCTCCCTTCCCCTTGAACTGGAAACGCGTCTGGAACGTGTGTGTGGGGGAGATGCTGCAGTTACAGCTCGTGGGTTGGGGAAAATTGATTTGGCAAATGTCTCAATCACTTCTGGGTTTCACTTTTTGCATCTAAAGCCTTCAAATAAGCTTTGTATGTTTTAAGTAAATAATTGACGTTTGGTTCTTGTTCAGGGAGAATATTTGTTAAGAATCTTGAACAATAACTTTGTGTTTGTCCCTTAACTTTGGAGAGTACTTTTTTTCCACACTGTTCTCACCATCCCCAGAGAACTTGCAGCTCGATCCTGTGAGGTTAACAGGCTGCGTGAAAGTCCAGGGTTCTGAGTTTGCCACCAGTTTAAGTCCCCTGTTCCATATTGCCACGACAGTTCTCAAACAAGAAGATCGTCTGGCCTGCAGTGCTTGAGCGCTCAGTCTTTTCGAATTCTGATTATACTGTGTCGAGGAAGGTTAGGAAAGTTGCATATATATCCCATACATTGCACTGCCGTTGCTGCTGAGCAGCCTGCTGGGAATGTGCTGGACGGAACGAGGAGCACCATTGTCGTGCGCCTTATTCTCCTTTCCCTCTCGTAATTTGCCCTTTTGAAAAAGCTTCTTGGCTGTTCCTGACTTGGACTCTGCCTGCCAACCTGCTATCAAATGGACTCATAGCTTAGAGGCTCAGAAATGCTCAAATGCCAGAGACAAATCTGGTAGAGAAATGAAAAGCAAGCCTTGAAACTCAAGACTTGCTCTGTCAGAGGCTTTCTCTCCGTCCCACACCCAAAACGTCGAAATAGAGTCGTTTAACTGCGGGAGCAGAAATGGGGGTGGGTTGGCGCTTGTCTCACGGCTTTGCCTGCCGTTTGTCAAACTTTGGTAGAAAGAAAACAAGAATTGGGAGAGACTTTTGCTGTGGTGCTCTGGGTGTCCTCCCCTGTAGTAATAAAGGACAGGTTATTCTCCTGTAACCGGTAGTTCCATAAGTTGGAACTTGCCGTGGGTTGGCGATTTTCTTGGCGGGGTTGTTTTGTTTTTCTTTAAACACGTAACAAATTGCAGATATCTGAGGAATTGATTTCAGAGTTTGACGATTTCTTAAAATTCAAGGCAAGCTTAGTTAGAATTTCCCATATTCTTGGCACGTCTTTTTACCCTGGCTTTCCTGGTAGCATTTGTCACCGGTGCAGTTTGTGATTCATGTGATTGTGGTCTCAAAGGGCTGGGAGGTGACAATTTCTAGAAGCGCAAATATATATATATATATTTTTTTTTTATTTTTTTTCTCTATCTCTAAGGTTTTAGAATAGTCTGAGGATTTCATATGGAGAGCTGCTGGTTTATACCGTGTGCTGGCACTGAATCAGAGGTGCTGGCAGGTCAGGTTATGCTGCTGTAGCCGGAAGGGAGACATCAGGGCTCTGAAATACCAGCGTGGTGCGATACCACCTGTATATTTTTGTCTCCTGGACTTCCGAGAGCAGTGAAATGATGACAGCACTAACGCTCCTGATGCTTCTTCAGTTCTAAAAATATATTGGAAGTTGCACAAACGTGTAATTTTCCAGGTAATGTTTTAGTTATATGTGTTATATATATGTATAAAAGGAAAAAAGCAGCTCATTCCGTGCTGGTGATACGCTTCATGTCGATAAAACTGTCTCCATGATACAAAAATGATAGGCATAAAGTGGGGAAAATCCATCTTGATGTCTTTGGTAAGCACTGAAACTCCCCACTGCTGCTGTTACGACGTGCAGGGAGGTCTGATGTACCTCACATCCTGTCCTGGGTCAGACCTAGTGAGACGTCTCTGTCCTGCCACGTGCTTCAGCAAGCCAGTTAAACTTCCCGCCTCTCTCCTGTGAGCTGGAAATGCCGTGAGGGAAATTGGAGGTGTTGATCAACTGTAGCTTGCGAGCTGCGTTGAGATCTTCTGACAAAGGGGCTGTGTGAAAACTCAGACTTGATGTTTGGCGTGTTGCAGCGTGGGCACATCTTCGGTGTCTTGCTCCTGTGATGGTGGTGTTGGGCAACTGCTGATTTCAGTGTCTTTCCTCACAGGACTGTGTCTGTGTGCTGTCTTTTCTCACTTGCTTGCGAAGCCACCTCCAGCCAGCCTCCAAAACACTTGGGACTGAGAAAAGCATTTCTTTGTGCATTGGAAACAAGTGTCATTCTATTAACAGCGTGCTTGTCTTTGAAAATCAGCCCTGGATTTAGGTCTCTCCTACATCGTAAACAGAATCTCTGCATCCTCAGGAGCACTGCAAGAGGCTGCCCAGAGAGGCTGTGGAGTCTCCTTCTCTGGAGACCTTCCAAACCCACCTGGACATGTTCCTGTGTGACCTACTCTAGGTGATCCTGCTCTGGCAGGGGGGTTGGACTCGATGATCTTTCAAGGTCCCTTCCAACCCCAAACATTCTGTGATTCTGTGATCATTGCAAAGGCTCTTCCACAACTGCAGTGGTTAAAAGACACCTTGATCTGTTCCCTTCCATCCAGTTCGGTTAGATGGGGGCTGGGCAGAGTTGCTCTTCTGACCTCGCCTGTGCTGGATAAATATCCAGCTTTCAGGAAGAAAACGGTGGCTGAATTGGTGGGGGTTAATCCCTTGCTTGCCATTTTAAATAGTCAGGCTGTAAGTCTGGTCTTTTACTGGGGAGGCTAAAGGCAGGTTGGAGACCCCAGCAAGCCCACCAGCCCGCGCTCCTTTTCCCCATCTAAGGAAGGTAGGTGAGCACATCTGGGAATCACCAGCACGTCTCCCTCACTGCCGGGTGCACGTTTCCTATTTCAGGAAGAAATCTTGGCCCTTTATACTGCCTGTTTTTTTTGTGTAATCGTTGTCGATAAGAAAGAACTCGAGCTGGCAGCAAATCCCCGGCGCAGCGCTGCAGTTAGTTATTGTTTGCTCTCTTCTCCCCCGTGAACCGATAATGAGCGTTTCTGCCTCATTTAGTCGTATGGTTGATAGATATATGTGGGAGTGTACGTGTGGATCTACTATCCTTGCTTGGATAGACTTCGCTTTTCTTTATTTTTGTACTATTGTATGGTTTTTCTTCTGAAAAACTGACATGAAGGAGAAAATGTTTTGATTAGGCAAGCGGGTGGCTCCCAGAGCACAGGGTTCTCCTCCGCCCTTAATAAAAAGCTCTAATGCGACTCAACTGCTCGTGGCTGTTCTCACACGTTCTCATTTCAGAGGTTGTCCAACAACTTTTTCTGGAGTTTGGGAGCTGGGACTCTTGGGTCTTCTGCTTGTTTTGTCCGTTTGTGAAGCGTTGCTGATCCTTGACTCTCTGGTAGGGCTGTCAGGAACACAGCAGGCTTGGTTTGGCACTGCCAAGAATCCTCCATGATATTTTTCAGAACAGTCTTGTTCTGGCAGCCTCCAAAATTGTCAAATGCTTGTAAGACATGCCAGAATACTCGTGATGCTGGGGAGGGCAGGAGGGAGAGGGACAGAACTGGGTAGTTGTTGGGCTCCAGATCTGTGCTGAATTTTGTGGGAGTACTTCCCAAGCTTGGAATTGCTGCTGGTCTGGGATGTGATGTTAACGCATGCAGATGATTCCTCTATCACGTGTGAAAGACGCATCATGAACATGTTGAATGGAAATCATGAATCGTTTCAGGGAGTTGTGTCTTGAAACAAAAGATTTGAACTGCCTGGGGTGACTTGGCTCCTGCCAAGGTCTTCTGTGGGAGGCTATTTCCTCCTGTCCTGTGGCTTGTTCCTTGGGAAATGAGACCAACCCCCTCCTGACTCCAGCCTCCTGTCAGGGAGTTATGGAGAGCGAGAAGGTCTCCCCTGAGCCTCCTTTTCTTCAGGTTGAACAAGCCCAGCTCCCTCAGCCGCTCCTCATCACACTTGTGCTCTAGACTGTTCCCCAGCTCCATTGCCCTTCTCTGGCCACGCTCCAGCCCCTCAATGTCCTTCTGGGAGTGAGGGGCCCAAAATTGAACCCAGGATTTGATGTGTGGCCTCCCTAGTGCCCAGTCCAGGGGGATGATCCCTTCCCTGGCCCTGCTGGCCGCACTGGTGCTGACACAACCAGGATGCTGATGGCTTCTTGGCCACCTGGGCACACCCTGGCTCATATTCAGCTGGCTGTCAACCAAGATAGATTTTGGGGTAAGAGGTAGATTTTGTGACTGTTCTTATTTCCAAAGGACCTCTTTGGATAACTAGTATCGTCACAGGAGCACCACCAAATCGTAGTGCACAGGTGTGTGCTTTCAGAAGTGGCCAGCAATGGGAAGAACTTCCAGGAGGTTGCTTGAAAAATCTTCTTGATCAGCCTCATTTTAATTCTTTTTTTTTTTTTTTTTTTTTTTTTTTTTCTGAGGCCATTTTCATTACACAAACATTGTCTGGGCTCCCAAAAATCAGGCTTGTGTAATGTGTCAAGATGAGCAAGGCTGGTGATACCTGGAAACTCTGACCTCTAAAGCAGGTACGAGGTCTGACTCACTTTGGGTCTTTCCTTACTCTTGCAAGGTGCTCGTACTCTTAGCCCCTCTTAGACGAGGTGATATGTTACCTGGTGAAGGTCCTGGAGCTCATGAAAGCGATTCTTCTTTGAGTGTTTAAAATCCTTTTTGCCAATCCTGTGGCCAATTCCTTGGGGAGCTGTTTCATGCCTTTCCAGCCGGTGGATTGATGTTTTTAAGCCCTGACAGATGAACTTGTGGCTGAAAAGCCATTGCTAAGGACTGCGGCTTTCCAAGGTGATGTGGCAGCTTTGTCGTCTTGGTTGCTAGGTTGTTTTCTCCGAGTACATTTACTTGTTAGGATCCTGGATGTCATCAGAAGATTGCTTTTCTCACATGCTGAGAGATGCTGTGAGCGAGGTCTGACGGTTGAACCTCTTTCTAAAGAAGCAGTTTGGTGCCCCTCCTAGTTTGGTTTGAACTTGCAGCGATGAGGTGGCATCAATTGGAGGAGTGGAAAGTGCTGTTTCTCATTGGGTTCATCTTTGGATTGGATTGAAGAACTGGGTTTTACCTTTGGTTCTGCCAAGGAATTTTCTGGCTGACTCTGCTGACATCAGTTCCTCTCCCTGTAGTTTAACTATTCAACTGTCTAGTTTGCTCTGGAAAAATAGGCTCTACGTGAGCTACGTGTTCATAGGAATGGAAGAGTCACTGACTCGGTGATGAATCTGATCACCCCAAAGTACAGCATGGCAGGGTGCTAGGCACTGAGGACCTTGTAATTATTTGTGTCACATTTGCTCTCTGACTGAGATGTTCTTAAGCCAAATTTTATTTCAGCCATCAAGTAAACCTTTTATTTCAGTTCTTTCAAACAAGAACTGTTGTTCGTACTTAGTATGAAATGATCATTGGGTTAAAAACCAATCAGGAACCACAGGATTGTGTCGAGTACAGCAACAGCAATGTTTTACTTCTGTGAAATTCAAAACACATTTTCTCTTTGCTTGAATCTAATACACGGGCTGGAGGTGTGACAATGGGTATGACAAAACTGCTGAAGAGTGATAGCACTGGTCAGAATTCTCAGGTGACGGGATGCTTTGACTTTCTCATTTGTGACACGCAGAGAGGAATGTTCAGTGGGTTTTTTCCTTGCTTTTAAAATAATTTTCACGTTTAGTGCTTACTGAGGACCAGGTGCCATTATTCAGGGTTTGTTCTCTCAGTCCAGGTCTCCAGAGCAAATTGTTCTGTTGGATGGCTTTTATTTCTTTCCAATTCTGTTCCTTGTGGACTTACAGTGCCCCCACCCAGTACTGACCAGTACGATTCCTGAGCAGCTCCTTATCGCTGTTGCTCCTGGTCCTCAGCTCACCACTCGAGTAAATCTGTAGTCCTGAGGTACTATCAGGGTAGCTCAACAGGATCCTCCTCTGTGCTTTGCACCCACTTGCAGTATGAATGCTTTTGCAATTGTCAAAGAAGAGACGGTGCCTCGAGGTTTATGACCCTACCTGAGCCCTTCCAAATGACTGATGGCCTTTTGTCCGCTCCATGGGTCACCTTCTCTTTGTAAGTGCACTTGCAGTGACTTTCCACTGCGGTTGGTACAGGCAGACGTGCCATAATTTGTGCTGGAAGACACGGCCTCCCCTTAATTACAAGGACTCTGCAAGCGTACTCGCTTCCAGTACGGCGTTAGGGTGCTCGCTCTCGTTAAAGAAACATCAATCTTTTGGCCTAGTCTCTTGTTGAGCCCCTGCCACATTTTCTCCCTCGAATAAAGAACAGAATTTCTGTTGGTGAGTGAAAGCTTGCTCTGTTCGGGTACTTATCTTCGTTGGCCGTACTGGTGCAAACTGGAGGTCAGCTTGCATGGTGAGTCGTAACACAACTACGAGTGCTGGAGTTACCGGTGGGGGACCTGTGTTCGGTGCCCTCTCCCTCCCAGAAGCCTTCTTGAGGTGCTCTGTTCAGCTGCCTACAACTTTGAATGGTCTTACTGCTCTCAGAAGATCCAGGGATTTCTCCTCTTCCCTCGCTTGGAATTCTTCAGTAAATAGTTCCCCCAAATGCCCCAGTGGAAGTGTGGGTACCACATGGCCAGTTTTTAGCCTCCTGCTACATGTTTTCCCGTTGCTTCCTTTGCCACCCAAGGGGTATCTGGAGGCCACACTGGGGTCACCAGGCTGCGTTTTTTTCTTGAGGCCTCTTAGACTTTTGATCTGAGTGGTGTCTTTGATAAAACAGTTTTATAAACTCTGCTTGATTGGTTCAGTTGCAGCTTGTGGTTAAAGAGGCAACTCTTGCCTTTTTTGGACAGGACAAACTCCCGGTGTAATTCCCAATGACTTTTGGTATTTATACCTGTGTTCTGTTTCAGTCTGTGTGATGGCAGCTGGAGGCAACATTTTTTATACGTATGTGGCTAGAATATGAACTAACCCCCTGCTGCTACAAAAATTTTCCCTTTAAATCCTCTAAACTATTTGCACTAATCCTCATTAGTGTGTTCTGTGTGTTTTTATCATTTGCTTTTGTTTGTTGCTGTGTTTTTCTTCTACCTAAAAAAAGCCTTAAAACAGGAATTCTGGAAGAAGGTTGCAGATTACTCTTGGCTTTCTAGTGGCTACTCTTTTTGTTACTGTGTTAACGTAGAGGCTTAATGAGCGAGTTTTGACTCCAGGGCAAGGCTGAGTGCTGCTCTGAACAGCAGTTTCCATCTAGGGTTCCTTTGAAACGAAGCATTTGCTAACCTGCCAGCTTTTATTTCTGTTTATTTGCGCCTGCTGCATTCATCAGGGTACGGTATAAGGGCACAGTCACGCAAAGGGCTGCCTGAAGACTTTTGGAGACCGAAAGCGATGCACTCAGAGCAGCTCCTAAAGCGTATCGTAGATATTAATCCCTAAATCTAGAAGCAGCATGATCCCTCCTCTCTCCTTCAGCCTTCTCTCTTAAGTATGTGCATTCGACCAAACCCCACCACCCTGTCTCCCGAGGAGTTAGGGTCTAGAGAATGCTTTCTAACAGAGGGGCATACATGTTGGTGAGGATATGCAGCATCTGCAAGGTGGCATCCCCTGGATGTTATTTGCTTCAGTGGAGTATTTGCACTGCTCACACCTTCCCTAGAGTGAGGAGTTTCACATCTTCTCTCCCTTTCCTCTTTCAGGCCCAAGCCTGTCTGCTTCTCCAGAAGGTTCTGCTACTTCATGAACTGAAGCTCATCATGACAGAGGAGGAGTGGCAGGAATTGATCAGAGAAAGCATCAGCCAAGTGACAGAGGTAACAAGCTTCAATGTGTTAAATGCATAGATGCCACCTAATGGGTGCTGCTTTTCCTGGTGTGGTTCTTGTTCTCAGAGCTGGAGTCCGCTGCTGCTCTCCGCTTAACTGCTCTGGGCGGGCTTGTGCCATATGGAGATAGGCTGAGAAAACTGGGTTTGTTCAGCCTTGAGAAGAGAAACCTTAAGGGAGACCTTATCACCGTGTGCCAGTACATAAAAGGTGGCTCCCAAGAAGATGGAGACTCCCTTTTTACAAGGAGTCCCATGGAAAAGACAAGGGGTAATGGGTACAAGTTACTCCTGGGGAGATTCTGATTGGACTCCAGAAGAAAATTTTTCACCATGAGAACAACTAGACATTGGAATAATCTGCCAGGGGAAGTGGTGGATTCCCCTACACTGGACAGTTTTAAGACTCAGTTTAACAGAGTGCTGAGCCATTTCGTTTAAACTGTATATTTTTACCTTGAAAAGTTGGGCTAGATGATCCTTGAGGTCCCTTCCAACCCAGTATTCTATGATTCTGTGATCTTGCCCCAGGTCTGAGCAGAGTCTGCCAGGATTGCAGGGCTCCTCTAACACCACTGCTCAGATTTATTTTCACAGAGGGCAAGAAGTGTGCCTGGTACAGCTCAGCGCTGCCTGGGTACGGATCCATGAGACAGAGCTCGAGCTCTGGGGAATATTCTCATACAGGTCAATTTAAGGTGGTTTTAAAAAGTAAGTTTTGAATCAAAAGGTATTGTGAACATTTACTTTAGTTCAGAAAATGTTACGGGGGTTCTGTATTTAAATGAACTTCAGGATCAAAGAGACAAGAGCTGAGATGCACTAGACTTCTGACCCCTGGTGCGTTGCAGCCCTTCTGGACCAGACTCCCTTGCTAATATTGTTTGTCAGGGAAACCTTAAAATAAAAAAAATCATTTGTACAGCAAAACAGTGAGAGAAATTGCAGGCCCCTGATTCAGTGGCGAGTGCAGATTGTACCTGAAGACAGCATTTGGGTGCAGCTATTCCGTAGGAGGTGAGCTGTGCAACAGGAGACTGAAGGAGCAAATGCCAAATATATTTGTGGGGATTGACGTGGAGGGAACCAAGCAGCCAAATTAATGTGATGATGTGGTGACTAAACTTGATGACATAGGAGATTCCAGCCTTGGTGTTCCTACGTCTCTGTAGTATTGACCTCTTTCTAAGTGTAGCTTTCATTCTTGACTTACATCTTTAAACGCTGGTTACTTGGTAATTTAGGCCATTCTGTAATTTACTGTATTGGAACAGAATGTTTAGCTCTGTTTTCTTTTGTCAAGGAGGTACAAAATCTAGGCAAGTCTAAATCAAGGAATTGAGAGGTGCTGTTTGTAATTCTTGAGGAAGCAGGTAATCCTGGGTTTCATTAAATAGTTTTTATTCAGTGTTACATCGGGAATCCAGTGGGTGGAGTTGCATATGATTTTATTTCCAGCTACATAAAACACACCGCTCCTGCCAACCTGGTCACCTCCATTTTCTCCTGGTTTCTCTCTAGCAGCTGAATACCTGCAGGACTCGGTGATTCACTGGGAAACCCACAAACATTTACAGTGCTTTTTTTGTTCTTCTTGGCAGGGGAAGTTTAGCAACTTGCAACCCATCCAGTGTTTTAATGAGCTTTGCTACCAAAGCTTCCTCAGCGCCTCTTGTTTCTGTGGTCATCTTCATGGAAAGAAGAATTCCTGGGAGACACTGTCAGTTTGTTTGGGCTATCCAGGGTATACCCTGTGGCTGGAGGCCTCCCATACTATTATCTGGCAGTGGCATATAGGTGTTGGTTCTCTTTCTGGCCTGAAAAAGACATTTTTAGAGTGGTGTATTTGTATGTCTTGTGTTTTATCCCTTCCTGCTGCTCCCCCCTCGCACTGCTACAGTACTGGTAGGGCTACTTGGAGCTGGGGCAGCTGCATGTCCTTAAATGTTGCTGTCATTAGGAGGGATCAAGGACTTTATATTCCATGTAGCAGTTTGAATTCATAGCCAAAGGCTGACACTTGTGCCGCGCAAGGTATTCTGTGTCGTTTTGGTGACGCAGAAATGCTCAGTTATCTGAGTAATGGCTGTAAAACCGTGCAGTGACTTTGTGATTTAGTAGAACAACGCTCAGATCATGACCAATCTCTTTCAGAGGTAGTGAGAAATCTCTTGTAGCTGAAGTCAGAGGCTGGAAACGGAGCAAATTTAGGATCTGTAGAAAGTATGTATCTGTCAGCGACCGTAATCCACCATTAAAAAAATGAACTCATTGAAGGGTTTATTGGCTCTGAATCGCCAGGTGGAGATCGTGTGTCGCCTGAACGAGAAGCTGCAGGTTGGGTAGAAGTTACGGGCTTGAAATTATAGGGTGAGTTTGCTTGGACTGTCAGTCAAGAGCTTGGGCTGAAGTAGAACCCTCTCTGTCCCTGATGTCCACACGTGCCTCTGCTTACCTAGAGGGTAGGGAGAGCTTCTCCTGCAGCTCAGCCTCAGCCCTTTTCTTCTGACACTTGTTTCAGTGGGTCATTCCAGGTCAGCCGTGATTTGGGAGCTGGGTGTGTGAGTAGGTAGATGTTGGCGTGTTGAGTGCTTGAGACCCATGAGAACGTTGACTGAGAGCAGTAGTTCATGATGCTGTGGAAAAGGATGAAGTTTTATCACCCTGCCTCTAGCTGAAAGGTCTGCATTTGCTGTGATTGACCATTCCTGCCATCATCTCTCACAAATAGCTGTTTTAAGAGGAAAAAAATGATAATGCAGAATTTTATACCTTTCTTTCACCCAGGAAGAAATCCGAAATAACCTGGGAGGGCCAACTCTTTAAGTGACTATCCTGCCGAGCACTCTGTAATTCAAGCAGAGGTGTTGTTCACAAGGAAGTCGTCACCTGAAGGCTTTGCTGCGCTCCCTGTGTCCCTGGTCAGAGTGGCAGCTGTGGGGCTGGTGGCCCCAGAAGTGCAGGACTGGCAGTGTCAGGGGTAACCTGTGAGAGAGCGTAGGATGCTGTCCTGGTGCTTGCTCTCTCATCCTGTCTCGTCTCCGTGACTGCACTTCATACCTGTGGCTCACTGGGTGAGGAGCAGGGAGCTGGGGATGGTTTTAGGCAGTGATATGTGCTGCAGCTGGGAAAGGAGCAATGTGAGAGAGCTGTGGTCTTGGATATCACTGAATTATATGTGTAAAACTAAGAGGCAGATGAGGGAGAATCAACGGCCAGGAACTTTAAATGAAGAGACAGCTTCCTGAAATAGCTGCTCCCGCTGCTGCGAGGCAGTGGCTCTTGTGCTTACATAAGCTAACTTGACCTTATTTGTTCCCAAAATGTTTAACCATGCTTATAAAACATATATCACAGTCACGAGGGATTCGTCGTTGCCATCTCCTTACCGTCAGCAGGGGAAGTCTTGATATCTTGGTGGGTACTTTGGAATTGCCCTGTTCTTGTGAGAGCCCTGCTTGGTGGTGGTGCTCTCGGCTTGTTCTGCTGGGTCCCCTGGGCAGGAAGCCTTGTCCACAGGCCTGGGACTGCCCAGTGAGCTGTGTTTTATTGGACAGTGGGCAGAGGTAAGGAAGTGGAGAAATAGCCCTGGTCCCAGTTACTTTAAACAAAGCAGACATCTTGCTACAGTTGTTGAAGTTTCTCCTCATGCTGGGAATGTAAACAACTCAGTTGTGTTTGCAGTATAAAGAAATCAAATTGCTTCACGTTGTACATGACAGAGCTCACCTGAGATGCTAGAGCGTGACAGACCTTTTCTTCCTCTTTGAGAGCTTTGGTTTTTTATCAGTAGATCTCAAAGTGCTTTACAAAGGAAATTCAAGCCAGTGAGTTTTTGATGTAATGAAGAAAGTATTTTGCAGAATCCCAAGAGCATTTTGTTTACTGAAGAGTAACCCAAGAGTATTTTGTGTACTGAAGTCATTCACCCCGTTTTACAGATGACACGCTTGGCTGGGAGCTGAGCCAAGAATCACACTCAAGTCTCATCTGAGACATCCCAGAGACCCTCTTTGGGCATGGACAAGCTGTTGCTTAACTTGGCTTCAGAACACCCCAGGGTGCGGGTAGTGATCTCTGTCCCCGTGTTATCTAAGGAGGATGCTGATGGTTATGGGTTCAAACTGCCCAGAGTCCTGCAGTGGCAGAACTCAAGAGGCCTCAGTTCCCCGTTTCATGCAGGGAACTGTTGCTCGGTTTGAGGGGATCACTGAGGGCTTGCTGGTAGGGCTCACACACTGTCTTTGTGACTCTATCAAGCTCCTCTTCCTTTGGTCTTCCAGCTCTCCCAGTTGTCATTGTGAGCACATTTTGGTGTTTGTTCCCCTTGTTAGATACAGTTCTGTTTTCTTTCTGGTATGTTCCAAAGGTGCTGTCTTGGCTTTAGAGTGATCTTGAAGCTGTGCCAAAATTTTATTAACTCACTGACAGATTTGGGGCAGGAAGCTCCAGGATCTGAGCACATAACTTCATTACCTTTTGATGTCAGCCCTTTCCCACCTTGCCCTCCTGAACCGAGGAGCTTTGGGTACCTCCCAACTTGTGCTGAAACTCCCAGTTACGAAGTGAAAGTCAGGGGGGAGTGGGAAAGGATTTTGAGAGGTGTTCCAGCAAATGTATATTTTTCACCGTTGAGCAACTTCAAACCAGCCCTCTGAAAACTTGTTAAAACTGCTCTCTCTGGCTTGTGCTCAGCGGCTTCCTGAGGGTTTCCTTTGTCTGTCTTCTGCAGCAAGTACATCATAGGAAAGGCCCAACTTCACTACTGTTTTTTCCTTTGCTTGTTTTGTCGGTGTCATATGGGATGGGCAGAGCAGATAGTGTTCAGGTGGGCTGTTTGACACCAAACTGGGATCAAGGCATCGTCCGGAAGTGTAAAAATGGTCACAGAATCCCATACCGGAGTTCAGTGCAAGACCAAAGCGCTCCAGGTGATCAGTATTGGAGACTTCCAGATCAAGATGCACATAATCCTCAGGAGACATGTGTGATGCCTCCTCCTTAGGCAGTGATTTAGTCTTGGTCTGGACAGGCAGGCGTATTTCTGGTGGAAGCTTTGAGCGCAGACCAGGGAAACAGGGATGGCTGTGCTGCCATCCAGCGTGACCTCGACAGACTGGAGAGCTGGGCAGGGAGAAATCTAATAAAATTCAAGAAGGGCAAATGTAAAGTTCTGCATCTGGGGAAGAACAACCCCATGGGTCAGTACAGGGTGGGGGCTGATCTGTTGGAGAGCAGCTCTGGGGAAAAAGAGCTGGGAGTCCTGGTGGACAAGAGGATGTCCATGAGCCAACAATGCGCCCTCGCGGCCAGGGAGGCCAAAGGCCTCCTGGGGGGCATTAGAAGGAGCGTGGCCAGCAGGGCCAGGGAGGTTCTCCTGCCCCTCTGCTCTGCGCTGGGGAGGCCCCACCTGGAGGACTGGATCCAGTTCTGGGCACCCCAGTTCAAGAAGGACAGGGAACTGCTGGAGAGAGTCCAGCGCAGAGCCACTGAGTTTATGGAGTGGAGCATCTCCCTGCTGAGGAGAGGCTGAGGGAGCTGGGGCTCGTTAGCTTGGAGAAGAGGAGCCTGGGGGGTGACCTCAGGAATGTTTAGAAATATGGAAAGGGCAGTGACAGGAGAACGGAACCAGGCTCTTCTCGGTGGCACCCAATGACAGGACAAGGGGCAGTGGGTGCAAACTGGAGCAGAGGAAGTTCTGTTTAAACAAAAGGAAACACTTTTTCACAGTGAGGGTGACAGAGCCTGGCCCAGGCTGCCCAGAGAGACTGTGGAGTCTCCTTCCCTGGAGACATTCAAACCCTCCGGGATCTGTTCCTGTGTGACCTGCTCTAGGTGCTCCTGCTCTGGCAGGGGGGTTGGACTCGATGATCTTTCGAGGTGCCTTCCAACCCCAAACATTCAGTGATTCTGTGATTGCGTGGCCTCTGCAAGGGCTGGTGCAGATAACCCAGGGCCTCTTTTTCAAGACTCATATCGTTGGAAAGCTACTGTGTGCTCTCTCTGAAGACTTTTATTGTGTGGCATTGGAGGGTTTGGTTGCTATTGTGTTGTTCAGCAAGGGATTTGAAATCTCTGGCTGGAGCCACTCAGGACTTGGGGGAGAGAGGGGGATATGCTGTATAGCTTTCCAGTGTAGACATGCCCTTCTTCTCTGAAGGGCATCACGTTTGATTATCGGTGTCTTAATTTGTAGGGAGATAAATTATTAACAGTGACTTCATCAAATCTCTGAAAAAGCTATCCTTCAATTTTTTTTTTTTTCTTGGAGATTGCCTGAACTTTTATCTGTTTTCATAAATTCTTAATTCATTGCCCTTTCTCAGCCTCTTAGCTTGTAAAATGAGGCCAGTAGTGATTTAACTGATAGCTTTGACGTGCTTTCAGAATGCTGGATGTCTCTGTGGAGAATTCATTCTCCTCTGTTCCCTCAGCTGTCCTGCATGGTTTTTCCCTGCTGCATTTTTATATGGTCTATGGAAAAAAAATATCAGATCTTTAAACTTGGGAAAGCATTGACATTTTCTGTGAGAATGGCTTGTGGATTTTTGGGCTCCTCCCTCTAAAACCAGCCAAAATAAACATGGCAAAAAATGCCCTCTAGTTATACCCTTCAGCAGTGTAAATCCGCTTGGTCCTCTACCTTCTCTCTCTCGGTCAGGGACAAGCAGAAACTTCGTGGTTCCCTTCCCTTGATGAGCATTTCTTGACAACTTGTTTGTTCCAGAGATGCAAGGCAAAAAGTTTGGGATGTCGATACTTTCAGTCTTCAGAAACTTAGGGAGGAAGGACTGCCAGTGCTTTTTTTTCCCCTCTCTTAAATGCTCTTGGCAGCAGCTGCTGTGCTGTTGGGGTGGGTGGTGTGAGGACCTCTCCTTGTGTGCTTGTCCACCTTGTGTACCTGGAGGTGGGAGTCGATCTGGCCCTTTGGATAGGTGGAGACATACCCTGCCCTCTTCCCTCCCTCACCCGCCGTGGTTTAGCCCTCACTTCTACCTTGGGTGCTTCTGTTGCATAGTGAATATTGTCATGAAAGGAAGTATTTGGAGGTGGCTTGTCCGGGGTTTGGGAAGCTCAGAGTTGATTCCTGGCTCTGTCATGGTCTGTGTGACTCAGTTGGGTTGTTTGGCTTCTCTGAGCCTCAGTGAAACGGAGGGATTGATGTGGGCTTACCTATTGCCTCTCGGGAGAAATGTGAGCGTAATTACAGGTGAGGAGAGGGTGCTTACATGGGATAATCGCCTGAGCTGTGAGCGTACAGCGCACTGAAATACTTCATCTGGTTGTCGCTTGGTCATTAGCCTCTAAATAGCAGAGGAAGGCTGTGCCCCTGCCGTGTCTGCTGACGTGGGGAATCTTCTGCTTTGATTCAGGGAATGGGCACGGGCCTGTAGGGCCCCAAACCCACTTGCTGAGGCCCCTCTGAGTGTGACTCCAGCAGGGGCACCTGAGCCACAACGGCAGCGAAACGCCAGGTTGTGTCTCTGCTCTGGGACCCCGCGTAGGGCGTAGGGCAAGGCTGTAGCTTCTGCGGTGGCTGTGCAAGCAGCACACCGAGAGCGGATCCCTTCAGCGCTTCCTCGTCGTGACTGTTGGACGCTCACTAGGGTGGAAATTTTGCTGAACTGTTTGCTGCTGGAGAAGAGAGTTTACCTTAGCAACCTTGGGCTGTGCCAGGGGGTGCAAGGTCGTGCAGGGTGTGTATTGCAGAAGGCACTTGGCACTGTATTCAGCCATGAATCTGCACATTTATCCATCAGCATTGGGTCTGTTCTAGGGGAGGAGGGGGAAGGATGGAGATAGCGCAGCGTGCGGAAAGAATGCAGGTTGGCCGGGCTGCTCCAGCTCACGGAGCAGTGATGGATCTGTCAGGCTGATCCCACGGAGGGGAAGGGCTGTTTGTTTCGAACAATGAAATAGGCTGAAGGACGTGCTGGGAATGTGTAAATGTTAAATGGTGTTCAAACTTCCAGCTCGGAAATGGGCTTTTGGCAGCAGAACGCTCCCCTGCACTCCTCAGATACCGCTGTCTCTTGTAAGCCTGGGCTGAGTGACCCCCCTGCTGTGGTACCTGCAAAAGGGGCAGAGGTGCAGGCAGGCTGGGCCTGGGGCTGCGGGTGGGTGGGAATGTGGAGACTTGCAGAAGCGCTGCCTGGCTCTGTGGAACAGTGCGATGACATCTCCCCTGCAGGGAAGGCTGGGCCGTGGCTGGGATGCTGACACTGCCCCTCGATGAACATGCACCGCTTCTTGCTGTGGGGCAGGTTTCAGGGGTGGGTCTTGGGCTTAGACTAAAATCCTGCCTGGGAAACTGAGGCACGGAGCTGTGTGGTTCACTAGCTGCTAGCCCTCTGTTCCGTCTCTCACTGCACTTCACAGTGGTCCTTCATCTTCACAAAGTATAAAACAAGTTTGTTAGAGCACAGGTCACACAGGTAGGACAAAAGTTGTATCCTGCAGTAGTTGTGATACCTCCTGTGATACAAACACTGATTGGTAAGATGCTGGGGATGTGCTGTTCTCCTTGGAGAAATCCTGGAAGCAGAAAATTTTGGCTCCAGGAATGCCCTCCACCAGAAACAGCCCGAGGCTTTTGGAAGAAGCACATTTGACATAAGAAGAGAAACCTCTCTCTGCCAGCTGAATCTGTTTGACACAAGAAGAGAAACCCCTCTCTGCCAGCTGAATCCATTTGACAGGAGAAACCCCTCTCTGCCAGCTGTATCCATTTGACAGAAGAAGACAAACCCCTCTCTGCCAGCTGAATCCATTTGACAGAAGAAGACAAACCCCTCTCTGCCAGCTGAATCCGTGCAGGGTGAGGCAGGAACCCTGGTGCCTTATTGGCTTGAGATGAACTGCGAGTTCCAGCTGTGAAAACTGCCTCCCCATTTTCCCCTTTTGGAAGATGACCTGCCCAGATCTGCTGACAGCTCAGATGTACAGCTGTGATTAACCATGGCAGCTATTACTGAGCTGCAACTGGAACTGAGATTCCTGGTGAAGTGGGACTGGCTGTTACTGAAGGAGCAGAGTAAGAAAAGCAGAAAATGGGAGAAAACCAACAAAAATGGTGCGAGTGTAGCTGGTGAGTGTAAGTCATCTGGTTTCCCTGCTTTTAGTACTGAGGGATTGCATTCTGTGACTCTTGGGCTTTGGGAGGGCAGGGGAAGAGAGCCTTGGATCCCTTTGCGTGGCAGAGAATCATGGAACAGGTGGTTGGACAAGTTCTTCTGGGTTTTCCCTTAACCTTCTACTGCTGGCCTGTAGCATAGCTGGAAGCAACCCCCCTGCTTTGTGCCTCTTCTTGCTGTGTAAAGTGGAGATACCTGCCAACCTTGTGCGAGTCTTTTGTGATCTAATCAGTGTCTGAGGCTCTCCTAAGGACGCTGCCGATGACTGAAATACTCCTTGTCTTCCTAAGGCTTGTTTGCTGCCTGTTGCAGTTTGCCGTCTGTTACATAAGAGCTTTTGCCGTAATTTTTTTATGACTGTATTTTATACCTTGCCCATATGAACTCACGGTAGGCCTGTAAAATGATGGACCTGCACGACTGGAGTGAGGGAGGGGGCAGACACAACATACAGACAGCCCTCAGTACCTTATGCAGCAGGAAGTTCTGACAAATCCTTTAGAAAGCTGCTTTTGAGGTTTGGACCCAGTTCTCATTGAAGAGAGTTGGGATTTTGGTCCTTGGGAGCAGTTCCCCCAGACTTGCCAGCAGGCTCAGTCCAACATCAGCTTTTTTTTAACATAACCAGAGCACTGGAGCGATACCTGACAGAAGATACCATCTCGTGTGATGCCTGATGGGCAACTCACAACTCCGAGAGGTTGGCGATGAGAGCAGGACAACAGACAACACTGAGCTGAGCAGGAATGGGACTCAGGTCTTTAAGGAGGCTTCATTCTTTCAACCATGCCATATACGGAGGTGCTGCTGGGTTTGTGCTCTTTGGAGTAAATTTCTTTTACACCCTTTGTAGCAAAAGTTAGAAAGACACTTACTGAGAAAAATTAAGACTTTATCTGAATGGGGGAATGGGGTTGTTCAAATGGGAGAAGACTCGACTCCAGGGAAACCTTATAGTGGCCTCCAGTATCTGAAGGGGACCTACAAGAAAGCTGGGGAGGGACTTTTCACAAGGGCCTGTAGTGGTAGGATGAGAGGTGATAGCTTCAAAGTGGAAGAGGGGAGATTTAGATTAGAAATGAGGAAGAAGCTCTTCACTCTGAGGGTGGTGAGACCCTGGAGCAGGATGTCCAGAGAGGTTGTGGATGCTCTGTTACTGAATGTGTTCAAGACTAGGTTGGATGGGGCTTTGAGCAACCTGGTCTAGTGGGAGGTGTCCCTGCCCATGGCAGGGAGGTTGGATGATCTTTAACGTCCCTTCTAACCCAAACCATTCTGTGATTCTATGAATCCAGCTTCCTTAAAGCCAATCTGCTTCTGCAGTAGAGAAAATTGTGCATTCTATAGGAATGAATTATCTGCGGCTTCTTTGTTGCTCTTTTGGCTTCTCCACCCACTCCCACCCTCTTCCTTCTTCCTTCCAGGTCTTTGCGAGCTGTTTAAAAGTGATCTCTTTCAGTAGGGAGCTGTTTGTTTGCAGAGCACATGAAGTGAGCTGAATTGCTTCTGGCTTTTTATGCTGGTGGAACTGTGCTGGTGTTTCCAGACTCATGCAAAACACTGCTTGGAATATAGATGCTTATTCTTACAACACTGATGTCTCTAGACCAGTGGTATCTTCCATCTCCAGCTGGGCAAACCACTCTTTTTGTTCTACAAGTCTGCATGAATTTGGCTGGGCACCCCAGGTGAGCTGCACGGCCCAGTTGCCCCCAAACTGCTCGCAGGCTTCTGAAAATCAGCCCTGCAGGTGTTGTTCAGAGCTACAGGACTTTTCTGTTGACTTCAGTAGGTTTGGTTTTAAACCTTTCAAAGCATCAGGGCAGTTCTGGGAAGCCCGGACGGCAGGAAGAACAGACAATCAAGGCAGCGCGATAGAAACGCCTCATCGCTCATCCAAAGTGACGAAAAAATGCAATTTCTTTTTAACACCTTCATAATGCTAAACTCTTTGTATATTGAGAAGATGAAATGACAGTTGTCTGCATTGTGGCTCCTTCTCACAGTAGCGCCCTGATTCTTCTTGGCCTGAGGAGCTGACAATCCATACTGATTTTGCTCTCGCTGTGAATTATACACAACTTAGCAAAATAAGGATCTCAACTTAATCGCCTCTCTGAAAGCTGCTTTAACCACAAGTCATGCCTGTCAGCCTGGCAATATCTTTTTATTCGGGTTGCAAAGAAACTTTAAATGCAAACCAAGCTCTTTTGTTTTCAAAATTGATTTATTATTACCATTATTATTTATTGTGATAAACCTAATAAACAGAGTGTGCATGGCCCATGGGGGGTTATATCCTACATGTGAAGACTCACCATTTTTTAAAAAAAAAACAACAAAATCACACCCCTGTATTTGTTTCTTCTTTTACCTGAGAGACTTTAGAGCTATTGAATTGTGTGACCTTGTAGGTTAATGACAGCTGTGGACTGGAGCTGCAGCACATCTATCTGTATCAGCAGAGAGTAATTAGCAAGTTATTGATAGTCAGGTGAAGCTGCCACATGAATTCCAGCCAGCAGGACTTGGTGGCTTTCTCATACAGGGCTAGAGTGGACCATCCTGGCCAGGAAATAACCATCTCTTTATTATTTATAAAAGGTACTCCCAGGGTGTGAAGCCTGTACAGATAGTAAACAATTCTACTTGAAGGCTGCTGTTCCTGCAGGTGTGTTATGTGGTGTTCCCACTTTTTCTGCTGAAAGTATTCCTTAGAATCTTGCTGGCCATCATTATTTTTCTGTTGTGGGCATTAGAAGGGGTCACGTGCCGTGTCATTACTGAAAGAGCTTGCTTTGGGGAATAAATTTCTTCGTTCTCTCGGCGTCTGCGAGGATTTTTGCTTTACTTGCCAGCTTTACGCTGATAGAGGTGGAGAATAGTTTGCTCAGAGTCCTTAAAATTACTTCCAGGCTGAATGGAGCAAAAGGAGTAGCTGGTGTGATGGGAGAGGGCGCGTCTCCTGGAGAACTGTGACCTTCCACCCCTGGGTAGGGGTTCGGCGCGGTGACAGCGACGCGTGTCGGGACGCTGAGCCCGGGCTGGCCCTTGCCCTTTGGCTGGGTTGGTGTGTTCAGATTCCGGGCAGAGATGGACTTGGCCACAAGTGCAGCCTCCTGTGGAGAACCCGGCTGTGCTGGGGGCACGCCGCTGTCCGCTAGAAGCCTGTCCCTGCAAATCCTCTCCAGTATTAGTGTAATCCCTGCGAGCTGGGGGGTTGCTGTGGTCTGTGCGTCCGCACTGCAAGGTGGTGGGGAAGAAAACTGCCGTGGGAGGGGGGCTGTGAGGGCCAGCTGCAGGCAGAGGATCAGCACCGCTGAGCCGTGGGGGCCGCCTCTTTGATCCGGCTGCCTTTTTACGGCTATTTTCTGCCCTTTTCCACTTGTAAATAACTCTGACCTATCTTTGGAGTGATTTTCCTCTAAGCCAGACCTTTCAGTGTCTCCGAAACCCTGCAGCACATAAAAGGAACACAAAAGAGATGAGGTTTTTCCTCTCAGTCGTTTGGGTGAATTTAAGCTTGATTGACAAGCCCTGTTCTAGTGCTGGCAACTGGGATTTCCCAGGCGTTAAGTGTTGATGGATTTTTGCATTAGGACTTTGCATGTAAATCCCAGCTTCTGCAGCTGGGTAGTTTTTGTCCCTCAGGTAAGGCTGTTGTCTGGCAGCCTCTTGGCTTTTCCTGGGCAGGGGCAGATGTTGTCTTTCCTCTTTTTCTCCAGGAGGCAGCAACATGGCTCCAGTTGTGCTTCAGCTTAGAAATTTGGGAGAGCAGCAGGGTTGTGCCTTTGTGGTACTCTTTATTTTTGCCCAGTTGTTTCCTAATTAACTTGGGCAACAGCAGCTTCCACCACGTACCCCTTCGGAGCATTTCTGGAGTTTGGTGGGTTTTATGTTCCAGAATTATTTTGGTGACAAGTTAATCCTGACGGTTGTTGCTCATTTTCTTCTTTCTTCTGAGGAGAGAGGTTTGTTTCCCCATTTAACATGTGCTTCTTCTCCATCTCCCCATTTGATCTGCAGACTTTGAAAACGATCGGCAAGCGTGTCGTGAGGGCTGAGAAAGAGAAAGTTGCCAAGAGCTTGGAGCTGTTGAACTTCCTCCTCAAAACTGTGACGGAGCAGGTGAGTCCGTGACCTGGTGTGTGGCAAATCCTGTTCTTCTGAATACCACCAAGGCCTCTTTTGAATGCCACGCTTGGATTTTCCCTTCCGGCTGCTCCATCGCTCCGTCCCACCTCATTTCTCACCAAAAGAGCCCCTTGTGCGGTTTTCCCCAAACACATGTGGCATCTGCTTTCTTATCAGGAGAAATATGGCCTGGGATACAGTGGGGGTGAGCTGGGGTTTTGTCCCAGGTCATTTGCTTTGTTTCTGCTGAACTCCAGGGATTTTAGTTTCCAGAAATAGACTTACTGAGAGGCTTTGTGAACGGGAGTGAAGCTGTGTTCTGGGGCTTTGTTTTAACCGATCTTTTTGAACATAAGGTTTTCTGTAGGTGACAAAATAAGTCTCCAACACGGTCTTATTTACTGGAGCAAAATAGCACGAGCAGCAGAACTGCTGAGGCCCAGTTTCCTCCTGATAAGCACTGAGCTCACACCACAGCCTGTTTCTTTGTGAAGACCTAATAGGAAAGTGGGTGGAGGAGAGAGATTTATTTCCAAGGCCCTCGGAGGAACTGAATAGCCATTGAGACACCCCTTTTTGTCTGGTTTTACTGAAATTATCCAGGGGGTTGTGGAAGCTGTAGAGGCAGCCAAGGGCAGCACGATTGCATCCTTTAGAAAACAGACTAAAAATGCTGCTGCTTTTCTTTTGGATAGGTAGAGAGTTGTGTGTCATCTTCTTCCTGCTCCCAGCTGTGAACTGAGAAGGAAAGAGGACCAAAGGACCTTTCAGTCCCTTTTATGCCAGTACAATTTAGCTGTGAGACTCATGCCTCTTGTGCTAGAGACACAGTTTTCAAGCAAACCCTGTACCTGATGCCGTGGTGTGGCTCACCAGTTTTTGTCCCCAAATCGATGTTGCAAATGTGCTCAGGGCAGCAGCTTGGAGAAGCCGAACAGGATTGGTTATTCCTGCCATAGTTTTATCATAGAATCATAAAATGGCTTGAGTTGGAAGGGACCTTAAAGATCATCCAGGTCCAGCCCCCTGCCATGGGCAGGGACACCTCCCGCTAGAGCAGGTTGCTCAGAGCTCCATCCAGCCTGGGCTTCAACACTTCCAGGGATGAGGCTCCACAGCTTCTGTGGGCAACCCCTTCCAGTGTCTCATACCCCTCAGAGTAAAGAACTTCTTCTTAATGTCTAATCTAAATTTCCTCTGCTCCAGTTTGAAACCGTTGCCCCATGTCCTGTCCCCACAGGATAAAAAAATCCATTCCCAGCTTTCTTGTAGCCCCTTCAGGTACTGGAGGCTGCCAGAAGTTCTTCCCGGAGCCTTCTCTTCTCCAGGCTGAACAGACCCAACTCCCTCAGCCTGGCCTCACAGGAGAGGTGCTCCAGCACCCTCCTTATCCCGAGGATGGCCTGTGCCCTGCTGCTGCCAATGCCCCTCTGTGTTCACTCTGCCTGTTGTCTCTTGCAGAAGCTGCGTGTGAAGTTGACGGAGCTGGACAAAGTGCTGGTAGCTCTGAACCAGGCGGAAGGCTTTGGGAATTCAGCACGACTCGACTCTCTCTACTGGAATGTCATGCGCTGGCTGAATTACACGTATGTGTGCATGGTGCTCTGGCTTCTTGTCTTGCCTGGGGGCCTGCCTGCCTCTCCTTGTCTTCATTGCTGGGGGGAAGTAGGGACAGGAAGGAAATTGAGGCACTGAGCTCAGGCTGGAGTTTGAGGTAAATGGAGCTCCTGGGTTGGTGAGGCTGGAATGCTTGTTTGGAATGATGTTGTTGCAGGTATTTGCATGCTTAGAATTGGTCCTTAGTAGGAAAGGATGGTAAGGCCTGGCTGATATCTGATTGTGTCTTGCCACTAGAGGCAAGATCACCCACGGCTTTCAGCAGTCTCACGTGGTGGCCTGGCTCAGGACCCATCGCCAAATTTCTAGGCTAGGAATTTCTAGGCTAGGTGAGTCACTGAGCTCCTTCCACGTCGCTGTGGGTTGATTCCGCAAATGTACAGCTGGAGGGAATGAGTAGCTGCAAGGGGCTACCAGGACCTTTGGTCTTCTCCAGTGATTTTGGGGCTCCTCAGTGTCTGGATCCCCAGCCTGATGCTTGGGGTGGCTGCCTTGGAAAACTGGGGAGCACTCAGTGCTTATGCTTTAGGGCCCCTGTGTTAAATGGCAGCTGGATTCAACTTTTGCTCCTGGGCAAAAAAGGAGTTGTAGGATCTTTACCTCCTTTCTCTCAGTAACTTGCAATCAGAACTTTTGTTTCCCCTTCCTGCTGGCAGTATTTAGTGAGAGAGACAGCACTGGGGAATTCCAGGTGCTCTGCTCGTGACTGGGAGCTGCAGTCCCAGTGGGTGGGTGGCCTGGTCTGGGATATCTCAGCCCAGCACAAGGCTCTGAGGGAAGCACTGGTGTGTAGTTCACTGGGAGGGGGCTCACAGGCAGAGAGGCAGCTGAAGCTGTTGTTGTGGCCCTTTCTAGTGCCTTGAACAGACTCACAGGGCACGGTGACGTCACCCAGCCTTGTGACACAGCCCCAGGACCTTTTCCAGTCTCGCACTGGTCCCTTGGCATCGTGCTGCCAGGGCTGGCACAAGGATAAGGCCTGGTTTAGGAGCTAGGACAGACTGCAGCTAGGAGGGGGATTGGCAGGGTGTGCTCGAGAAGGTGGTAAGGACAGAGTTACCTGCTCTGTGGAATGGAGATTCTTCCTCAAGTCTCTGTGTGCTGCCTTGAGCCCTGGTCCGGCTCCCGCTGTTGATTTAACCAGCCCTGTGCAGACTGAGGTCCAGCTCTGGGGACAGCGCTCATCCTTGCACCGTGTCTGTGATTCCTGCACCTTTCTTCTGCTTCTGCCTGTTGGTGGTCTGCCTGTAGCATGGATCACACTGCTCCCCAGCTGTAAAATAAGTTGCTGTTGATTTTTGGCCTTCTCTCGGCAGGAAGCCCAAGAAGGAGAAGACGGCCAATAAGCCTGCGCAGGAAGCAGAGCCGCTTAAACGGAAGAAGAAAGGCTTCCTACCAGAGACCAAGAAGCGCAAGAATCGCAAGAAAGTCATCCAGGAGAACGGGGTAGCACCAGGAGCTGGTGAAGATGGAGAACCAGCAGCCCCAGAGGAGCAGCCCCTGGGAACAGAAGCCCCCAAGCAGAAGAAAGGCCTCGTGTCTGGTGGCAGCAAACACAAGAATCAGAACAGAGGGGTCAGGGAGAATGGAGTGGCAGTGGCCACTGTTGATGGAGGAGATGCCATGGCTGACAAGAAGAAGAAGAAGAAAAAGATGAACAGAAAAAGAAAAAGTAATGCAGGGAGTGAAGCTGAGCAGGTTCCAGCTGCAAAGAAAACCAAGGGCAAGGTCAGCCAGG
This sequence comes from Baryphthengus martii, assembly GCA_013396935.1. Taxonomy (NCBI): domain Eukaryota; kingdom Metazoa; phylum Chordata; class Aves; order Coraciiformes; family Momotidae; genus Baryphthengus; species Baryphthengus martii. Next base: position 32,670 of record VWZK01016514.1, on the reverse strand, counting down.
AGACCCAGCAGAAGCAGAGCAAGGCCACCCAGCAGAAGCAGGGCAAAGCCAAGAAGAAAAGAAAAGAGAAAAAAACTCCATTGCTACAGGAGTAGACTCCATGAACTCACCCAGGCCTGGCATGACTAGCATGGCTTAGAGGACTATTTTAATATCTTTTATAACTATAGTTTTTATGTTCCCCATGGCTTTAAATAAACCTGCCATGATGCTGAGCTCTAAAGCTGCAGGTCTGACTTCTGTGGAGGTTTCAGTCTGGAGCACAAGGAGCTTCGGGAGGTCGCGTACCTTCCGGGCTCTGGTAGGTGCCCACGCTCTCTTCTCTGGCAGTGCCAAACAGCCTGTGGTGGGAGCCCAGATTCCTGTCTCCACGATTTCCCAAGGCAGAAGTGAGATTGTTTGGATTTCTTTGGGAAGCTGCAGTAGGTGTGCTGGTCAAGCCCTGTGGGAGGTTCAGAAGTAACCCCTGAAGGCACATTTCTGTCCTGCCCAGTCCCAACACTGCTCACAGCTTTTTCAGCCTGGGAAATGCTGCCTTTTGAAATGGCGTGCAGGAGGGGTGGTGGCCCCTGTGACAGCCCAGAGACATGAATAAAGCAGGGAAACAGTTGAAGTGGTTGAAGGACGTGCTGGTCTGCCAGGACAGCAGCTCTCTGCAGCTAGGCAAGGCCCCTGGTACCAGAGGTGTCTGCTTGGAGTTGCATCTGCTTATGTACCCGCAGGCTCCAGAGTGTCATCACTCCTTCGGAGAGCACCAGCTCCAGCTTCTCCAACGTGTTGGGTGCCTGGTTCATGTTGAGAGCTGAGTCTCAAGCTGTTGGAAACCCTGTTTGTGTTGTAGTTGCCTCTGAAGCCTTTCCCCCGCCTCTGACCACCTTGCTCCTGGTGGCCGGGAGGTGTGTGTTGATGGCCAGCCCTGACTCCTCTCCCAGCATCCGAGGGAGCAGCCCCCACGAATGCCCAGGTGCTCTCCTGCCTCCTGCAGAGGAGCTTGGTGCTGGCTCCTGGCAGAAGCGGGAGGCCGCCGGCAGAGTGCAGGGTCCCGGCGCAGGGCTGTGCCTGCTCTGCCTTTGGCTCCCGTCCTGCAGGTGGGTCTGTGCCACCAGACAGAGAGCAGGGTGCTGGAAATGCCGTGTTGCTTTTGGAGGGAGCGAGAGAAGAGCTGCAAAGGGCTGTGTTTGCCCATGGCTGGTTTATCTGCCTTTGCAATGGTGCTTTTCTCAAATGTCATAAAACTCTAGAGTTGACCGCCGGCCGCCGCGCAGGCACGTTCGGTTGCAGACCCCTGAGTAGGTGCTGCCCTGGTCTCCTCTCTGTGTCGCAGCGATGGTCCTGCAGGCCCTGCTGGGCGTCCTGAGTTGCTCGCTGGCTCCTGTTAGCAGCTGGTGAGGGCTGGAGATATTGCACCCACCCCCTGACAGGGTTCAGCAGAGGATGCCCTTCCTTGCCCTGCCTTCTGCTTTCTGCTTTCGCAGCCGGCCTCCTCGGCTCTCGGGCAGGCAGGAATGAGGAGCACTCTGGCAGAATCATAGTATTGTTCTGGTTGGAAGAGACCTTTCAGATCTTTGAGTCCACCCATTCCCCATCCCTGCCAGGTCACCGCTAACCCCTGTCCCTCAGCACCACATCTCCACAGCTTGGAAACCCCTCCAGGGATGGGAACTCCACCCCTGCCCTGGGCAGCCTGGGCCAGGCCTGGAAAACTTGTGGGGAAGAAATTGTTCCTCAGCTCCAACCTAAACCTCCCCTGGTACAACTTGAGGCTGTTTTCTCTTGTCCTATCAAGCACCAGGAGGAGGAGTTGCCTTGGAGGATGCAGCCACTGTGTGTCCTGGGTGAAGAGGTGTAGGCCCATAAGAGCTGAAGTCCCCAAGTCAAGACCACAAACTGGGGCAGGAGGTGAAGGGAAGTGCTGCAAGGTTGCTGAGGTCCCTTAGCATAGGAAGGGAAGCCCCTTTTGCCCACGTTTGCCAGCTGTTTGCCTCCAGATGCAGCAGGGTTTGCAGAAGGTGCTGGTCCCCAGGCAGGATGGTGGCTTAGGCCGCAGGTACGTGGCCGGGACCATACAGAGCAGACCAGCCATGAAGTGGCTGGTGACTGCATCTCTCTGTGGTGCTCCCATGCTTGTCTGAGAAGTTTAGGGCTGCATTTGCCCTGCTGGACCTTTCCCCTGAAGCCAGTTATTTATCTGAAGGTTGTGGTGGGGTCTTGACTGGAACAGCCACTGTTGCAGCTGCAGAAGAGCTGCGAGTCTTTGTTCCCGCGCGGACGGTTTTGGCAATTGCTGCTGCCGGTCTTGTGTCCAGGAAAAGGGCACCTCTGCTTCCAAGGGGACCGCGGGCACGGGGAACGCTGCCCTGCCGCTGCCCGCTAATGTGGAAAGCTGCTTCATTGCCTTGTTAAAGCCTCAATCGCAGCTAAGCCCCTCCAGATGTCTCCTGAGTGATGACTTTTCATGTATGATGCAAATGCAGCATCCAAGAGGCCAGCAGGTCGGGGCTGGCCGTGTGTAATGAACTGGAGATGCTCTGAAGGGGAGCAGGGGTTTCCCATCTGAGCACTGTCTTCACCAGCCATTTATTTCCTTCTTTCAGTGGACTTTGTACCATTGCCCTGCAGAGCTAGTGGAGAAACTGTGTGAGTGGTGGGTGGGAAACACAGCAAGCACACAGGTACAGCGGGTGTTGGGAGTGGGAAGAGGTCACTGGAGCCCACTGGGCTTTCTCTTTGGATGTGCAACAGGACAGCAACTTGGTTGTGTTGTGGGAACGGCCTGGTGCTCAAACCAGCAGTGCCGTGGCCGTGCCCCACCAGGCTCCTCAGTTCGGATGATGCCACCTCACTCTTCTCTGGGAGCATGAGACTGCTCCTGGGCCTGGCAGGTGAGTAGGTACTGGGACCTGACACTCCAGGCTTCTGCCCCATCAGCCTTTGGGGTGAAGCCTCATCTACCAGTGTTCCCTTCTCTCAGCTGGTGTGGTTCCTGCACCACGGAGCACGTGGAATTGTTTTGAGGACCAGCTGAGCTCCATCACTTGCAGGCTCAGAGCTGCAGTCACAGCCAAGCTGTGGGACAGCAGAAGGTCCTGGTGGCAGTGACAATGTTTGAGAAAGAGCCTTTCCCAGGGCTGCCAGCAGAGCTGCTGGAGCCTATTCCCCTGCGCCGGGCACGCGGCAGGGCCGGTGCTTTTACATCGGGGTAGGTGTCATCTTCTGTACCTACTGGTTCCAGCTCGCTGCTGCAAATGTACAACTGGTTTAACTAGCAGGGTTTGAGTTAACAGCTCACAGGAGTGAGCTGGCTGAGAGAGTGCCTGGGCAGCAAAGGTCAGGGGAACCTCTCTAGTCCATGCATCTGCCTGGCCCCCCACCGAGCTGCCACACTCCTGCTGTGGCCCTTGCTGCCCGGTGAGTCCTTGCCCGCCTGGAGGCCGGCGGAGCCACGCCAGGCTCATGCCAGGTCACAGGAGAGGGGTCCGTGCAGATCAGTTCCTCACTGTGCTTTTGGGAAGCCACAGAGAAGGTCAAAACGCGAGTCTGAAGCCGCACCAGCCATTGTTCCTGGCCCTGGGATGGCAACTCCATCAATCTCCAGTCAAGTTGGAGAGGGTGCCCTGGAGCTCCTCCTTGCCAGCGGGGAGGCTGCTGTGCTCGCGTGGGGGGTCCCTCCCCAGCAGTCAAGGGAAAAGGGACGGGAAAGCTGTGATGGGTTGTGCTTTGGTAGCAGCTCCTCTGCCAGTGAAATGACCTGGCTTGGGGCTGGCCCTGGAGCACAGTTTGGAGAACCCGCTCACTAATCCACCACATCAAATCGCCTTTTGCCGGCGCTGATTTGTGCCTTTGAACAATCACAAAGGTTTCATTTGACTTGATTTCATGTCCTGTCTGTCGCTGGACCTGTAGGGGATCAAGCATGCTTTGAGTTTAATGAAACCTTGTCTTTTCAGCTGTCCTGGGCTCAGAAGCCATTTGGCTGTGAGAAGAGCTCCAGGGTTCTTCTGAATGCAGGAGAATAGCCGCAGGCTCTGGGGCACCGAGCTCAAGGGAGGCTCCTCAGCTGGAGAGCGGCCTTTGTCCCGGGCAGGCAGAGTCCTGGGAGGAGCAGGGCTTTCCCAGTCTGCTGCCAGCTTCTTGGGTGAGGGCTGGAGGCTGTTTTGACTGAAGTCATGATTGTTTGGTCCCAAGGTGCATTCAGACTCTCTGCTGCCGGTGCCCGGCAGTAGAGGCAGAGCTGAATGGCCAGGGCAGGATTTGGACGGGACACAAAGGCTGGGGCTGGGCAGGAGGCAGGCTCCCTGTGGCTGTCGGGTGAAGCTGGGCAGTAAAATGTGCTCCTTGCAAAGGGGTTTAAAACTCGACCTGTCCCAGCGCAGCCCATGATGGAACACCCATGTTCAGGTCTCAGTCCTTGGTCTGAACCTCATCCTTACAGACTGACCTCAGTCTGTGGCTTTCAGACCTCAAGGGAGGTGACCCTGCTGGGGTCAAGGCAAATGGCAGCTCAGCCACCTGGCTGACAAGGCTGGTGGGGAATGTCCACCCCAGAGCTGTGGGATCATAGAATGGTAGGGGTTGGAAGGGACCTCTAGAGATCATCTAGTCCAACCCCCCTGCCAGAGCAGGATCACCCAGGGCAGGACACACAGGAACAGATCTAGGGGGGTTTGGAAAGTCTCCAGAGAAGGAGACTCCACAGCCTCTCTGAGTACCCTGTTCCAGGCTCCATCACCCTCCCAGGAAAGAAGTTTCTCCTCCTGTTGAGGTGGAACCTCCTGTGTTCCAGCTTGTACCCGTTATTTCTTGTCCTGTTACTGGGAACCACTGGAAAGGGACTGGCCCCTTCCACTTGATACCCACCCCTTAGATTGTGGTGCTGCAGGAGAAGCCCTGGGTTGTGGTGCCAGCACCGTGTTCCTGTGGGGTGGGAAGCGTCACACAGCAGCACAGTGCTCTGTCTCTTCTGGGCAGGGGATGGCCTGGCCACAGGGATTGCCTCCTGACTTGGATCGGTGGGTCACCTTGAACCACAGAGAGGGCTGAACTGGCTGCTAGGGAGGTAAATTTTAAGCATATTTCAAATGCTAAAACGTTAATGGGTTATTTTTTTTGCATTAATAGATTATGGTCATAGCAAGATTTTTGCCAGGGCCACTGGGGGCTGGTTCTAGTGTGCTGGAGTTGAGTGAGAGTGAAAGAGAGGGTGTCACCCAGGCACGACCCCTTCATACAGCAGGTGGTACCAGCCAGCTCGGCCTTCACCAGGTGATGTGCAGCTCTGGTGCCGGCAGCGGTTGGAGATGGCCGGGGTGGAGTCACCCTGGGCAGTGCCATGTGGCCAGGCTGTTGGCTTGTCAGGCTGCGGGTGGCCTTGGAGAGCCCTCTACAGAAACAGCAGGACAAGGCTTTGGGAAAAGGGCAGGATTGGGGTGGAGGGGGCCTGGAGGAGTGAGAGAGAGTGTGTCCATGATAAAAAAAAAAAAAAGTCACCAGTAGACCAGTACACGCATGTTAGCCATTGTTGCTTGATGGAAGCTAAACTTGCTGAGCCTCAACGCTTAGCTGCTGGCCCATCAGAATTTAGTAAATTATGCTTAATCAAGTCATTTAGACAGAATGATTAAGCTGAAAGGCCTGAGCTGCAATCAATCAATCAGGGTTGATTGTTTAAGCGACAAATCCTTTGCTTGGGGGAGTGGCCTGGCCTGGCCCCTTGTGCTGCGCTGAGGGGCACTGCAGGAGGGGGTCGCTTCACAACTGGTACAGGGAGACTCAACACTCCTTGCCTGGGCTGCCGCTGTGGACAGGGCAGGAGAAGGGGGGTTGGTGGTGCTCCTGAAGCAGCAGAACCAGCCTCCTCACGTCCCCTTCTGCCCACAAGCAAGAGGCCACCATCCGGTGAAGCTGGTGGGCATGGCTGGTGCAGGAGCCCTGCAGGGGATGGGTAACCTGCCAGGGTTAGGAGAAGGGCAGCCTTGGTGTCTACTCTGGTTACTACTTGGGAATTCATCTCCTGGCCTGCTTCCTGCCCATCCTCCCGAGCACCCGACTACCAGCACCGAGATATTTTCACCTGTTAGATCAGCCAGGTCTTTGCGCTCTGACACGGTGCTGTTGTACAGAGGTGGGTGTAGAAGGGGATGGGGCAGGACCCTGCCTCTGTGCCCACCGCTGACTCTTTTCACCCCACTCTGATCCTGAGCTGGATCCAGGCAGTTAACTCAGAGGGAAAAGGAGGTTGTCACCCCCGACCCCTCTGCTCCTCAACGACCTTCTCTGCTCAGGGTGTCACTGTGTCCAGGTAGGGTCACTGCCATCCACAGCAAAGTAGTCTTGGCCGGAGCTGTGGGGCTGGTGGAGCTCGGGGCCGCCTTGCCCCAGGCCCAGCCCTGCCTCCAGCAACCACAGGAGCCAGAGCAAGAGGTGATGAAGAAAGGGAGCCAGGAGGTATGCTTTAAATACTTTTATTTCTTAATTTACATAAAGGTATATATTTGGCTTATTTATCTTTTTTTTTTTTTTATACTCTGAGATTCACAATCAATTGCTCTTAAAAAATAAAATAGTCATTTGCTTCTGAAAGAAATCAGAAAACTATTTTATACTCCTGCCTTGTATAACAAGAAAATAGACTAATACTCCCGTACATCACGTAGTAAAAGTGATTGTAAGTAAGTGCTGGGTCACTAAACAAGACAGCAAATGGAGACGAAAACAATGAGGACGGAGGATGCAGAGAGGACCTCTGCTTTCCAGAGGCCGTTTGTGGGGTTTAGTCCCCCTGAGGCTCTCTCTGAGCCAGTCCATGAAAGGGGAGGGGCTCTCGGGGTCACCCAGGCTCTCGCTCGGTGAGGGAGGGCAGCAGGAGGCGTCACAGTTACTCGGGTTGGCAGCTTGGTGCTTTTTGGGGCATTTTTCTTGCCTCTCTGCGCCGTTCCCGTTACCTCTGTTCCTCTCCCCGTGCACAAGCTGTCCAATCACTTCAGCAGCGGGCGCGTGGCTAAAAACACAATATTGGCTGTGGAGGGAGTTAATGCTCAACAGAACCCAAACCATTTATGGAGTGGGGGGTAGAAGAAAGCCCTCCAGATTAACTGAGAGGCATCCTGGCCCCTCCCTGGTGCGCTCCGAGCACCCCGCACGGCCCCTGCTGACCCCAGCGAAGGCTGCCTCTGGGGTTCTAGGTCCCAGCGAGCCTGAGGAGGTTGGAAGGAGCCTGCACCTCGTGTGCCGGAGACGGGCGCCCCTCGGGCAGCGGGTGAGGAACGGGCAGAGCCGGGGGAAGGAGCAGTCGCAGCTGAGGCAGCAGGTACCAGGGAGTGAGGGTAAGACACAGCAGCAGCAGCCTGGAACCTGGAGACCTTTCCCCTGGCTCAGCTCCCTGTCCTGAGGGCATGTGGGTGTGCTGGGATGAGCGGGGGTGGGTGGTGCTCGCTGCCTTTTGCTCTTATTTTCCGGTACGGTTTCAAATGCATTCAAGGGCCCTTGTTTGCGTAGGCTGAGTTTCAGCCGTTCACGTGAAGTGATTTTCATGCGCAGGAGAACGGTGGCCTTAAAGGGATTGCTGTCATTATTGGGACTATTTCATGTTGTGGTGAAGTTTAGAGCCACCAACATAACCGTGATGACCTGACCAACTACTTATTTAAGTGACAGGCGGGAATTGCTTCATTCAGTGTGATAGATACTAAAAATCTGTGGATTCCTTATTAAAACCTAATTCTCTTTCCCTATTAACAGCCTTTCTTTGTAAGAACAGAAATACAGCAGCAAGTATCTCAGCACATAAAGAAACTGGAGCTCGGCCGTGACTTTACCCACGTGCCGTACTGGGGAACGTCCCGATGGCCTGGGACAGGCAACAGTATGTTAGAGTCCAGGGAAGGGGCTTCCATGGCAACACAGGTCCAGTTTCTGTTCGTAATAGGAATGGTTCATGGCCAGGCTTGCTGTCCCTCTTACTGCCTTAATCTCTGGACCCGTGATCTGAGCTGGTTTGCCTCTAACAGACCGAGCACCTTTATAAAAGCTCTAACTGAACAATTCTTCACAGCGAAACCACAAAACGCTCAACAAGAAATGAAACCTTTCAGCTTCTGGCCATCCAAATAGGGGCCATCAACATATAAATGAGCAGCAGCGTCCGCAGGAGGGGGCAAGGCTGTTTCTGTTCATCTCCTCTGAGCTGTCATAGCTGCTGCTCTGGCTTCCCTCTCTTAGCCATGTGGGAGTAGGGATTCAGGGATCCCTCAGTGTGGAACTGCTGCAGATAGGACTCGCTTCTCACTCCCTTGCTTTCTCCCTTCCCTCCTTTTCAGAAGAAAGCCACAGAAACGTCCTTCATGTGCCCAGCAGCTCAAGCTGGCCTCCTGGGAACAGCACTGGGCTCCTCGCTCACCAGCAGAACTAGTGAAATTACAAACCACTTCAGTTCCCTTTCCATTGTTAACTCCTGAGAATTAAGTTTAAGGACAATCTCTCCTCTCTGAACTTCAGCAGGAGTTGAACCATCATTTTTGTCGCCAGTAAACGCTACGGCAGAGAAAAGCAGTTTGGGAAATGGGGCTAATCTTTGGTCTCTGAGATGAAATGACTGATTGTTGGGTTGGGTTTTTTTGTTTCTTTTTAAAGAGCTTAATAAGGAATTTCTTAACGAGAACCAGAAATTCATGTGCCTTTAAAGCCAAGTGTTTGGCTCCCAGACCGCAGAGGCGTATTTCCCCTGCGAACGTAAACAGCGGCACGAGGTGGGAAGTGAAGCATTGTTTTGGGTTTGCTTTGCTTTATTATTTCTAGCACCCGCTTGCTGTCCTCCAGAGGATGCCCAGGCACTCGAGGAAAAATTCTGGCTCTAGTTGTTTAGCCAAGTCTTAAAGCTATTGTTAAGGTAATTTAGGAGCCCTGTGGAGCCTGAAGAGGAGGAAAAGCTCCCCTTGGCACAGGAGTCACTCTCAGAACCCGGCTCCCTGGGCAGAGGCCGGTTACACAGCGGCCATGAACCACTTTGTTGGTACCTGGACGTACCGACCATCTCTATGAGAGTGCTGTACTGAAGGTCCAGCAGCGGCTGGGAACTGAACAGGAGATGAAACCTGGATTCCCAACAGCACCTTCCCATGTCCCTCAACGCAGACAGGACAGGCAGCTTCCAGACTTAGCCCACCACCAGTCCTGGGTTGGCATTTCCTTTGCAGCCCAACTGCAGCCACTTGTGAAACACCAGTGCAAGAGTGAAGCGCAGCCACCTGCTCAAGATGAGTGCTGAACTGGAGGGGATTAGCTAAACTGGGAGACATCAGTATCTCAAAAGGGAGTGGGGAGTTCACCGATCCGATGCCCTTTCTGTGGATTTCTCTGGAAGCCTAACTCATTCTCCAGGGCCTGTGCTCACCTGCCTTCCCCCCACTCTTGCAGCATCAAGCTGGCACAGTGTCATTTTGGCTCGTGGAGGCCTGGCGTGGGAACCAAGGCTCTAGTGACGTGACCCTGACTGCTCCCCAGACCCACACTTCTGCATTTAGGACTAGCAGGGTTCAGCCACTGCCCTTGTGTGTTAAAGCTCTCAAATGCACCTGTGGATAGAGAAAAGCCACCAACTGGCACCCCAGTCAGAGCAGTCTGGGACGGAGCGGGGCGCTGGGCGTCCGTTCAACCTGAGCTACGTGCCAAAGGAAAGAGCCACGGTCGAGGATCAGCCACCGGCTTTGAAAATACTGACGGGGGGGGAGAATTAGCATTGACAATACGTAGATTCTGATATGCATGTAAACAAAGCGTGATGTCACTGGCACAGCAGTATTGCACTACCAGCCCCTAGGGAAAGCCACTCAGCCAAGATGGATTTGGGAATTTTAAAAACCTGTCAACCTCCCAGGCAAGGCTGGACTGAGCCTATTGAGCAAACTCTAGAGCCCCTAGGGGTTTCTGTCCAAAGTTCTGGGCCCTTCTGTAACAACCACCAGCATACCCAGTGCAGTGAAACTCTCTCCTCTGTCCCATTGCTCAGCCTCAGGTGACAGGTAAGTCATCCACTGGAAGTCTTCCTACGGTGCCCTTGCAGGGCCTGATCCCAGGGCGCTGGGCTGAGGAGAGTTGTGGACGTTATTCGTGTCTGGTATGGTTGCACAGGCAGCTCCAGATTTTAAATGTTTAAATAAAAACTGTTTATCTAAATATATATATATATATCTGTCATCTAATGTCTTCAGCAGAGATAAAGCATCTTACAGCATATTTAAATAAAAAATAATAATCTGAATTGAGCCTTCAGTGTTAAAGAAAAGGTGATGTACAGAACAGGTCCCCACCTAGTGCAGTCTCTCTGGGTGTGGGAGTGCTGACCAAACAGCAGCATTCGATAGGACCTAAGTTGCCCTATAAACAACATGGACTTCATTGGCTACAACTAAAACCATATACACAATCTACAGTCACTCACTTGGCTAGCACATTTTGGGTCCGGTGGACAGTTGCTTTCGATGCTCAGAGGAACCTGTGAACGTCTTTAAGCTCAAGGCGTTCGTGTGTTCCAGGCTGCCCTGCTCATCTCCTGGTGCCTGACCCCGCAGGCTGGAGCGGTGTGGTTGATTTGGTGCTGGATAACCCTTCCAGGGTGCTGTGGAGCTGAAGGAGCCACAGGTTTCCAGTAGGGGAGGGCTTCGAGCTTCAGATTGCTGTGGTGGTGGCGGGAGCAGGAGTCCACGTGTCGTTTCCTTCATTGGCAACTGCAAGCAGGGACGGGAAGGAGGTGGTTAATGGGGTAGACACAGGAATGGGTTGGTAATGGTGAACTTCTGCACCCTGGCTTTGTGGCGGACACCAGCTCAGAGACCCCTTGCCTCCGTGGAAGCTGGAGGCTACCACAGAATCACAGAGTGGAAGGCTTGGAAGGGACATCCAAAGATCATCTCGTCCAACCCCTGGCTAGCAAAGCTTGACCAGCATGGAGACAGCACCTCGGGATGTGCTGTGGGCTTTTGGCATGGGAAACACAGTGATCCAGGCACAGGCTGCTCAAGGAGGTGAACCAGGAGCAGGTTTAGCCTCTCATCCACAGTATTTAAGGGCATCGACCGTGTCTTGTTTCTGTCGATTGCATAGGTACAACTGTTCGTGATGCGAGTTCAAACCTCAGCAGACAACAGGGGTCATTTTTTGCCAGACTGTTTTTAACCCATCAGTTCACTAAAGAAAACAGGGACTGCCTCTTCCCTTAAATTGTCATGTTCAAACCCACTGTCCTTTGGGGAGCCCAGTCCAAGCCATTGGGCCAGCAGCACATCCCCCGCAGCAGAGCTTGGCCATCATTTGCCGCTGCCAAACTGGAGCAGACCCTGCCTTCCTCCCAGCCTGCTGGTGCTACACCCTTCTTTAAAGAGCAACATCAGCACCTCTACTGGCTGGTGAGATCCCCCTTGGCCTGGCTGAGCGGCCAGCAGTTCTTGACGTGGCAAAGGTAACCCATTCTCTGGCTGCAGGATTTCCTCTGCGAGGCTCTGTGCCCCGTGTGTGCAGGAAATTGCCCCGACTGTTAAACTCAGTGAGTGCTGGGTTACAGAAAATTCCCTGTAATCATGGCCCAACTTCTCTCAACCGATACAAAACTGGACCAAATGAGAGGCAAGTACAGAGCAAACCCTCATTGTGCACAGGACCCAAGTGGCCTCTGGTTTATAAGGCAGGTGGCAACAACTTCACCTAATAGTGCCTCCCAGATTTTTTGAGGCTTTGGTTTTGTTGTTTATTTTTTTTCTGTTTTTTTTTCTGTTGTTTTTTTTGTTGTTTTTTTTTTTTAAAAAAAGGCTTTGCCTAAAAGCTACTGATAAATACTAGTGTGAGCACACGTGCAGCCCGAGACTGCGCAGTCCAGGCAGGCCCAGCACAGCTTTACCCTGGACCAGAACCTACTCCCCTCTGTGGCAATAACACATCTGCTCTGCTAGAGATTGTAGTAAATCTTTTCCCCCCAAAGGCCATTCTTAAGTGTGTTCTGATTTTTTTGATTAGTCTTTCAATGCATTTAATTTACGGGAAAGAAATCGCCTCTTCAAACCCCTGCTTTAATTAATTTTGGCTGCAGTGAAATGCTGGGAAATGTTTATCACTAGCTGGAGCGCTGAGCTGCGGTGCTGCCGCTGCTGCTGGGTGATAAGAGCAGCGTGACCCCACGGGAGGAGAAGGGGCAGCGGGAGGGGAGGGCTCTGCCCTGGATGAAGGGTTGAAGGGCGGGACAGTCCTGGCAACAACCTGGGAGTTCATGCACTGCTGGAAAATGTTTTTGCTGCAGAAAATTTGGAATATGCAAAGAGTGGTCCCGTGAGAGAGAGCAGCTGTTGGCCCAAGAGCGATGCCGCAGCAGGTTTTACAAACATGAGATACGTTCTAAGTTCTGGGCTTGGAGGATCACGCCTGCTGCTGGGCAAGTTGATAAGGGTTGCACGGTCTTATCTGCTCAGAGAAGGGAGCACCACCTTTCTGGAAGCAACTCAATGCAACAAGGGACCCCTGGTTTCCCTGTTCTTGATTTGCTCCGATGTTGGGCGGAGGGTAGCAAAGGGGTGGACCTTGGCTGTCTAAGGTTGACTTTTTTCCAATTTATCATCTCAGGTTGACTTTTTTGCAGTTTATCAGGAAAGTGGTGGGTTGACAGGGCATTGGAGCAGATGGGCAGCTTGAAATCGATTGCTAGTTTGGGTCACTCACCATTTCAGACTTTCACAGAGGCCGGTGGCAGCACGAGTTGATTCACCCTGGGGAAGGGAAAACAAAAGCGCCACGTGAGAGCTGCAATTAGCACAGAAACAGGCTCCTAAAAACCGTACCAGCCTAGGAAAGCCAGGTTCCTGTTGCTTAAATTTCTAAAGCGCTCGGACATTAATAACTGTCCTGCCCAAGGGTATCAAGCTGAAACCCTTTCACATGGTGGTGCCTGATAGCAATTCTGACAATTGCTGGAACATGCCAAGTAACGGCGCTGACACTAATTGACAAGGATTTGGGAAGGTCCCAAAGGCTTTCAGAGGCACCAGTTGTTTCCCTGCGCCAGTAACAAGCCTGTTTATACAGTGGCTGTTGAATAGTGTCCTTCAGACTGACAGCGTAAATGTAAACAGCCACCGCCGATAAAAATTAAATTAAGGAAAAAAAAGGAGCTGTCTCTTGCAGTTTTCAGCTCCTGCCGACCTGCTGCTGTTCCAGCCACCTGCTTCCAGGTGACGGATGGAGCGCGGTGGGGACGGCAGTGTCACCGGGCAGGAGGTGTTCTCGCCAGTCCTGCACCTCCTGCTACCAAGAGCAGTGAGGGGAGCAGCTTTTTTAAGCTGGGAGGGTACCCAAGGAAAAGGCAGCAAGAGCTTTAGGAGTTCATCCCTTGGAGCTGCTCCTCGTTGCAGCGTGTCCTGTGCCACCAGCCCTCATCCCCAGCTCTCGATCACCTCCCCTCGCTCTCCCACTCTGCTCGTGCCTTCCCAGCCTCTGGTTACCCAGGGACAGGGACAAGCTCCTGGGGTACATTAAGCACAACAGGGCCTCTGCCTGGACCCTAAGAAAGACAAGTCACCCTCGGACTCTAAGAGCTTTGGGAGGTGTTTGGATGCTCCCTGACCTCAGTGGGAACTGCTGGGTTCTTACAACCACATCCTGCAGCTCACCCAAGGACCAGGCTCGATGGTGGCACGTTTGAGTGCCCGTACCCAAACACACGCTGGCTGAATGTGGCCAACAGAAGACACCCGAGTCACAAAGTCGGAGTCTTCTCATACCACGTGGCTGTGCTGACTTAAAATAACACACAGACTGAAGTAGCAGCATTTTATACCTTCAAGGATTGCAGCAGATTTTGCCATCACGTGCAAAAGTGCAGCTTCTTTTGGAATCGGTGAAAATCTCGGGCGAGTTTACAGGGAAGATCACAGAAACCATCACCACCTGAGGTCCCACCAGGTAAGAACTTCTCAGTGAAACATCATTTTCCTTCGGAAAATGCTGATTCATTACAACTCATGTGTGGCTCTTCACGAGATTTCCTACCTGACTCAGGACACTCTTTTTCTTTTTTTTTTTTCCTGAAAAGGGATTATGCTGGGTTCAGACATGTATTCCAGGATAAAAATTAACCAGTGCTTAGAGGACACCTTCCAATAAATCTCTGCATCAGAAATTGGCTCAGTGCAGCCCACAGCTCCTAACTTCACACCAACCTCACAGAATATTCATCTCCAAGATGCAAAGAAGCCTCTGTGCCTTTTCTGCCTTTCCAGGCTATAAACTGAAATATTTTTGATGCAGGTGCTGACCCAATTTTCTCTGTAGCATTACCATCCTTGGTAACCCTGCTGCGCCGGCCAGTACCTTGTACTGAACGTTGTACCTGCGCTTTAACTCTCAGAATAGATTGGAGAGAGACAACAGGCAGCTTTGGAGGCAGGGGGTCAACACGAAGCTATCAGAGGATACTACAACTCCAGCTGTTGGAATGTTCGAAAGTCGTGTCCCTTTGCACACAATTCACATATTTACAAGATAATATATACAGAAAAGGTTAGTTTGCCCATCGCTTTCTCTGTAGCACACAGAACCCACCTGGCATTCCTGACAGAAGACCTGTAAACACACACAGATCCTATTACTTTTATAGTACAGCCTCCTATGAGATAAAATACACCTCTCAGATGAGTACTTATATTGTCCCAAAGTCAGGAGAGTTACTTGTTCTTTGCATTTTTAACACCTTCCTCTCACCTTCTGCTTTATCTCGCTTTTACGAGGAACAGAGGCCTAAAGGGTCTAATCCTGAAATGAATTTAGAGGATTTCACGGGAAATTAGACCTCACATGACTTGAGAACCTGCTGGGGAGAGAAATGACTTTCAGGGATGCCATCAGAAGCTAGTGGGCAGAAGAAAGACCTGAAATGGTCTCCTCAGTTCCGGCCAATGCCGTCGTCATCCTCTCTTGAAGCACCGTGGTGTAGACAGTGGGTTGTGCACAGCCTGATTTCACTGAGCCCGGCTTACAGGTCAGCGCTGATTGAATTTTTTTAAGCAAAACCACTAATAATAAATTTTAGATTCTCTTGGGTGGTAAAATGTAGCCCATGGACTTAATCTAACAAGGCTCCAGAGCATCCAAATCCCCGTTTAAGTCCCACTTGCCTTTCTAATAACGCTAATCCCACACTGAATAGATTGTCGCTTCCGATTTGGTGATATCTGCTGACTAAACATTGGTTCCTGAATTGTTCTATTTTCTCTGCAGTGTTTTCTCATGATTGTGAATGTTTTCATTCCTTGGAGAGAGCGGGGTGGGAACCACTCTGTTGTTTCCTGAGGGGGAGGAAACTCACCCAAATTGCCTTTCAAGAACAGAAGCAGTCGAACTTTTTTGGTTGTTTTTATGGGCTCCTCCAGCAGTTAAAAATGTGCCTGACTCTTTCTAACCCCATCATTTCCTCTCCTGTCAAACCTAAATATTTCTTCTAGATCCTATCAAACCATTTCCATGTAGTGTGACAGCCTCTATAATTCTCAAGTATTTATAAGACTGTCTGTTTAATATTAAACTCCACACTGGAGAGCTGTTCAATATTTATACTATGTAAAATGGATCTAATTTCACACCACCTCAGCTGGTTAGAGAACTGCCTAAGAAAAAGAAGACGAATGTAAGCTAACAGATGAGTGCCCAGGATCTTTTGCAGGTCAGCTATACTCTACTCTGTTTCAGGAACTGTGCAGAGATCCTTCTCCAAATGCTCTGTCCCTCTCAGTCCCGCTGGTCACCACACCGACAGATAAGGGAGATGCCAGTCAGTAATACAGCCAGCACTGCTCTGTGGTTCCCAGCACAGCCTGGGCCTTGTGAGGCCTTTGAAAAGAGGTTTTACTGCCCACGTCCCATCCAAGAATGCTCTGCTCCACCAAGAACAAACCCCAGATCGCCATTCTCACCTGCAGCTCCATCTGCTCCAAGAGGGGAGGGTGAAGTTGTGAGAAGCGGTGCTGGGATAGATGGCTCACTGACTTTCCATAACACAGAGGCTACTGACCGCTCCAGCTCCATCAGTGTGTCACCTCTGCTCAGGAGCTCAACCTCAAGCCAGTAACAGGCTGGTGAGAAGCAGAACATCCTTCAGTAGGTGCAGCGGCATCATGCACGAGACACCAAGAGAAAGGCTGTGCCTACATAAAGCTGTTGTGCTTGCGGTCCACACTGTTTAATGTTGAGGTTCATAAATAACTTAACACCTACATTTTGGTATCCTGCAGCTTTCCAAATGCTCCGTTTTCTTGCCATCTAAACAAGTCAGGCTCTGGCTTTTGTGTCAGAGAAGCATATTAGGAAATGACGTCCTAATTTTTACAGCCTGCTGTACTTAACATCACTTAACTTTTACAACCAACAATAAAATGCTTGGTGGGGCCCTTCTAGCCTGAAAATAACTCATTTTTGGACTAGCAGGAGCTCATTCAGCAGACAGGAGTATCGGGGCTACAGGGACAGCCAGCTCACTGGCCTTAGCAGCAACTCCTGCCTGTGCTTAAGGGTCCTTCTCCTCCTTTCATTTCACTGGCGAGAATTCCATGTTTCCGAAGCACTGTGCAATATGCTAGAAATTGCCTGTTTGAAGCAGCGCTCTAGGAAGGGATACCAGCCTAACAGCCACTAACAACACCCTTCAGCAGATTCCTCCCTCTCTGATGTTGCCAGGGGCAAAACCTCACCAAAAGGCCTTGTGAACACACTGAAATCAGGCATTTTAGGTGATGAAATGTTTACGTGGACAGACATCCTTGAAAGGTAATGAGACTTTATGGCCTTAAGTCTAAGGAAAACAATTCTGGTTTTCAAATATAGATAGTTAAAGGGGTTTATTGGAGCAATCACACCCTCCACCTGCGTGGATGATTCACAGCCCAGCCAGGGGCAACATCCTGGAAACAGGGGCAGCAGGACTGAACCTCCTCATTTGCAGTCAAATCTAATGCTTGGGGCTGAACCTGTGCATGCAAACCACAGGTTAAGGATTATAACTTGTAGCTCCACCCCTGTGTGACTTTCAGATGTAGGAGTCAATGTGATTGCCTGATAACCCAACACAGGAGGTCCTTGCACAGGAGGCTGGCTCATCCTTGTTGTTATCAGTGTATTCCTGCAGATAACCAACACCACAGTTACTGAGTAGGAGAGCTGGGGCAGCCTTCCACAGTGGGTTTCTTGATCTCCAAATGCACACAAATTCTAGTCCATCAGGTAAAGTTAAAACCCTAGGGCAGAAGTAGTGCTGGCCCTGTGCTCTCCCTGACCCGAGAGGACAAGTGGAGCTGCAGCTGGAAGGAGGAAAGAGATCACCAAGGCAGAGGAGCACAAAGTGGGCTCGGGCACAGGCAACGTTCCATCTGCACAAAAACCACCTCCTCATTTCCCAGCTGTGGTTCAGAATGGGAGAGATGTCAGGGAAGTCTGTGTGTCGCATACTGGGCTCACTTCATCAGCACCTTGTCACTGTGGGGATCACCTGCCTTAAAGAAATCCTTGCTGAAGCCAACTGCCTAAAGACATCAACATTCCAGTAAACAAAGGAGGGAGATGGACACAAGTTTACAGACCCACCTCACTCCTGTTTCCCATCACTGGCTGCATAGTCTCATAGATTTCTAGAATGGCTGGAGTTGGAAGGGACCTTAAAGATCATCCAGTTCCAACCCCCTGCCATGGGCAGGGACACCTCCCACTAGAGCAGGTTGCTCAGAGCCTCATCTAGCCTGCGCTTCAACACTTCCAGGGATGAGGCTCCACAGCTTCTCTGGGCAACCTGTTCCAGTGTCTCACACCCTCAGAGGAAAGAACTTCTTCCTGACATCCAATCTAAACCTCCCCTCTTCCAGATTGAAACCATCATTCCTTGTCCTATCCCCACAGGCCCTTATAAGCAGTCCCTCCGCAGCTTTCCTGTAGCTCCCTTCAGATACTGGAGGCTGCTCTAAGCTCTCCCCCGAACCTTCTCTTCTCCAGGCTGAACAGCCCCAACTCCCTCAGCCTGTCCTCACAGCAGAGGTGCCCCAGCCCTCTGATCATCTTTGTAGCCTCCTCTGGACTCTCTCTAACAGATCTACAACCTCCTTGTGTTGGGAGCTCCAGAGCTGGACACAGTGCTCCAGGTGGGGTTTGACCAGAGCAGACTAGAACTCCCTCACAAACAGAGCCGGCTCCAAGAGGACATCAAGCTTGTTTGAGTTGGCCTGCCAGCAATACAAGCAGGTAACACAGGGCCAGGAAACCCCTTCAAAACACAAGCAACCACCCCTCACACGTTGGCACACCTCGCTCATCCTCTGCGCAGCCCCGACTGCTTTGTCTCACCAGAATTTCTCCACGCAGGGCCTGAGAGCTGCATTTCACTGGGGTTCTGTCACGTTTCCCCTGAGGACTGTGAATCAGTCAAGATCCATTAAATGCGCCGTGTTTCACCCGGTAACGCACAGTGTCAACTGGGCCGCGTGTGTGGGCACTGACTTTGTGCAAACTGAAACAAAGCGAAGAAGCCCATGGCTATTCTGCTTTCTCTTATTGTTTTGCTCACCACAGAAGCCAAACCCAGCTCTCTGACCTCCTGCAGTGCTCTCTTTCAGCTTGGTTCGCTACCATATCGGTGAGTGTAACATACTGGGCCCAACAAGGCACCGCATTTTTGCCAGATGCTTTGCAAAGAGCAAAACCAGCAGGCTGGAGACGCCAGTTGCAGTGTGTACCTTTTACGCCCTTCATTACAGAGTTTTTAATTGAGCGGTGCAGAATGTGACCACGTTGGGCATTCCTGTCCTTGACTTCGTAGCCAAGCTGCCATTTTCACCTGTGGTTGGAAGGAGATGCCTCTGGTTCCCTGCTCTACAGCAGAGTTCTCCTGGGATGCTGAACAAACCGCTGAGCACAACCTGTGCCTCCAGCTCCTCCCTCGAAAACGGCCACAGGACATTAAACCTTAGTACAAACTTTAGGTTCAGAGCAGGGTGTAAGAGCAGCCAACTCAAGGAGTGCTTCCAGAGAGCATGTCCTGTTGTAACAGGACTCGAGCTATTTTGACAGCTAAGTCAGTAACCTGGGGAGAAGACACCCCCAATGAACAACAGACATCGCTGTAGAAACCCAGAGCTTTGATTTCAAAGTCTCCTTAGCAGGCTGCAGCTGAAAACCACGACCGAAAGTGCAGCTGCGTGAAAGGTGAGCAATAATAATACATCAACCTAGAAAGAGCCCAGTGGGTGGTACAGGGATAGGACTGGCACAGCTAAAAATAGTCTATGCCCTGAGCTTCCTGATGCATCATGGCAGCCTCCCAGGAACAGGGGCTGTTTGATGAAGCTGAGGTCAGTTTGCTAAAGGAAAAGGACGCAGAGACCGAACGGTGACAAAATTTCACAGACACGCGAGTAGCTTGCCTTGGAGTAGGAACCCATTGAGCTTCACGTCCGGACCTGTTCAGCCTTGAGAAGAGGAGAACACTCAGGGGAGACCTTATTACCATGTCCCAGTACTGGAAGGGTGGCTACCATGAGGAAGGAGACTCACTTTTTACAAGGAGTCACATGTTGAAAACAAGGGGGAACGGCTGAAAGTTGCTGCAGGGGAGATTCCGATTGCCGTCCACGAGAAAATTCTTTAAAATGAGAACAATTAAACATTGGAATAGTCTCCCAAGGGAAGTGGTGGACTCCCCTACACTGGGCAGTTTTAAGACTCAGGACAAGAAATAATGGGTACAAGTTGGAACACAGGAGGTTCCACCTCAACAGGAGGAGAAACTTCTTTGGTGTGAGGGTGACGGAGCCTGGACCAGGCTGCCCAGAGAGGGTGGAGTCTCCTTCTCTGGAGACTTTCCAATGCCCCCTGGATCTGTTCCTGTGTGTCCTGCCCTGGGTGATCCTGCTCTGGCAGGGGGGTTGGACTAGATGATCTCTAGAGGTCCCTTCCAACCGCTACCATTTTAAGATTCTATGATTCAACTTGACAGAGTGCTGGCCCATCTCACTTTAAACCCTTTTTTTTTTTTTTTAACTTAAAAGGTTGAACCAGATGATCCCTGAGGTCCCTTCTAACCTGTGATTCTATGATTCTCTATTTCTACCCAGAGGGGAAGCCTGGGGCTTGCGTACATCTGAAGCCCTCGAAAGCAAGGCTCAAACAGCAGCCTTCCCGACGGTCACTGGCACAGAGTCTCCCTTCCCTCTGGGGTTGGAATGGTGGCTCAGCCTGTACGGAGCAGCAGCTCTCTCATGGAGCCAGCCCGACGGGAGCTCCGTGCTGGTGATGACAGGTGCTCCGCCAGCTGCACTAAAGAAATCAATTGGCTTAAATCCCCTTTTCTTCCTGCATGTCAGTGGGTTTAGCGAACGGAATATGATAATCACGTACAGCAAATACATTCTTTTTTCCCCTCTCTGTTTGGTACAGCCCCTTAAAGCTGCGCAGACTATGTCAGTATTTTCCATCTGTTCATTTTATCTAGGTGCAGAGCATATTTGCCTCCAGAGGAAGAAACATAGGTCAGCTTCTATTTTTCCTCACTCCCATATCTTGTCAAAGGAGAAAACTGGCATAAAGAAAAAAAAAATCAGTAACCTTTCTTTCTATTTTCCCAGGCGGCTGCAACAGAACAGAGACGGAGACAAGAGGCTGGCAGCACTAATCAGGGTATCAACGACTTGGATGGAGATGAACTCCAGCGCTAAGTCAGCCTGACGGCTCTGCGGTGCGCTGCTAACGTGCGCTCCTGAAGCTAGTGAAGATGGGGGTCCCTGAAGCCCTCAAAACTTTGTGCCTGAGTCTGTCCCTGTATGTACAATTCTGCCAGATAATGACGGGCTCCGAACTGAGGTGGTGGGATTTTTAGCGCCATGGAAGAGGTGGGCGACAACACGCTCTTCCGTGCACTGAAATAATGAAGGAAAGAGGAAATGGAAGGTCTTGCTTTTTATCATTAAAAGCAGGTGTGACCTAAGCAAATCTTTAAACAGAAAATCCTGTAGCACTTCCCGATGCCACTGGATTAGAAACATACTTCTTGCCTTCCAAAGTAACTGCCTCATGATACAGCTTTTTTTCACCACCCTCTAAGGTACCAGGTACGGAGCACGGTCCTTCTGGCTCGCTCCACTGTGACAGTCTGGGCAGGCCCTGTCTGGCATGTGGCAGGGGTCTGGCAGCAACTTCAGGAATGACCAAGCCAGAGCGCTTAAGACACTTCTTATTGAAGCACAGGAAGCAATACTCCAACAGTTTTGTCCCTGTTTCACTAAAAGGTGCCATTCAGGCCAAGGACCCAACCCCAAGTAAATTCCCTTAACGCACCGACCCTCACAGCTTGCTGGAAACCTGCCTTGCAGGTTCTCCACATGAAAAGGGCATCTGCTGTTGACAAAATCAGGACTTTTGTAAGATGCTTTGTGACCATGACAGGCATCAGGAAACAGATGAGCAGGGCTGAATTTTTCATGTTTTTTTTTTCTATTTCCTTGTGTCAGAAAGCATTTCTGGCTTGGAAAGCTGCCTTCTGCTCAGTGCTCCAGTCACCTGTGTGGAAGTGGATCAGATTCGTAGCTGTGCCAGGGCAGCCTTAGCAAAGAACCCGTCTTAGCAAGAGTTTAAAATATCCTCCCTCTGTGCCAAGAACCGTCCTTTGCAATGACAGTACAAACCGACATTGAATCCCTTGTAAGCATATGATTTAAGTGCCCCGTGTAGGTTCTGGGCAAGAGCTTTCAATCCCTTCATACAGCCAATGAGCATTTTAGGGACAGCATCTGACTTCTTGAAGGTCACAGCAGAGTCAGTAGCCAAGACAGCAGTAGGACTCCAAGTAGTTCTCAACCTGGAGCTCTTCTTGGACCAGTAAGGTTTGCCTTTCTATAACTGCAGGCACGTGGAGAAATTCCGTTCTTGCTGCAGAGCAGCACTTCAGTAGCTGTGCATAGTCTAGGAATATTGTTTTCCTTCCTCTGTGGCACAGGAGACGATTAACCTCAGATGGTCAGTGGATGTGAAGAATCGCTGGGTTTGGAGACCGCTGAAGCTCTGCCTGCAGCCTCTGCCGCAGTTTGCAGTTAGCAAGAGCTACGCCAACACCAGCTGGCTCCATCCCTCTGCCTGCACTTGAGCAAAGCTCCTGCTGCCAACAATTAACTTGAACGGTGTATTTCAAATGCTATGAGCCTTTTGTGTAAGGACCACAATTGAGCTCGAAACGTCTGGGAACAACCAAACTGACCTTTGACATCTTCCTACCTAAGCTGCAGGAAATCCGCCAGTTGACTAAAGCAACAGAACAAATCAGTGGTTTTTTTCTACATGAGACCATGTTTTCCATCTGCATGAAACCAGCAGCTCCCAACTGAAGACGCAAACCAGCATTTAAACTTCAGCCAGCCTCAAGCCATTTCATTCTTCTATTTCCTAGCTCCATTCGTGGAGTTACAGACATGGCTAGTAAGCAGGAGAGAAAAACAAAACTCTACAAGAAGGCTTTTTCCACCAATAATGAAACCACTTACTTACATTTTTGCCACCTCTTCCCTTCATATTCTCAACTCTTTGATTCCATATAAACCATCTAATACTCTAATTTTATTCCATCTGCAGTTTATATGCATCTTTATCGCGCCACTCTCGGATATTCAGAAGACACTCCTTGCTTCTCCCATCATCACAGAGCCTCTGCATCCTAAGCTGGGCTTTTTGCTGTAAACTCACATGCCTTCAAAGGCCAAGAACATCTTTTCTGGGCTAAAAAAGTATTGTGAGTTTATATCGCTGTAGGAAATACTTAATTATTGTGCTGCTTTTGTAAAGCGAAAAACAACCAAAGCAATTTTATTATTCCCCCTAAATAGCCGAGTATCAGCAGTGAGTGAACTGGTCCTCAAATACCCCTTTATGGGAGTTGTTAAAATCCATTTGCTGGCCCCAAAATCTTCAAATTCTGCTTCAGTGCAGCACTGAGATNACCCCTTTATGGGAGTTGTTAAAATCCATTCAGCACTGAGACGTCTCTCTAAGGCACCCAGCCTCTTTAAAAGAAAACCTTCTGATACATCTTAAAATATCCCATAGAAGAGATATTCTTTTTAGTACTGCAAACTACCAGAACGGAACATGCTCTGTACCAGCCTAGCCCACCAGTTTAGTACCTGGGACACTGTTAACGGAGGGGACTCGAGCCTTTGCTGGCAACAGCATCAGGCCATCTGATGGGTCCTTTCTAGCTGCTGCCACAGGAAAAAATCAGAGAAAAAGAGGGCTGACAACTCTGCGAGTCCTTCCCCTGCCCCACATAATAGAATCTGCAAAGCAAAAATAAGGTCAGACACTTTCAAATTGCTGCAATGGGAGAACTGGGAGATCATTTTATATCTAGTTCCAGAAAAGGCTAAAAATACGCCTGATGTGAGGCAGAAGACGGAGTCCGAAAATGGATTATTCTCATTTTTCCTGTAATGTAATTTTCTGTGCCACGTTTAAGACAGCAGAAAACGTGTACGGACTAGAGACCGTTCTTTTCGTGGCTTGCACCGTCTAATCTGTAATGAGCATTTTCTTTCGAGCGTTTGTACCCACCACTTTTAAGACAAAACGTTAATCCGCGCTGCTGCTCAGCAAGAGTTTCCACATCTGATCAAAGGTGCTAAGAGCAAATTTTTCTTCTTATTACAACATTTAATTTTAGGAGAGCAGAAAAACCTCTGATTCTTGTCAGGTAAACAAAGGGGTGAAGCATTTTGGGTTGCAGGTCTCTCTGAAGTGCTGGGGGGTAGTGAGGTAAAGATGTGAATTCTTTTGTTCTGCCCGGCTGCATCAGTGCAGCTCTTTATTCCTCTTGGTGTCTGCACCAGGGATACTCACTGCAGTTGCCTCCTGCTGCCTGATCTGCATTGCTGTATCCTTGGTGAAAATACCCGGCGCAGATTGCGCGGGATGCAGGGAGGGGCTGCACAATTATAAAACTTGGCTATCTATCCAGAGCATCTTTCTGTACCTCTAGAAGGATACGGGCGAAAATGGAAAATCTTATGCTTCCAGGGATAAAAAGAGGGATCAAATAAAAAAATAAAAAAAAAAAGAAAAATCTTTTGAAGGGTAGACTGTCCTACACCTGCACAGGGTGCGGTTTCTCAGGAAAAATCTGGGTGAGTTTGTTCTTTCCCTCAGCACCGACGGGGAGCGGCTGTTGCCGAAGCCAGGAGCGCAGAGCGAGCCAGCGGTGCTCCTGCCGCCCTGTGCCCGCGCAGAGCGCGCGTCGCTGCTCAGCAAAGCTCCAGATGCTCGGCGCTCACGCTGCCCGCCCAGAAAAGAATCGTGTGACACTCTAATTACATTACAGTGATTTATAGGCCCTGGCACCCAGAAGTTGTCACAGCTTGGGGAAAGGACTCATTTTTTCCCTTTTCATAATAAAAGAAGAGCACATTCGTCCCAATTACCGGTGAAGCCATCGCTTCTAATGGTTTCTTCTGCAGCTCTCTAGGGGAGGCTTTGTTTTTTTCAAGTTATCTATCTGCACCAAGAGGATGCGGACAGACCACCGGTGCAATTCTCAGCAGTGTTGAGTTTTTACTTCCAACAAGCGAAGCACCTGAAGAATTCCTGACCTCTGAGAGCTGCCTCCTGGCTGGTATCTGCCAAAGGTGCACAGGTACCGGCGGTGAGCTAGAGCATAGAAGTAAAGTCACCAGATTTCTGACGTGCTTCTGTAGGAGGGCTCTGCCACGGCAAGATTGTACCTGTACAGTCTGCCAGAGGACCTCCAAGTGTAGCTTGGGTCTCACAAATATTCATTAAGCAGGGAAGGGAAATGCAGTACAGAGGGTAGTCAGGTTTGGAAATAAAATACGACTGTTTTAACCCTCTGCTGTGGCAGCACAGAGCAGGAAAGGAACAACAATATCGTCGAGTGAAATCACATCAGGAATTGTAGTTGAGTGGTTTCAAAGGAGCTGAAGTATTTATTATTACTAGTGCATAAGAACGCTTATAGAAACCATTCTTAACCATTTTCTCTCTTCTATCACTTTGGACGGGTGGGATTAAATTTGTGTTATAAAAACTGCACCAAAGATGATGGGATTATACTACAGAGTGATGTGATGTACTGCATTGTGTTCTCTGCTAGTCCTAAATTTACGAAAAGCCTCTTTAAGCTGTCAGACTTCTAAAGCAGTACGAAAATAGTTATAAAAGAATTGTGATTTTTTTTTAAAAAGAATTGCCGTATAGAGATTTTTCTCGTGAGTGTTTTTTTTGTGAGAGGGGCAGCCGTGTTGACTGGGATTCCTGTGCTAAAAAAGTAACCTCCAAAATATGCCAGGAATTGTGGCAATGATAAAAGCAGTGTAAAAAAAGTCACGAGGCAACGAAAGCTTGGAAATTCTGTTTTTGAAAGGAAGTGTGGTGGAAACTGGAGGAAGCTTTACAGGAAAGAGAAGTTGCCATCCTGCTACTCTGCCCTGCCTGGAAGAAGAAATTATCTCTGAGCAAAAGCCCAGAGACCACCACATACAGGAACAAACAAACAAAAAAAATCCTAGTGATAAACCCCTGAACGACTTTTCACAGAAACATGGAAATGAAAGCAGGGAAAGCTCCGTTTCCACAGGCAAAGCTGCAGAGAGCAGCGTTACACTTCTTTGCTTCCCTATTAGTTCATTAGAGAGGTCTGTGACATCTGCCCTGGGTGCCCTGACCCTACTGGTGATGAATGGGTTTAATCTCTGGCGTGTGACACCGGCGTTTGCGATTCCTGCAGGTTAATTGATTTCTTTTGGCAAAGCACATTTCCAAGTCCTGTTGTCCGAGCAGCACGACTGACTGTGGAGGGAAAACAAGGCATCTCAAAAAAGAAATTCTCCTGTACCCAGCGAGCAGTAGGTAGGATAGGCCGGGCACGAAGCTGTCCCTGCCAAAGGTGCCCACTGCCAAGTGCAGATGGCCCGTCAGGTAGGTGGGAGCTGGACAGCGGGGCTGGAGCCAGCCCCGAGTTTTAAGCTGCTAATAGCCAAATGTTGCTCCGTTGTCTTTTCTCTCACAGGCAAGCACGCTGCTAACAACAAACAAATCCCCCTCCGTAAAATTCTTCTGAGGGGACCGCTGGTCCTGTCAGCAATGGCTGATGGGACCCAGTCGACGGCACAGGCACCCCTGCTCGTGGCAGGGAGAGGACAAGCCTTACTCCAGAGTTGCCGACCTTTGTAAAGATACTGTCGTGCGGCTCAGTAGTGTGTTAGTAACTTGAATTAAGCTGCACTCTCCAGGTATCTCACTGTAGGATGCCAGGAGTAGGCACACCCCAGAAACAGGGCACTAGGAGCCACTTAGGAGCTATTATTTCATTAACTGTTATTTATAACAATGGCTCTCCCTCTGTATCTCAGCCGGTTTGTAACACCAAAGGCCCTCAGCTAAATAGTACAAAATTCATAAACAAACAGGAATCGGACAGAGCAGCAAAGAGAAGGCTGCTGAAGGAGAGAGAGCAACAAAACCAGGTCTGAAGGCTGAATATGTTTCTTCCAAATGTGGGCCGGTGACTGGTTGGGAAGCTGGTGTGCTTTGGACAGGAACAGAGTACAACCGACTCTGTTGGGCTAGTCAGCAACAGACAGAAACAAACACTTTTATGTAGCAGAAAGCAGAGCTGTGGGATGTGACCTCCCTCCCACAGTAACACTGCTGTGAAGCTGCTGTTTAGGTGCACTGTCAAACAATCCTGTAAAACACGCCAGCGCTGGCATCCACGAAGAGCCTGGGACCTGCAGCGCCTCCTGAGCAAGTCCTCTTCCTTGAGAGCTCCGCTGGAGCTCTGATTCCAGCTGGACACCACAGCGCATTGCCCAGGAGAAAGGTCCAGGGGGAGTCAGACATGCTGATAAAGATGGGAGAGACCCAGAACTCGTCAGTACCTGCGTACTGAAATCCTCCTTCGTCCTCCAAGATGCTCTCACACCGTGCTGGGGACACCCATCTCCCCCGTAATGATAAGGAAGTGGAATGAGTACTCTCCCCTCTGAATACAGTGAAGACAAACACATGTTTTCCTAGAAACAGGGGGCCCTGGGTGAAGGCCAGGTGAGGGGGGTTTCATTTGCTGCGCTGCCTCACTACCCTGTTGCCAAATAGAACTTTCGGCTCCTTGCAGCTCAAAAAAGTCGCCCTGAGCACCTAGAAACATGTTCGTCTTCCCACGTCCCCAAGTGACCACTACTAATAGTGGCATGTACAGTTACACAGATGGGACTGGAAGGCACACAGGGAGTAGTTCCCGTTCTCCTGCCTCATGGCTGAAGCAGGGAGGCCTTCAGAAACACAGGTCAACTTTCGTGCCTTCTCCAAATAACCTCCTCTAGCATTTACCTCTTTTTTTTTTTCTCTTAAGAAGTTCTTCCTAAGATCTAATCTCCATTTTCACTTCTCGCAGTTTAAAGCCCCTCTATGCAGACAACAAACCAGGCACATATCAGCCACATCACATCTCCAAAGCCTTCCTGAAGTTCAACTGTGCAGGACTTAACCTCTTGATGAGATACATGACAAGGTCTTGTTTTTTTCCCACAACGTTCAAACATCTCATTATAGGGAGGATTTATACATCTAAAGGCACCAGGAGGCAGAAGACCTTTCCTTTCTCTAGTATCTGTGCACATTAGTAAGAGGAAGGTAGAACTGCTCTTACAGGACCACAGCACCATCTGCGGCACTGCCTCCAAATCTTGCATCCACCTGATGTGACAGTGGGAGCCAGAAAGCATCACCCAAATCCTTCATGTGCTTATGTCAACCTCCAGACACCTCATTTTCCTTCTAGTTGTACTGTGTTTAGCGTCAGTGATTCGCCAGGACCCTTCTCCTTAAGGTACAGGAAGGTAACTCGAGGTCTGCATCGTACGTCCGCACGTCTCTCCCACCGGGAGAAAGGCAAAGGCAACTTAGAGTCAAGACCAGACTAGTCACCTACCCACATATTCAGCAAGACATTATACACAGATACTCTTATTTTTTGACAATTATGAGAAAGAGACTAACCCCAGAAGTTTGTATGTCATGTGGAAGCGTCTTCCGAATTACTGTAGTTGCCAACCGTGAGGTGGTCCGAATCGGTTTCTTTACTGAAAAACAGTAGCTTTTTTTTTACAAGCTGCAATAAGGGACTGGGAAAGCCTATCTTCAGTACAGCGACCCTTCAGCACGTACGTCCCCACACACAGCTTGCGTCCTTCTGGCCTGATGTTCCTGAGTATTGGAGGTAGGGAGCAGGGCACGGGGGGCTGCGATGGGACTGTGGGCTCAATGTTGACCATCAAGCTCTGTAAAGTATCTCTTGCTCTTCACCTAGCAGTCCATGGGTTCCAGAAGACAGCAAACCCCTCGCCACAGGTGGCCTGGGCTGTGGCATGCTCACTCGAGGGTAAAAGGGGCCTGTGACCTCAAAAACTGTGCTCCCCTCCAGGCCAACCTGAGATCCACCAGAGCAGAAGCGTGTAAAGGATGCCCAGCCAGCACGACCCAAGCCCCTGTGCTTCGTGCAGCCTCATGCACTCCGCTGAGCCGAGGTTCTCAATGCACAACCCAACATCCTTTACCTGGAAGGACCAAGGCCGGGGAAAGAGTACGAGCACAACGTTCAAGAGAGAAAACGGGCTGCAGTACCTCCCCGCTTGCAATTGCCAGGTTACTCACTGTTCAGCTTTGGCTCGGTCACTTAGGAAGAAGAGGGCTGTGGCCAGGAAAAACATCCCTCCTAGGACAACGACAAACGGGCAGAGCATGAGTGCGTACCCCAGGCTGAGGAACTCCCAGACCGGGGACTCCTTTGTGCTTTGTCGTATCAGGTCTGAGATCTAGGAGAGAGAAGGAAAAAATATTCAGTCACTTAGATGAAAAAGAGATGCAACAGTAGTGAAGGGAACACGATTCCCTAAACAACCGCCCGCCAAACATGTGCATGAGGTTTAAAATGGAACGGCCCGTTCAGTAAAAGCTGAATGTCCCTTGCACACTTTAGTCCTCCACGTGCCACTCTGCAGCCTGGGCAACTTCTGCTGTGAGCAGCTTAGCAGTGGTTCTCCTCTCTCTGTCCCTCTTCTGGCCTCATCTATTCTGCCCCCTTCGTTTTCTCCCTGGCTGTATCAGTGACTGCATCCGTGGGTGTCTAATCTTGCTGTACTGACCAAGCCTCACAGGGCGCCGGAGGAGTCACCCTGGCATTGCTTGGTGGCCAAGAGAGAGATCAATCTTCTGCAAACTCTACCAAGTCCTGCTTACTCCTACACCTTGCCTGTCTTGCAGCAAAAAGAGGTATTAAATTCCATTTGTGCATATGGAGTGGGAAGGGGGAGATGTTTTTCACAAACCAAAAAAGGGGAAATCCCTTGATTTTCAGAAACAGAACGCAAACAGGAGGTTTTTTGAGCCACGTGTCTGAGCTACGGGTCTCATTCCCTCTTCAAACCTCCTAAGCTTGCTGCACTTTGAGGTGTAATTGTGTGCAAGCCGTGACCCTGTTCCCCCAGGCTCAGACAAGGTCTGTTGCAGAAGGGCTGCGCTCACACCGAAGAACTACACATCACCGAGATGCAACCTGCATCTGACAGCCAAAACACACGGTGATACGAAAGCAAACACAAGTTTGGGCAACACAAAGGAGCAGTGACGTGCAATGGTAGCATCGAGCTGGTCATGAAAAGCTTTTGCTACAACTCAGTAATATTTAAGGACTGTCTGTGGCTAAAACAATCCCAGTTTAGTATTTCCTGTCCGGCAAACAACCTCACTTTCCATAAAGCCAACAGAGCAGTAGCAGCAGTAGGGATGAGTCTCAAGCCATTGGGTATTGAAATGTCCAGCTCTGCTTTTATGTGTGACTTTTTTGTTGATGCAGAAATACTAGCTTACACCAAAAGACTGCGGGGAATTTGCAACATAAAATCCTACTGCTGTGCACACACGCAAATCGGTTCCAGAAATAGTCGAAGCTTGTGCAGCAACTTCCAAACTGCTACGTGATTGCTAATGAAAAAGGTGGCATCAGACGCAAACTAGGAGCAAAATCTGACATTCGAGGCTTAAATCATGACAATCGAGTGAGGAAATGTCAGAGGCAGGACAAATCACCGATTCAGAGCCCTGAAGCCAAGAGCAGTGACCTGGAAGGTGAATGCGTGTGAAGAGAGGCCTCAGCAGAGGCCGAGCACAACGGAAGGTGACAGAAGGATGACACTGGTGGGGACTCGACTAGGTTGCAAGGAGGCTCTGGAGCACTGGTGGTGGAGAGGACTGCCTGTCAGGGTGGAGCATTCTCCAACAGAGAAGAGTCAATACAGCGAGAGTGTATCTACAGAAAGAACTGAAGGTTTTCAGCCAGACTTCTCTGTTTCCTTCCCTGCCCTAGGAAGGAGGAGGAGAAAATTCCGGCGCTTGGGCTTATAGCTAAGGAAGTGTTCCTGTCTTCTCCAAGACAACCGTATTCACAACGTGTAACACGCACAAGGAAAACCAAGAGTGTTATCAACTAGTCTCATGTGAGAAATGTAAGAAAATCCTTAGCCTAAAGGCAAATAACCGTGGCTATTAGTCTGAGAGACTTATTAAAAAATAGCAATGAGATTTGAATGCTCAGGAAATGAGCAGAATATGCACTGCGCCCAGAAGACAGGGACACCAGTGGGCAATTTATTCCCTCGTGTATCTGGACACCTTAATTCCCAACATTTCCCTTATTCTTTGTTATGAACCAAAAGCTGGCACTGAATCAGCCGCTCTCTCTCTCTCTGTGCAACAGCCAGAACCGAGGCTATTTGAAAATAGAAATTTAGAAATTCTAAACCACTTTTCATTTTTGGGAATGGATACAATTATCCTCCTAAAGGACCAGACAATAAATCACTTGACAAATTGACATGATAAATCAGCAGCAGAGGATGAGAAGCCAGGCCTGCCCTCCTGATTGCTTTCTCTTATGGATGACATGACATTCTAGGCTAAAACCAGCTTTGAAAACGTAAAGTCTCCAACAAATAAAACCCTCACTGCAGCTTGCCCCACACCTTCCCTTCTGAGGCATCATGTTGACCTTTTATACCAACAAATCCTGTTATTATTGAACCTGCTGCCTTTTTCATTTTTAACCCAACATATTCTATCAGCGTACGTTTCAAGAAAACCAATGTTTCCTTCCATCCAAGGTACAATTCTTCCCACCAAGCCAGCTGGGCTGACCAAAGTACAATTCCTCCCACCAAGCCAGGGCTTTCTCATCTAGGTTTCATCTAATCCCCCCCCGCCAAGTCTGCTTCTCTTAACTCCAGAACTTTATCAAGGCCCACATGTATGTTTTTGCTCTTAACTTCACACTCACTCTTTGTTGTTTTGTTCCACTCAGTTACAAGCCACCTGCTAAGACTGGAACTTTGGCATCTCCTCTCAAGAGGAGACAGGACATAATTACAGACTTGAGCTCCAAGAATGACATAGTATTTGCCAAATGGTCTGCTCTGCAATGCCGGTTTCTGGCTTCCCAGACTCCTTGCAACGAGAGCATCCCGAGCCATCTAACTGTGATTTGGCAAGACCCAATCTAGCATCATAGTCAGTGTCTTCTCTCTACTGTGAGCAACAAAAAGTGGGAGGTTCATGCACAGTCAGTGCCAGTTCTTCAGCATGGAGCCATGTGTGGGATTCCTTTCTTTGTCCTGCCAATTGGTAGGTGGCAAAAAAACCTCAAAGCATTTACCCAAAACGTGGGGGTGGCAAATCAATAAGGAAGTCCTGCTGTTGCTCTGCGGTCTAATCAAAACTCTTTGATAAAATCCTAACTATGCAAGTTCATATCTTCTTTCCCTCATTGTGTACCATAGACCAAGAGGAATGACTCGGCTAAATAAACTTCAGCTCATGGCACTTTGACAACAGAATACAAACGGCCGGTATTCAGTCGGTGGCAGCCAACTGGATGGAGTCCAGCTAGAAAAACATGCCCGCTTTCTGGAGAACAAACAGTACGGCTGCAGCGGGGACGCTCCAAAACCCTAAAATCTCTGATTCCGTCTCAAGCTGAGTGGAGAAGACAACGAAGGAAAAAAGGGACACTTCATTACCTTTCTTGGGAAGCATGTGCTGTGGGTTTTGGAAGACTGGACAGGCTGTTGCTGTAATAAAAGTTCAGGTGGGTGGCAGCCCTCGAAGAAGGGCTCGCTTCTGCGTGGCCAGCCCTCCTGAACAGCAGGAGTGCTTAAATTAAACTGATTTACTAATTAGACGATGCGATGGTAACAACATATTTGAAAGCCTCACTTCATCTACTGTGTCTCATTGCCGAGCCGAACATCTCGATTCCTCTGCAATTGCTTGATTTTTCTAAATTTCCGTCACTGCCTCTCGAGCACAAATCTTGCTACAGAAATGCTATTTCCACTGCAGTACCTGGCACAAATACTTGATTTTCACGATTAACAATTTGATACAAGCCAGGTTCTCCCCAGTACATGTCCCTCTCTCCAGTACAGGTCCCTAACACAGGTCTCCCTGTACCCCCTCAGTGTCACCACAATGGTTTGGGGCTCACTCGGTCTGAATTCAGAGATGGTTGTGAAAGGTTTCTTTGATATTTATCTTTTTCTTTTTCTTTTTTTTTTT
>VWZK01016513.1:10960-26300 GCA_013396935.1 Baryphthengus martii | reverse complement strand
TAGCTCTCAAGCACACAAGTGAATGGAGACAGAGGTCAACGCAGCAGTTGCACAGAGCCAGTTGATCGCACACGCGTGCCTCCTCCACCCACCCCTTGGGAATGGTTATTTTCAGTGAGTTCTGACAGCGAAGCTCCCGACTGAAGAATTATCTTTACACGGCCGTAGACAGTCTAAAAATACCATCCACATTAAGGAGCCTCAAAACAGCCTGCCAAGAGCTCATTAAAGAGCAGCAGAAAGTCTGTCTTAAGTGCAAAACAGCCTTCCAGCTTGTGCCTCAGCCTGAAAACAAGGATGGGGAGGATTTCAGAGAAACATCCAGACGAGCAAGATTTCACATGGGAAAAGTACAACTCCGGAGACAAGAGCTGGGTCAGCCTCTGCAGCACCTGGAACAGAATTACAGAATTGCTTTGGTTGGAAAACACCTTTCAGATCATCAAGTCCAAGCGTTGCTCCAGCGCTGCCAGGGCACCACTAACCCATGTCCCTCAGCACCACATCTCCATGGCTTGGAAACCCCTCCAGGGATCATGGGGACTCTACCCCTGCCCTAGGCAGCCTGGGCCAGGCCTGGAGGGGAAGAAATTGTTCCTCAGCTCCAACCTAAACCTCCCGTGGGGCAACTTGAGGCCGCTTCTTCTTGTCCTGTCGCTTGTTCCTTGGGAGAGCTTGTGTGCAAAACCTGGCCTCTGATTGCATTCAACTAAAAACAGAATGAAGAGGTAACGTTATGAATCAACCTAATGAATCATGGCTGCCATGGTGTTAAGAAAATAAAACCAAAATTGCTGCTGTCCAGGGAAGTGAAGGAGAGGAAGAGTTTTCACATGAAGGACTTTCAAAGATTTAACAATCTAGTTGTATAAATTCCTAAGTATATGTAGTTTAACAACAGAGGGAGAGCATGAGTCACGATGCCATAATTGAACAGTTCTGCTTGTATCCAAATCCTCTTGACGGAAGAGGAAACAACCCACCAGGAACAAGGAAATGCTTGAAATGCCTCATTATTTTCAAGATAAGCACTTTCAAAATGAAAAAATAGAAATAAAAAAAAATAAGAGCAACCTGCTGCCCTCACATTCATTACATCCTTCCACTCCCAGCCTCTGCCTTTTGATTCAGCAGCATCAAGACCATCTAACCTAATTTTACACGAGACCGCCAAGAGATGCTGCGGAACACAAAGAAGTCCCACAACAGACCGATGTAGGCAAGCTGGTTGAGTGAAGGGTCCCAAGGACCTCATGCAACCATCCCAGTCATCTCCCACACATAACTGATCTATATTGGAATTTTCTCATGGCTCAGTTGAAATGACACCTCCTGAATACCACAAATTAACAGCCCAGTAATTACCAGCCCTGCCAGAATGAACACGGCAGGCCAGCCTGCAAGCTTCTAGAAACACACCTACTCCTTTCCCTCCTGCCAGACAGTCAGCAAGCAGGCCATAAAATCTTATCTTGAAATCGTAAGAAAAAAAATATTCAGAAAAGCCATTCCAAAACGCAATTATCCAAAAATACAGCACATTTTCATTCTGCGTCTCTGCCAACGTTAAATCACCGGGTTTTCTCGTGGCATTTTTCAGCTTCTGGATGGGAATTTATCTGCTTGGATTATCCCTCCTCACCAGGAGAGCTGGATTCTTCCAAAACTCCTGGCCAACCACACACTGAAAACACAAATTGCTCCTTTATCATACCTTTTTCTGAGCAAACACAGTAAAAAAAAACCTACAAACCTTTTACACTCA
Organism: Baryphthengus martii; assembly: GCA_013396935.1. Taxonomy (NCBI): domain Eukaryota; kingdom Metazoa; phylum Chordata; class Aves; order Coraciiformes; family Momotidae; genus Baryphthengus; species Baryphthengus martii. The sequence goes on along the minus strand of VWZK01016513.1, from coordinate 24,535 downwards.
GTACTGTGTTTCTGCTGGAAAACTGTAACACTCAGCCCACCGCAGCTAAAGTGCTGGATGCAAATATCCCAGCCACACTGCAACTAGGGTCCAAGAAAAAAGAAATAGCGAAAACCCACAGATTGCAGCGTTGAAAATCATCATAGAACGGTTTGTGTTGGAAGGGACCTTAAAGATCACCCGGTTCAAATCCCCCTGTCATGGGCAGGGACACCTCCCACTAGAGCAGGTTGTTCAGAGCCCCATCCAGCCTGGTCTTGAACACTTCCAGGGATGGGGCATCCACAGCTACCCTGAGCAACCTGTTCCAGTGTCTCACCACCCTCAGAGTGACGAACTTCTTCCTAATGTCCAATCTAACCACCCGTGGGCAACAGTTCACTCAACTGAACCTAGAGCAGAACTGGTTTTCTGTATTTTGCCTTCCCAGACCAGCTTAGATTTCTGATATGAGTGGTTATCACAGAGTTTGCTGGGTTTTCAGTTCAGTCCCTGGTGAGCAGATGGGTCAGGTCACAAAACCCCCCTCTCTGGACACAATAATTGCCAGTGATTTCAGCAGGGATGGTGCTACCAGCACCCTCAGGACCGCCTTTGGTCTTCATAGCGATGGGGCGAGGCTGGAGCATCCGCATAGTCTCTGGTTGCATTTCTCTCAGCCAAAGAGCGCGTCACCGACTGCAGGAATGCTTCAAATCCACACAAATTCCCACAGGACTAAAAGAAAAAACACCAATATATCTAACAGCTGAAGAAACGCTTTAAGATACCTCATAATCCTGGGCCTCTTGGTGTATTTAGGTGGTTCTCTTGAGCAATACAGGAGAAAGTGGGGATATTCTGAATGAGTCCATTCACTCAAAGCCACAGTCGAAAGCTCTGTAGCCTCCCAGAAGACAAACACACCAAAAAAAAAAAAGACCTGGTAAACCACTCAGAGGTGTCATATGGATTATGCAGGAGGATTTCAATACCCTGAGTTTTGAACCTGCCTTTTAACACAACTTACTCCTAGTCTAAGATAAAGAGCTGCCTTCTCCTCCTCTGACTTGTAACTCAGATGAGTGGATGCCAACCCGACACAAAAAAGCTCCGTCAGCAAAGCACGTTCACATTTGAATTTCTGCATGTGGGCTTGGGGTAGAGAAAAACAAACATAAAGGAAGCTGGAGGCAATTCAGTCTGAACAGCAGTTTCACCTCTCGTTGCTTTAAGAGGCTGAGGAATCACCTCCAGGCTCTCGCCATAACCTCCGTCTTGGAAGCACCAGGAGATGATTAACAGCACATCTTGGGGCTACAAACATCGTGACATTCTGCTAGCAGGTGAAACCTTCAGTTAAAATCCATGTCCAGAGGTGGTTTCCTTACCCGGGACTTGTCTCCTACTTCATCCCACCTTTCAGCATTGACCTTGCTTCTCCTCAGGTCCTCTCCCTGACTTCTGCCTGCCCATAGAGAGTAAACTGAAGATGTGAGCGTGCTCAGGTCAGAGGCTGGGGGCAAAGCAGCAGGTACGTTCCCAGTACTTAGACCCAGCACGGATCATAAACTGCAGAAGGTGCAAACACAAAATCAACTGGATTTTTTTTACAAGAAATCCTCACTAGAGGTACCTTCCAAGTGCCCTGCTTCCAAAACAAAGAGTCCTGATGGATTATGTTCTCTTCTTGACAAGAAGTTTTATTTTCACCGACACTGACAGTCACGCCAAAGCAAGTTATTTTTTCAAAGAACCATCACTTGGGTCGAGCCAGGTTGGATCTCAACTCGCACTTTCTGCTTTTATTTCCAGTTTCCAGTTATTTTACTGTCCTGGCCGCCATGCGGCAGTTTCCGCCACATGTGTAACTCAACAAGGGTTTGTTACTATTACCTCTTAAAGACCGAGGAGTTTGAGGGCAGCACTTAAGCACCTAAGTAATTTTCATTTTCCCCTTCTAACTCAACTGCCATTTATTATTATTGCTTATAGTTTCCTGTAAAAATGAAAATGCTGTGTAATTAGCCCACTTTGTACGAGTTAACCACAAACTCTGAGTGTATTCCACTCCAGACCAACCTACCCCAGATCCAAATCTGAGCAACAGCACTACGAATGCTCAAGATTAAAGAATTCTGATTACACTTTTAACCTTCATGACCAAAAACTCATCCTGGACAAAATAAAGAGATCCAGTCAAGGAGGACAACCTAAAGAAATGCTCCTGAAGCCCAAAGCCCCACTTGGCATCCCAGAACTGGGGGCATTCCACAGGGCTTTGGATCTAGTCAAAAGGCAGTGTTTGGCCTCCCCTCTATCTCCAGACAGTTGTTTTTCAGGAAAAAGAGCAAAACACAACTGTATATCAAGGTTATTTTGCATAGATTTCTATTTGGGAGAAATGGAGAGGAATGAAATGAGATTGTGCTTCCCAGGAGAGAAGATTTTGTTATTAGTTTCAGACTTCCAAGTATTTTGTTTAAAACTGGAACATCAAGCAAAGAGACAATTGAAGGTTAAGCCCAGACAAAAATAGACAACACATCCACAAAATTATAATAAAAGAACCGATGCGGGGTTGTTTTTTTTTCTCCAACTATTTGTGGAAAAAGATTTGACTCCCTTTAAAACTCACAACAGTACTCGAGGCTTTTCTAAAAACCACAAACACCCCTGACATATTTGACCACATCCACGGATGTCTCATCTCTCAAGTTCCCTTCCAGCACCTCTTTTGGAATTCTCTCCAAAACAAAGTACACACAAGTTTCTCCGGCACGTAACAATTCATGGCACAATACCAGCAACAACAACGAAAAAATAACGTTCATTTTTAGTTGCTGCTTCCAAAGCAAGAAGCAAATGAGCAGGACCAACATATGACAGAGTAGAGAGAAAGAAGTTATTGCGTTGGTGGGGAGCCATCTACCTGGTAACAGCTGAGGGAGCTGGGCTTGTTCAGCCTGGAAATAAGGAGGTTCAGGGGAGATGATCTCACTCTCCACAACTCCCTGACAGAAGACTGGAGCCTGTCAGGGCAGGGAGGGCATCGGGCTCTGCTCCCAAAGAACAAGCGATAGGATAAGAGTAACTGGCCTCGAGTTGCCCTACGGGAGGTTTAGGTTGGAGCTGAGGAACAATTTCTTCCCCTCCAGGGTTGTCCAGGTCTGTCCCAGGCTCCTCATCCCTGGAGGGGTTTCCAAGCTGTGGAGATGTGGTGCTGAGAGACATGGGTTAATGATACCCTGGCAGGGCTGGAGCAACAGTTGGACTTGATGATCCGAAAGGTCTCTTCCAACCAAAACAATCCTAGGATTCTTCACACATCAGAAGAAATCTGCCAGATAAAGCAAGGGAATGGGAGTTTTTCTAGGCAAACTCTTCTACTCTGGAAGGGCTGGGAAATGGTTTGCTGCATCCCATGGGTGGGAATACGGAGTTTCTACCCTGAAATTCCTCTTTGGTGCCAACAGCTTCCTTGGGTGGCTTCGACACATCTTCCTCACTAGCCCACTTTGGAGGAGTCACCCTTGCTAACAAGGGGGATCTAGTCAAACTACTACACTTGAGTATTAGAAGCCATGTGAAAATTCAAAGGAAAAAATAAATTTAAAAATTATAGTTGATGTTCCCCTAGTTCAGCACATTTCCTAGTGGAGAAAGGGATTAACATCAAGATGGCATTTTGCAGAGGACACAGAACAATTCCATTGGATTCACTCCAAAGAGAAAAACGGCATTGGATCCTACAACACCGGGTATCAGGTGACAAAATGACAAAGAACAGGCTCAGCAGCAGCAGTGGGAAGCAGGACGCTTGCTGGGGAGAAACAGGGGACAAACCCTTTAAACACAACACCCCAATCATAAGGGACTCCAAATGAATGGCCACCACGGAGGAGGAGAGGGCAGTGGGGTTGGGACTGCACTGGTAGAAGAAACAGCCAGGAGAAGAGGAGAAAGCAAAGCAGAAAGTCAACCGTGGGCTGCTTCATGCAGCTCAGGACATGAATCTGCACCTCAAGGTGCTGCTCTGATCTGCCCGGCATCATCACACAAAGGTGACAGCTGCTGGAGAAAAAAAAAGACCCAGAAAAGCAACAGGGATCACGAGCAATTCAAGAACAACTTCACCTGGGAGGACAACAAATTGATTAAGAACCTTCAGCTAAAAAGGTACAAAAAAAATATTTACTAATTCTTGTAATCTTTTGTGACATCCTAGACCTTGTCCTAGGAGAAAAAGACACAGAACCAAACCACCCCATTTTCAACCCAACAATGCAAAAATGAAACTGCAGAGCTCAATCACTGTCAAGTATCTCAACATCAAGAGTAGCAGGAGATTAATATGTTGACCAGACTGTGGTGGAGAAAAAGTCCACGGGAAGCTCTTGACCAGAGAAACATGGGTACAAACCGTGCCAAAAGTCTCCAAAGCACAGACTGCAAGATCCTAGAAGCATGTGGCCATATTTGCTCTGTATCTTTCTTGATAAGCAGCCGCTCCTCGCTACCCTCAGAGACGGCACGACGAAGAAAAGCTGTTGATGCACCAGTAGGAAGATTTTCCTGATTTTTTTCAGCTATTGAAAAGCAGTTCCCTGCCTCTATTCCAAGTCCCCTCGGCAGCGATTGCCACCTGGATCCCAGCTGGCACTAGGTCACCAAACAAGCGCTTCTCCTCATCTTCTCAACAGTCTGCTCTGCATCAGAAGATGAATGGCTTGCCCGCCTTGTCCTCTCTGGATGAAGCAATCCCAGACGTTTCAGTTTTTCTCGCCCCCTCAAAGGTTGTGTTTGTTCTTTGGGAAAATGATTCGGCTAGTTGGTGTTAGGCTTCCGCAGCCGGGGGCTAAACAGCCACTTCAGTACTTTATTTTTAGCTAAAAATACATCAAACCACTAAAATCAGTATTAAAAAGAGCTGAACAGAAAGGAGGGTCTAAGAAAACTTCAGTACTCCAGGGTTCTGTCTATCGAGCGCAACCAACCAAGTCCTCAAGCTACCATTCTTGTGCCATCCTCTCTCAGCAGAGCCCTGAAGATGACAAGGAGCAGCCAGGTCCAGTTGTCCCCCAAAGCACCTCCCCGTGCACAGGGTGCCCTTCCTCTCAAGTGCTCCTGCCACACCAGTGGCAACGCTGGGCACATCCACAATCCCACTATATGTTCAGGGCAGAAGTAAATTATTACAAAAAAAAAAACAAAACAAACCACACCAAAACAGGTCAGATAACTGGTCGCTAAACAAGAGCCGTAGGAACGTGGGGAAGAAGAGTTACCTTGGCAGATCTGGACCTTTCCATCACCACAGTTGAAAGTCCTAAAAGCACCAGTTCACCCCAGAAAGTGGGATTAGGACCAGTTTCATCCTCAGCTTTAAGAGCCCTGGTTGAGAAGTAGCAGGACTGGAGGATTTGCACACCTGCTGCTCTGCCCCAGCTAAGGCTGCTCAGCACCTCTGGGTCAAAATGACCGCAAGAGCTCAGAGCAGTGTGCGTGTCTTATCTCAGCAAGCTGCCAGCCCAGCAGGAGACCTACTTATCCCTACACTGATTTTTCCAAATCAAAATGGATTTGGATGCAGAGGGAGGAAGTTCCATCAGGAAAACCCTGCCTATAGAGAACAATTCACAGAGTCCTCCGGCTGCTTGCCACCCTCTCTCAGCAGAGAGCCCTAAAGATGAGCTCAGCTAGAGGTGAAGTCCTGCAAAGTCACACATGGTGACAACTCCAGAAGACACCAAGACAGCTTAGCAGAGCAGCTTTTCCCCTAAAGATTCAAGGGAAATATTCCCATTTAGCTTATTTGCCCACAGTGCTCCTATCGTATCGCAGATGAGGCGCTTGGAGGATAAGTGGGAAAATAAATTCAGTCAGCTACGGAGAGCCCGGACACAAGACCATATCCCACAGAACGGGAACAAGGCACTTGATAATCTGTCCTCTGACAGCCATTCATTACGTTCCGGAAAGGACTGTACTTCTGTCAGAAAAAGCCAAGAAAACACAAGGTATAAATAATTGACCGGTACCTTCCCACGAGCTGGGCCCTTCAGATAGCATTGGGGCTGTGATAAAAAAAAAAAAAAAAAAAGGGGGCTGTGTGAATTTTCAGGATGCACCAGCTCCGCAGAACTTCAGAAATGAGAAAGCCCGTGAGCAAAATGCCCGTAAAAACCTGGGATGAATTAATTCAAGGACACCTCCAGGCAGAGGTGGCCGATGCTCCCTTCATGCATGAAGCCCAACTAGCCCACCTTCCGATGGACCATTAATTCTGACACCAGATTATTTTCCAGGAATGACTGCTGCTATTTTTTTCCCCTCCACCACAGGAAACCTGGAACTGAACACCACCAGCCTGACCCAAAGTGAATGTTCATGTAATTCACACAGTATTGTGACGAACTGTCCTTTAAAAAAAGCCAAACAAAACAACACACCAAACAAACCAACACATTTAATTACTTTCATATGAGCTCATTTTCAGGAGATTGCAGCTTCCTCAGGCTGGGTGGCAGGAGAATCAGCTGAAAGATGCTTCAAAAAGACCCCACGAGGCTTTTATTAGCAGACAATTCACAGCTGTTCCAAGAGGCTTCCTGAGCAAGCTCTACGGCCAAGGGTTCAGCATCTGGATGGTCTGCGCCACATCTTCTGATTTCTGTACACAAAGAGAAGGATGGGTCCCCTGGAGGCAAGGTGAAGATGCAGCTGAAGGGTGGGAAGTCAGGACAACTCCTCAGTCCAGTTTTAGCTCTGGGACATCTAAGCTCTTACAGTATTCACACTCAGGGTGTTTTTATAGATACTCTACACGATTTTCAGATGTTCTTCAGCTCTTAACTGTGCCTGGGACCTTGAGGAGGCACTCAACTAGCCTCAGCATAGGTAAGAGAAGCTCCACTTCATCCCAAAGCTGATTCAGGGTCTCCCTCCTCTCTCCTCACACAAGGAGGGCTCAGTTGAAAGACAAGGAGCAGCAAGCATAGCCCCATCCTACCAGTCAAGGCGGTCCTGAGAGCGATCAGAAGGACACTGCACCATCTCCACCCTTCCACTCCAAAATACAAACAGGGAAGCTCTTCAGCCAGATGCCTGTCACTGCTCCTCACTTCACATCTGCAGCACAGACCATTATCCTCATCTCACCCACAACAGAGATCAGAATCAGCCTGGTGACCCTTCATTCTTAGCACCCAACTCAGAAGACTCAAAGTGCTGCTCCTGCTCCTTACAGTGGCTCATCCAACCCACTGTAAACCAACCAAGTCAAGTGGTCTTCTACCAAGTGAGGGAACTGCTCCCATAAGGAGGGCACATCCAGGTTCACAGCTGTTAGATGTCTAACAGCACAGCTGGCCCCTAGAATCATTACCCTGCCACCAAATCCCTTTTTCCAGTCTAGACGCTAAGAAGACACAAAACAAGCCCAAGATGAAGGGGGAGGAGAACTGATCCAATAGCACAAGGTGGGTGAGGGTGGTGTCTCAGCATCCCCAGGAATGCCAGGCCACGCCAAGGCTTGGGAAGAGCAAACGAAAGATGGGAAACCTTCTTAAAACAATCAAGCTACACCAACCGGGAGAAGCACCATCCACCCAAGCGCAGGCAGCTTGCCCAAGCCCACTACACAGGAAAGTCCACCCCGTGCCCACAACTGTGGACCAGGAATGACACAGCAGGTTAAGAGTGGCTGGTCAGCCAAACTCGTTGAGCTTTTGTAACTCCAACAAGACTCAATCTTGACTTTTGCCATCACCAAGTCCCTCGCTCCCAGCCCCACATAACCTCCTCCCTGGTCTGGAAATGGTCTTTGAGCTACCATACAGCAAAACACACTGAAGCAGAGCTCTTTTAGCACACAAGATTTTAGCTGCGTTATTTTTCCATCCAGATTCATTTTCCATTCGAGTTCACCACAGGGCTGAGACTAATATGGCAACTTTCCGCTAAGGAGACACTGAGATGCTCAGAGGGACTAAGGAAGAGCCCCAGCACTTAACCATAGAATCGTTTAGGTTGGAAAAGACCTTCAAGATCAATGAGTCCAACCATGAACCCAGCACTGCCAAGTCCACCACTAAACTGCGGCCCTCAGCACCACTTCTACTTGCTGGACCCCATCTTATGTCTAAGAGCAAAGCCCCAGTTTTCCAAGTTCAGCACCAGAAACCTGCATGACATAACATGGCTGCAATAGTTCCACCTCAGCCTGATTTGAAGCTCTGGAAGAAAACAAACCAAAGAACATCATCCATCCACACCCTCAGTGCTGGCTCAGGAGTCAGGATCTCGGACAAGCTGCTGCTCTTTGCACTGTGCTGTTGCTCCAGCCTGCACCTGAGGTAGCACGAACAAGGTCAGCAAGATGGGCTGCACCACCAGCACCTCTGGCTCCCACATATGCAGCTTGGGTGTCTCTACATCACCCCCTGCCAGCCAGCACCTGAGGGTACCAAGATGGACCTACGGTGATGTCTGCAGAATACAGATGTTAGTTACAGCCATTAGCCCCAAACAAGAACATTATCTGACAAGAACTCAAGATAGGAGATGCAGAATCCTACAAAATCAGGTAGTTAAGGAGCTCTGGCTCCACTGTTTAAGCATGAGGGAGGATACTGGTGGAGGGTGACCCCAGTCAGGGGGTTGACCAGGTAGTTCTAGGTCTAGCCGGAGCAATGCTAAGCCCAGATGTGGTCGTGGAAGAGTCAATAAAGGATTTAGGGAACAGAGCTTAACTGCAGCCCTACTTTAATCCCAGTCAAGACTAGCTCAGTAGAAACACTGCCCTATCAAGAGCTTTTCATTTCAGTCCTGGGTTAATTATAATCTCTCCAAACAGATGTAATTAGTAGACAGAGATGATCCTCCTATTAAAAATGTAGTTCTCTAAAAGCACAGACTGGATGATGAATTGCCATCAAACACATCATTTCTCAGCTCTCCAGCAGGGTACAGGATAGTTCAAGTCCCAACACCACTGCTAAAACCTCAACCACTAACGAACAATCTTGAAAGCAAATATACCTCTAAAAAAAGAAAAAGGAAAAAATTTCAAAAAGACCATTGATATAATTTGCAGATGTCACAAAAGCTGGTGGAATAACAAACCATGAAGTCAGGCAGCTGTAGAGGACAATTGCTTAGAAGTCTTGACCCTCCCCAGCAATGCTCACCACAGGAGACCCAAGTGTGAAGGTACAGAGGTGGCGCCAAGGAGTGTGACAAAGAGCTATGGACAATCGTGATCCCCATAAAAAATTACTCTGTATTAAGTACCAATCCCTGTTACGATGCTCCCCCTGCAATGCTCCAGGCTTGGGGATGAGTGGCTGGAAAGATGCCAGGCAGGAAAGGACCTGGGGGAAGTTGGTCACCAGGCAGCTGGGGAAGAGCCAGAGTGTGCTCAGGTGGCCAAGAAGTCACCAGCATCCTGGCTGGGTCAGCACTGGGGTAGCCAGCAGGGCCAGGGCAGGGATTGTCCACCTGGACTGGGCACCGAGGAGGCCACCCCTCGAATCCTGGGTTCAGTTTTGGGCCCCTTCCTCCCAGAAGGACCTGGAGGGGCTGGAGCATGGCCAGAGAAAGGCAACAGAGCTGGGGAAGGGTTTGGAGCAGGAGTCTGCTGAGGAGCAGCTGAGGAGGCTGGGCTTGTTCAGTCTGGAAAAAAGGAGGCTCAGGGGATATGATCTCACTCTCCACAGCTCCCTGACAGGAGGTTGTGATGAGGTCGGGAGTGAGGTCTCTTCCCCTCAAGTGATGGGACAAGAGGAACAGGTCTCAAGTTGCCCCAGGGGAGGTTCAAGTTGGAGCTGAGGAACATTTCTTCAACCCCCTCCAGGGTTGTACAGGCCTGTCCCAGGCTGCCCAGGGCAGGGCTGGAGTCCCCATGATCCCTGGAGGGGTTTCCAAGGCGTGGAGATGTGGTGCTGAGGGACAGGGGTTAGTGGTGCCCTGGCAGTGCTGGGGCAACACTTGGACTCCATGATCTTGAAGGTCTCTTCCAATTGAAACAATTCTCTGATCTCTCAGTGCCCAAGCACCGACTGCACCAGCATCAATGTAATTTTATCTGCCCTTGAAGCCATGAGGAGATGATGGGAAAACTGTAACTACATCTGTGCGACCAGACGGGGCTTTTTTCATTTATCAAACACCATTTAAAAATCCTTCCCCTGTTTAAAAAAAAAAAAAAGAAATAAAAAAAGCAAGCAAGCTGCAAATGCAGCTTGAGAGCAGGAAAAGGCTTTTCAAGAGAGACAGGCTCACAGAGCTCCTGCCTTTCTCCTGGTTTGAGTCAATCATTTAGAATCTAGGAGTGGAGCACAAAGCACAGGAGCCAGGGAGAAAAATGGAGAAAAATCAGTGAATCCCAGAAGAAAACCAGACAGCATCAGCCAGGCAATAAAGTAACCCTGATACATCTGAAGTGAGATATTTCTGAAGCGTTTGGCAAATATTATAGGAGCCTGCAGAGCAAGGGACAATCCTTTACTGGATTAGAAACCAGAGAGACAGGCACCCACACTAGAATTTGACGGTTCAGTGCTACTTCCCCACCACTAAAAACCACAGCAGAAGGGGATAAAAATCTCCCCAAAGAGCAACAAACTTGATCAGTCAATAAACCATTGTAAAAAAAAAAAAAAGTCAGAGCATTTGGGCATTGCAGCTCAGACAAGAGGTGTTTTTCAGCAAGAAAGAGGGGTTTTTCCCCTCCTCAAAGATCATCTGAGCCTGCAGAATTAAGTGATTCTTAGAAGCCTAGATACAGGGAGGAGGGAATCCAAAAATACTCCACAAAAACCAAAACACAAAAGGAAAAAAATAAAAGAGGAATTAGAACAGCAGAAGGAAGTGGAATTTGGAGCGATGGATATAATTAGTAGAGGTTGAATAGCAGGAAAGACATCCTGAAAGGGCTTATTCTGATTCCAGGAGCATCGCAGGCTCCAGGGGATCCCCACAGAGATGGGTGGAACTTTGAAGACAACGACAACGACTGCCAGGTATAAAATGAATAGAAAAAAAAAAAAAGAACAGAAGAGACCTCGACAGCATCGGAACCCCCAGAGCAGGGAGACCCAAGGCCATCATGACACTTCCTCATGTGCCCTCACCTCTCATTCTAGATTTAGGACTCAAGTACTCTCCTTGAAGAAGACCCACATCTGCACACCTCCCAGCACAAAGGAGCCGCCGACTCCCAAAAATAGCACCAAAAACAGAGCAGAAAAACTGGGCTGGAAGGTATTTCAAGACAACATCTCATCCTTCCCCTGTCCCAGGGCAAGAATTACTACACTTGAGACCTTTTCTGAGGAGAAAAGGTTCTCCCTGATGGGTGGGACACAAACACACACAGCAGGATCAATTAGTTGGATCTTAAATTTAGCATCTGATAATATCAGCTCGCCAGGACAAGCCAGAGCAGCCGCAGTCAGAATATCTCACTCCACTGGGGCAAAAAACTGAGCCAGCCTGGCTCCTGAAGACACATTTCTTCCATGATGCCAATGAGAAGTGAGTCACTTTTTAAAAGAAGAAGTTTCCATCATCAGGTTTTCCAGATTCTCAAGCACATCATGTTTACCCTGAGCTGGTTTTAGTTACAACTCTGAAAACTCTCCTTTGGCTTTTTCCCAGAAATAGTAATCCTGATAAAGTACCAACAATTAACATCAGCAAACTTTTCTTTACCCCAGATGCTTATTAGTGGTTTTTCTGTGGCTGTGAAAAGAGAGACATTAAGCCCAACTCCTCACCCAGCCTTCACACCATGAATTAACATCAGCTGCACTTAGTTCTATGAAACAGAAAAAAAAAAACAACACACAAACACACAACACAACACCCAATCGACCCACACTCTTCATTCTGGCAGTTCCCAAAACATTCAAACCAATTTTGTCAGTAAAGACAACTTGCAGCATCTCCTGCCATTCAGTTTAAATAAAATTCACCAGAAAGAAAACTACAAAAAGCCCCACCAAACCAACCACTTAACAACTGGGCAACGCGAAAGGAAGATAAATTCAGTGGCTCTGCTGCTGCTCCACAAATTAAAAGCTTCCCTGTTTTAATTTTGTGCCCACCCTGCAGGTCAAACAGCTTAAAACCAGTTAATTTCCCGAAGACAGCCCCATGAGTCTTCTCAAACACCAAAGTCTGTGAAACTTTCACACGGACAAGAAACCAAGAGCTTGTTGTGCAGTGGCTGGGTTGAGAGGCTCCAGTTTACACCCAAGTGCTCCCACCTGGCTGTGATCTCCAGTTCAGCAGCAGCTCTCCGGCTGATGCAGAGCAGCTGGAAGAGGCCGGTGAAACTGCCTTGCCAAAGGGCACCCTGTTCCCCTTGTTCGTGATAATGCAGCTTATTTCGATTTCAAAGCAGAGTATTTCTGATAACCCACCATTATCTCTCCCCACCTCTCAGCCCCATCAGTTTAGTTATAAATATCTCCTCGGCTCGCTCGCACCAGAAACCTTCCCCAGGAACACATTTGCGCTCAGCACTGCGAGTAAAGCGGTTTGGTGCTGATAGGAAGTTCTTTGGAGAATTTCTGTCTTAGATAGGGAAGGAGGGATGAGGTGTCTGTCAAATCCATCACGTGGCTTCTACCAGGTGCATGGTCTGGCTAGCAAGAAGAGGTCTGAGATGTGCATAATTCACCTAAAATATCCTACTTTCTTAATAAATCAGGTGATTTTTCACGAGACATAGGCACCAGTCAAACAGCCAGCGACCACATCTTCCATACAAACAACTCAGCAGAAGCCACTGCTGCAAAATCCTAACTGGCATCCCAAAGAAACACCTGAAAAGCTGGAAACACCAGAGCCAGACTCATCAGAAGGAGCAGAAGGGAAAGAAAAGGCAAAGCGAGCAGGCAGAGCTCGCTGGGCTGGTGGCTACATCCCTCTGTGCTCCTCCTCGAACAGGAGGTGAACTCAGCGGTTAACCAACGGGTTCTCCCAGCTGAAGGATGCTGCTGAGAGACCCACTGGGGGAAAAAAAAAATGATGCTTAATAGGAGAACAAAGGAGCCATTAAGCCAACAGAGGCATTAACTCATATCAGCGTCAGGACGGGAATTGTGCCCGCGGCTTCACAATTCGCCTCGGGTTTTTGCAAAACAGACGGAAACTGCCAAATAAAAAAATTAAAAAAAAACAACACCAGCCGGGCGATGGTTTTACAAGAAAAACTGACAGATTCTAGGCTAAGGGCTGGGAAACACCAGGGAAATATCCCCCTCTCCCCCACCCCAGCAGAGAAAGGCGGCTGCGGGTACCCCCGAGGAGCTCTAGGGGCGCAGACCCCGAGGAATAGTGAAGGCAGAGGGGCAGAGACCCCCCCCCACGCCCGCGAAGAGCCGAGCTAGAGAAACCTCCCCAGGAACCAAGGGAGTGGCGCCGGGAGCCGGGCACAGGCCGAGGCTCCCAGGCAGGGGAGGAAGCGAAGGGTCTGCGGGCGCTGCTCAGAGAAGCCTCTCCACAAATTAAGGCTAATTGCAAATCCCTCATTTCTGCCAAGTTACTGGGAAGGCAAAGCGAAGCCTGCCCGAGCGCCCCCCCCCC
>VWZK01016513.1:0-10293 GCA_013396935.1 Baryphthengus martii | reverse complement strand
ACCAGAATCCAGCTCCTGAACTGGGTTCCCGTCTGCTGCTGGGCCCTGTCTGGGACTTTCGCGGTGCCTGCTCCACAACATCAGTGGTGACGGTGATGTACTTGCCATCAGCGGTGTTTGGGTTCGATACTGGACATATAATTGTATATATTCCATTTTATTCTTCTTATTTTCCATTTTCATTAAAGCTGTTCTAGTTTCCTTTTCTAATTGATAAGTCTCTCTCCCTTATTCCTTTTCTCTTCCCCTTTGGAAAGGGAGGGGAGTTAACAGAGAGCATCTGTTAGGTTTTGGGGCTGCCCTGACCCTAAACTGTGACACATGGCTATGCCACCTACCATGAGGGGACACAGCCCCATGGGTGTGATACCCACCATGAAAGGACACAGACCCATGACAAGATCTCCATGTCCATCTCCAACAGAATGCATGGCCACCATGGCAGCAACATCCCCCATGAAGGGATAGCCCCATGGGCATGATACTCACTCTAAGGGGACACAGCCATCATGGTAGTGACATCCTACCACAAGAGGACACGACCCCGTGGGAGGGACTCTTGTGTCCTCCTCCCTGAAGGGATGAAGCCACCATGACAGCAACATCCCCCCCTTTAGGGGACACCACCCTTGGGCATGATACCCAGCAACAATGAGTTTGTGTCACTGCCCCAAGCAGAGACATCCCCCTGGCTCTTGAGGGATGAATTTCTGCTGCTCCTGCCCCATCCTGTCCCTCATCCCCATAAACAATGTCTCCTGCACCCTGCAAAGGTGCCATTGAGTGTAGTCCCAAAGAAAAGTCCTCACTGACACCAATCCACCTTTCAGTCTGATCCTACAATGTCACACGAGCTGCTGAGCTGCAGTGTGTGTCCTCTCTGAGCTGCTTAGCCCAAGAGGCATCAAGGACAGAGAAACATCCTCGGACGTCAAGATCTCCTCAAGGTTTAACGCTGCAGCTCCTGGCACCACTTTGGAAGCAGCTGGGTTATTATCATTATTATTTTGTGGTGTGAAAAGGACACTGGAATGGTTCCCAGCCAGGTGTGGTGGAGCCGTCCTTCGAAGGAGAGCCCATACTCTGCCAGAGGCATGGTGGGGATGGAGAGCAGCAACAAGCCCAGGCTGTACATACCACCGAGGGTGTCTGCATTTGCGTTCGTTGCTTCAGCTCAGATATAAATAAATGATGCTAATTGGATGAGTGCACCTCTGAGTTCCCTTCTGCTGCCTGCTAAAGATGAATGCTGCTGGTCTGAATATTTCTGTATCTTCACTTCATTAAAAAATGCAAATGGCCTCAAGTTGCACCAGGGGAGGTTCAGGTTGGAGCTGAGGAACAATTTCTTCCCCTCCAGGGTTGTCCAGGCCTGGCTCAGGCTGCCCAGGGCAGGGGTGGAGTCCCTGTCCCTGGAGGGGTTTCCAGCCATGAAAATGTGGTGCTGAGGGCCGGGGGTTAGTAGTGCCCTGGCAGTGCTGGGGGAACAGTTGGACTGGATGCTTTTAATGGTCTTTTCCAACCAGAATGATTCTATGATTCTCTGGTTACAATACAAGGGAGTTAAGCACTAAGATGGGAGCTTAGTCATCAAGCAGTTGCCACATTCTGATGTTAACTGTAGTCTCACTCTCCTGCACCAGCAGAAAGAGTGAAGACCACTCCTCTCAACACTGCCTGGAATGTGGTGTGACTCAGACAGCAAGACCATGTCCTCGGGAAAAGCAGAGCATTAACCTCCACAGAGCAATATGGGAAGGCACTGGAACAGCTATCTAAAAAGAAATGTTTGGTCTTGAACAGAATAAATTGAATCTCTCCAGAGAAGGAGACTTCACAAGCTCTCTGGGCAGCCTGGGACAGGCTCCAACACCCTCCCAACAAAGAAGTTTCTCCTCCTGCTCAGAGGGAACCTCCTGGGTTCCAGGTGGTGCCCGGTGCCCCTTGTCCTGTCACTGGGTACCGTGTGACAGGTACCCAGTGAGCAGAGTCTGGCCCCAGCCTCTTGCCCCCTGGGGGCCCTTGAGCTCTTGCTCAGCATTGATCAGATCCCCTCTGGGGCTGCTCTTCTCCAGCTGAACAGCCCCAGGGCTCTCAGCCTTTCCTGGCCACAGAGATGCTTCAGGCCCCTCAGCAGCTTCCCAGCCTTCCCTGGACTCTTTACAGCAGTTCCCTGATTTTCCTTAGTCTGTGGGTGCCCACAGTGGACAGAGCCATGGCTCTAGTGACAAGCACAAGGAGAATCCACCTGCTCCTCCTCAACACTTTGCCGGTACCATCAGACAGTCAGGATTAAACCAAGACTGGTCTCTACCCCATTACCCACTGTCACCTTCAATTCTTTTCAGGTCACTGCTGTCTGGGATAAAATTTTCCGTTCTGTAAGAAAAGCTACATCCTTTGTCCCTGAACGCATGGCATTTGGTCACCTTGCCATGAATATTCATGGCTTGTGTCTGGCTTCCTGAGGAGTCTGAGACTTGCCCTTTTTATTTGCTGCCACACAAAGTTTGTACCGTTTGAAAGTCTGTCCAGAAGGAGTTGATTTATTCTCACCAGTCACCAATAGAAGCACAGTGGATTTGTGTTGTGCTAATTTATTAATCAAATCATCGTGCAGCACCAACACAAACCCATTAAAGCTGTCTTTTCCTAGCTCATAATCTCGTGGAAAAATGACCTCAAGCTTGCCTGACAGATTCTATTTCCCTTAAACTCACACTGGCCGATGTTAACTCTTTTACCTTCCCTTCATTTCCTGCTAATGAAATTCCATATAATTGTTTTTATGAGACTGTCAACTGCCCTGATGGAGCTCTGAAAACTCTTCCTTTTACTTTCTGACCTCTCATTAGCGTCTCCCAGTCCTCCAGAACTTCCCTTGTGTTCCAAAGCTTCCTAAAAAATTCAACATAACAGGTCAGAAACCTGGAGCAGCCTTTTCGACACCCTTATGTGCCTGTTCCTGGGGCTGCTGGTTCAAGACTGCCTCTATCTGCAACTGTTGAAATGGCATCATCATTGTCTACAAATCACTACGAAGCACCTGGGATCTTCCCACATTACGGGCCAGTTGTAAACCTGCCATGTCACTGGAACGATAACCACCATCAGAATTTCTTTCTTTGTTTTGAACCTTAACGATCTCTTTTTTTTCTTGTGCTCATTTTGCTTTCTCATTTGGGGCTCTTCCTTTGCTGAACTGTTTCCGCCATCTCCTGGCTTCTCAGCTTCCTTAATCCCCTTTTCTCTTCCCTTCCAGTTGCCTCCATGCTCTTCTGACTGCACCTATGTGCAAATACAGGTGCTGACAGGCGGGCACCATGCCCAGCTACACCCAACTTGGTCTCACCAGGAAAACATTTCCCAGTGAGAGGAGGGCGCGAACAAACAGATCCAGGAACTAAAAGCAGGAGGAAGTGAACAAGTCACATGAGTTTCAATAAGGCCAAATGCAGGGTCTTGCACTTCGGCCACAACAAACCCCGGCAGCACTACAGGGTTGGGGAGGAGTGGCTGGAGAGCTGCCAGGCAGAGACGGACATGGGAGTGTTAAGAGATGGCTAGCTGAACATGAGCCAGCGGTGTGCCCAAGTGGCCAAGAAGGTCAACGGCCTCCTGGCCTGGATCAGGAATAGTGCTGCCAGCAGGAGTAGGGAGGTGATCATTCCCCTGTACTCAGCTTTGGTGAGGCTGCACCTCGAGTGCTGTGTCCAGTTTTGGGTCCCTCACTACAAGAGGGACATTGAGGTCCTAGAGAGGGTACAGAGACAGGCTACCAAGCTAGTAAAAGATTTGTAGCATATGTTGTATGAGGAACGGCTGAGGGATCTGGGGCTGTTTAGCCTGGAGAAGAGGAGATTGAGGGGAGACCTTATCGTTCTTTACAGCTACCTGAAAGGAGGTTGTAGTGAGGTGGGGGGGTTGTAGTGAGGCCACTAGGTTCTCCCTAGTGGCAAGTGGTAGGACAAGGGGAGGTCCAGGTTGGATATTAGGAAAAAATTCTTTACTGAAAGGATTGCCAGGCACTGGAACAGCCTGCCCAGGGAGGTAGTTGAGTCACCATCCCTGGAGGTGTTTATAAGAGACAGGTAGATGTTGCGTTGAGGGACATGGTTTAGTAGCGTTGATAGGGCTAGGAAAAGGTTGGACTCGACGATCTTGAAGGTCTCTTCCAGCCGAAAATGTTCTATGATTCTATGATTCTATGGTTCTAAACAAGGCCATATGCTGTTGACCTTGAAAACCAACCTCCTGCAGGGACCTGTGGACTTGTTCCTCACGTCGTTAGACAGATAATCTGAAGAAACCTCTCTAGGAAGGGAGTGAATTGGAATCCTGGAGCCCCTGTGGTTTTCCCCACACTCTCTTCCTGCATCCCCAGCCCCCTGCCTGCTCCTCACCTCTCCCTTCTGCCTTCACCAAGCCCCTTTAGCCATAACCTAGTGCTGCATTGAGCATCCTCAGTGTTTGCTTTCTCCTATGCTTGTAGCTGGAAAAGTGCATGGCAGCAAGAACGCCGCAGAGGCTGACTAAGCAAAGTTTGCTCTGGGTGTGCAGCAGCCCCATCTCCTTCGCCAAGGTTGACCTTTAGCACCCTCCGGTTCAAACCCTAGCAGAATAAATCAACCTCTGCCACCTGGAGAGGTGCTTGCCTTTCATTTATCCCCCTCCTCCGCATTTTTTGCCCTCGCCGTGCCAATGAAAAGCACTCGTGAAACTCAACCTCGCCCTTTCAGCAGAAAGAGCTCAGGGCTTGGCTGCCCTTTCACCAGGAGAAGGAGAAAGGGCTAGATCTGGGACAGAGAAGCAGAGGAAGCAAAGAGCTGCAGGGAGTTGGACTGGCTGCTCCTGCTTGTCTGGAGGGTGGGAGAAGCGCTGTCTGTCAGCAGCTGGAGCTTCCAAGGGCACACAGCTCCCTCTGCCCTGATTGCCGCCATCCCACACACTTTGATGCCACCCACAGCAGCAGCAGCCGGCCTGGCTTGTCAGAGACTCCATACAGTGATCCCACCATGGTCCTGCCACTCTCAGACAGGTGCCATCACCTAGACTAGGCTTACTGCCCCATCACAAAATAATCCACTCTTCTACAATGTATTTATGGAGGATAAATCCCCATTTTCCAGCCACTTGCCTTAAAATGTTGTTCTACTTCACGTTTCAGGGCTGAAATAAATGTTGAAGCCTTTCTGGTATTATTACATTGTCCTCAAATCCCTGCTTGGGACATATCTCAATGCTTCTGGTCATGACTCTCTATTTTCTCATGCATTTTATTATACCTTCTTTTCCTGAATACAGGAAATTAGTAGCTTGGACAGACAGAAACAGTGACAAGACGGACTTCCACCACGGAGTTCTGGCTTTCAACCTTTGCGGAGGATTTTTCAAACCTGAGTTTCCAGTTTAATTAAATACAGGGACAGGGATCTCTGGTACCAATGCTGGGATGAAGATCTTCTGGCAAGCTGTACTAAAAGTCTTGCCCAACCCTACATGGGGTCTAGGCAGGATTTGAAGACCAAAGGAGATGGATCGCCAGCTGAAGTTCAGAGCTGATTTTGAACCTGGAGTTGAAGCTGAGCAGCCGGTGCTGGCAGGGAGCAGCACACTGAAGGACCAGGCTAGTCTCCCTGTCTTTGTTTAGAAGCAGAAGGATGAACACCTTCATCCTTAAGCTTGAGCAGGGCACAATATATTTCCATTCCATGTAGGTCAGGAAGTGGCGAGTACCCTTGCAAGCCCATCCTCATTATCCTTGCTGCCGGGAAACCCAGCCAGAGAGCAGCCCTGCAGGATGGAGCGAGAGATCCGCTGGCATCCAAAGCGTCTTGTCCGTAGGAGGTCACACAATTAGCTGCTGAACACGAGATCCCACAGTTGGGGTGGCCTCTGGGCTACTCAAATACAGCTAAAGAGAGAAACCGCGATCCTCCCTTCCCTGAGTAGACATAGCAATGCTGACTCCAGCCAGGGCCACCTTGGGTGACTTCGAGCCCTGCGCTTCTTGGGTGGTAACGCTGGGCAGAAATATCCAGGGTGCTTCCTGAAATCTATTGTTAAGAGGCTTTAGCAGAAGGAATTCAGACATTCCTCTCCAACACATGTGAGACCTGGCAGCATTACAGCAGCTGCTGCTCAGGAGGACCAGCTCCGCGGTGTTCCCACCACCCCAGCAGCGCACGGGGTGGGGTTTCTTTTCTCTGGAAGCCCTCCTGCCTTCCACTAGATTTGGAGGGAGCCATGTTAGACCCATCAGAAGCCACCAAGAGCAAACATACAATAGTCCAGTGCCGACAGGATTTGTGCTGCAATGAAGCAGCTCAGGTGGCTTTTCTGGATAAGTCCAACAGGTACCATCTCAACTGATGGATAATTTGGGAAATTCAGGTGATATGCCAGTAGATATTTAAAATCATAGAATCATCAAATTGGTTTTTTTGAAAAAGACCTTCAGGATCATCAAGTCCAACTGTTCCCCCAGCACTGCCCGGGCACCACTAACCCCTGTCCCTCAGCACCCCATCTCCATGGCTTGGAAACCGCTCCAGGGACAGGGACTCCACCCCTGCCCTGGGCAGCCTGGGCCAGGCCTGGACAACCCTGGAGGGGAAGAAATTGTTCCTCAGCTCCAACCTGAACCTCCCCTGGGGCGATTTGAGGCCATTTCCTCTTGTCCTGCCCGACTCCTTCTGGCTCCAACCTCCTGCCAGGGAGTTGTGGTGAGTGAGAAGGTCTCCCCTGAACCTCCTTTTCTCCAGGTTAAACAACCCCAGGATTGGGTTTTCAGCACCACCAAGTGAATTTTTTCTACCCTGGCAATTCTCTGCTGCCTTACACCAGTGACTCTCCCTGCCCTGCACTGCCCCAAAGCGAAGCCTCCAGCTCCCTCGCTGTCCTCCTGGCGTCCCCAAGCTCAGGGCTGCCCGCAGCTCCCTCCAGCTTTTAAATGCCGAGGACACCTAGTGCTGGTTCTCTCCACTACAGCCTGAGCTGCAAGGGAAGCACCAACGCTGATGATGAAGAGCCGAGAGTTTCACGATGCAGGTGATTTCGGGATCCTCATTTTTCTGGATCCAGCTTCATCTGCCTCCTGCTTTGTGAAGAAGTGCCACGGGGTCTGTCCACAGCAGCAGGAACAAATCTCTAAGAGGACTGGGATGGTGCTGAGGGCCCAGTGTCTCCACTGTGCACAGGAAGGGAGGGAAGTGGCATATCTTTCATTTTTTTTAAAAAATAACCATTGCTTTTGCTGGTTCTGGTACATCTTTGTTCGTATTCCCACTCAATGCCAGGGAAGAATTCAAACTTTAGGGCCGTGAAGGTACTATGAGGGCTGGAATCCTCTGTTGGGAGGCCAGGCTGGGAGAGTTGGGCTTGTTCAGCCTGGAGAAGAAAAGATTCCACGGAGACCTTCTGGGGGCCTTTCAGGGCTTCAAGGGGCCTGTCAGAAAGATGGGGACATACTTTTGAGCAGGGACTGTTGGGAGAGGACAAGGGGGGATGGTTTGAAACTAAAAGAGGGAGATTTAGACTGGAGAGAAGGAAGAAATTTTGCCACTGAGGGTGGTTAGACCCAGTCCCAGGTTGCTCCAAGAGGTGTTTACTGCCCCATCCCTGGAAGCATTTCAGGGGAGGTTGGCCGAGGCTCTGAGCAACCTGCTCTAGTTGTGAAAAATCTCTTCCTTCTCTCTGGTCTAAATCTCCCTCTTTTAGTTTAAAACCATCATTCCTTGGTCCTTCTGCAACAGGCCCTGCTAAAAGATTATCCCCATCAAAATATAGATCCTGAAGAAGTGATGTTGTTGGTACTGGTGAAGCAGAGGGAGAAGTGACAAAGAACAAGCCCCCCTGTCCAAGGTCGAAGCCAACACCAGGAAAACGCAGCGTCTGGCCCCACTAAATGACAAGTCTGAGCCGGAAGAGCAAACCCAGCAGCAGGACTTCCCCAAGGAGTGAGCAGTGAGACAAACAGTATTGAGTTTTTGTTCTTTTTCTCCAGGCAGCTGGATCTGTCAGGGCTGGAACGCGTCAGGAGGTTTCCATGGTGACACAGGCTAGCACCTTGAGCACGAGAAATCATTTTGCTGAGGCTGCAACGCCAAGGAGCCAGAAAGACACAGCACATCAGCCTCAATTTGCTATAAATTCACACAGCGCAAGGAGAGTCCTTGAGAATCGGACGTCAGGAGGTATCTTATGGATTCATCATGTCTCTGCAGCTCTGCTCTCCAGCTCTAGCTCTGGGCTGGTTTGGTCACCACTTCTCTGATTTTTTTTTATTGTAAGTGATTATTAGCACAAGCAACTTTTATCAGCTAAAAAAACCCTGCTTCCCAGATCCCCACTCCTACTTGGACCCCCTTTGGTCATGGGTCAGATGGAAGAAATGATCCTCTGGGAAGGAAAGTCCAGCAAAGTGATAGCCAGTTCCAGTTGGCCCAGTTCTGTGCTCAGCAGAGCTATGTGGGACAGAGTGCGGTGCCAGGCTGGGAACTGGGGCAAAAAGCGTGATGGACCGGGGAGATGGGAGCTGCCAAAGTGGGAAAGGGGGAACTGGCAGTCACCGAAGAAAGTTCTGCCATCGAGAAGCTAGTTGTGAAAAAAATACACATTCACTGTCTTTTTTTTTATTTTTTTTTTTTGCTGATGATCTTAATTTTACTGAATGTGTAAGATTTGCTTTAGCAAAACAAATATCACTCTTGGGTTTTTGCCATACCATGAATTTTTAATGCCTGATTAGAACGCTGGGGTGTTTCAAGCCCAGGCTGTGAGTGATTAATAGCGGGAAATGCCGCTTCGTTACCTGCTCACGCTCCACCGGCACCATCTGTCCATGGGATTGAACAGCTGGGAAACCAAGCGCCACTGCCAGCTCATTCCACACAAAGCAAGTATCTCTTGAAAAAAAAAACCCTTGAAAGTTATCTGTATCTTCCTGTACAAAGATGTTTACTTTTTTTAAAAAAAGTAGTTTAGGATTCTGTGGAATGAGACAGCGCTTTTGGGACCTTGACGAGCTTCAGAGGTGGGCCTGTGAGAACCTTGTGAAGTTCAACAAGGCCAAGTGCAAGGTCCTGCACACAGGTTGGAGCAACTCTTGGTATCAGTCCAAGCTGGGCAATGAGTGGATCAAGAGCAGCGCAGCAGAGAAAGAGTTAGAGGTGCTGGAGGGTGAGGAGCTGGAGCTGAGGAATTGGAGCCGAGCCAGCTCTGTGCACTCAGAGCCCAGCAGCCCCTGGCCCCCTGGACTGCATCGTCAGCAGCGTGGGCAGCAGGGCTAGGGGGAGATCCAGACCCTCTACTCTCAGGGCTCTGGGGAGACCCCCCCACAGTGCTGGCTCCAGCTCTGGAGTCCTCATCACAGGAGAGGCAGGGACCTCCTGGAGCGGGGCCAGAGGAGCCCCAGCAATGCTGGGAGGGCTGGAACCCTCTGCTGGGAGGCCAGGCTGGGAGAGTTGGGCTTGTTCAGCCAGGAGAAGAGAAGGCTTTGGAGAGACCTTCTGGTGGCCTTTCAGGGCTTCAAGGGGCCTGTCAGAAAGATGGGGACATACTTTTGAGCAGGGCCTGTTGGGACAGGACAAGGGGGGAGATAGTTTGAAACTGAAAGAGGGAGATTTAGACTGGGGAGAAGGAAGAAACTGTTGCTCCTGAGGGTGGTGAGATCCTGGCCCAGGTTGCCCAGAGAAGCTGTGGATGCTTCACCATTGTAAGTGCTCAAGATGAGGTTGGACGGGGTTTTAAGCAACCTGCTCTAGTGGGAGGTGTCCCTGTCCATGGAAGGGAGGTTGGAACTGGATGATCTTTAAGGTCCCGTCCAAACCATTCTGTGTTTCTCTGACCATAACCAGTCGGTGCCAGGTGCCAACAACGGCGGCAGAGGTAAAAGGAGCGCTGGGCCTTTGCTGCTTGCGGCCGCAGAGTTAAGCTGCAGCCGCGACAGGCACCGAAGGTTGGGGAGGAGCAGGAGACGGGGCAGGAATTTACATTCGCGCTGAGAAAAAATGTATCGGAAAAAAAAAAAGTATTAAAAAATATTGAAAAAAATTCATTGAAAAACAGAAAGTATTTTAAAATAAGTATTGGAAAACGAACTGAAGAAAAAAAAAAAAAAATCAAACAACTTAGTGGAGAAAATCCTGGGCTCTTAGCCCGGACAGGACCCGGCGCACCCGGGCTCCCACCCCGCTTTGGCCACTCCCACCCACCTACGTCAGAGACGGCAACAACCAATGGGGAGCTGGCATTGGCGAGGGCACGTCGGGAGCGGCCATTCACAACGCGGCG
>VWZK01016511.1:228347-284763 GCA_013396935.1 Baryphthengus martii | reverse complement strand
TCACAACCACTCTCTATGTCTGGTCATCCGGCCAGTTTTTAATCCAGCGCAGGGTACACCTATCCAAGCTGTGTTGCATATAATGTAACAGCTCACCACCTGGAACCCGCTCCTGCCATGATGTGGGGTGGGCTCGGCTAGCCCACCTTCCAGCCCTTATATACCATCAGTACGATACGGAATATCCCATTGTTTGGTTTGGTTTGGCTATCCTGGCTGTGGCTCCTCCCAGGACACCCGTCAATAGCAGCTTGCAACTGGTCTTGAAACAGAGAAATCTGTCAACAGCTTCTACATCAACTTCCCACAACTGTTGAAGTCTTCAGCTATTCTTGAATCCCCTGCCACTGCTGTACTCTTCCTCAGTCTCAGAAAAGAAAAATAGTGTTTTTTTCTGTTTATTTATGGAATTGAAAATTTCCTGGTGGCCCTCTTGCTGAAAGGTCCATGCTTTGAAGAATTCTGTCAGCTCTGCTCACTCCCTTGTTCTCCCTTAGCTGAGGAAAGTACTATCCTCTGGAGAAACCAGATCCAAATCAGTCCCTAGAAAACACTGAAATGAATGAAAGATTTTATTTTTTTTCTTAACCCACTCTTATATATACATAGGATAGTATTAGTAGAAAGTATAACTTTAAATTGTATTATACATGCTAATTGTCTTAGCAAAAAAATATTCTTTATGGTGTCTGTTGCAGACCATGTGCTCACCTTTACTGACAGTTTGCCGAGATGAGCAGGAAGATGGAGTGTAACTGGTGCATAACAGGTTCATGTTCACATATGCACACAGGAGAAACAATTCTTACTCCTATTGCCATACTATAGTTAGGCTCCTATGCCCCTTGTTTTTCTCTTGGACCCTTTTCAGCATGCTTTCCATTTGTTTGCCGTGGGGATAGATAAGCACATGCTCACTGGCTCCTCAGAAATCCTCCAGGTCTAATTTACAGAAGACAGAAGCAATTGGATGCACAAAAGAAAACTAAGTAAAATTGAGTTTAAGTAAAAACCACAAGCATTTTTGAAAAGGAATACTAAAATTGTTTCCCTTTATTGTTCATTATTGTTATTGAAATCTATATGGCCTTAAGCATCAGTAGAAAAGCCACTTAGTTACTGTCTTTTAAAACATTCTGTTCTTCATCAGTGCTTGAGTTTTTTGAAAACCTGTAAAGACTTTAGTGTTTGGAAGTGTAAAATGAATTGTATAGAATGTCAGCAGTCTTAGGCAAAATGATGCTTTCAGGGAGGCATAATGGCAGAGAACATAATGGTGTTTAAATTACTGGGCCATAAAGGATGGAACTATCAAGAAGTGAACAGAAACATAACCTTTGAAGAAAACTCCCAGAGCAAAGTACAGTTATTTCATCCCATTAAGGGATTCAACTTCTTTTCTAATTTCTGAAGCAGATGGTATGACGAGATTGGCAATGCTCTACAACATGAGCATAATCTAACTCATTCAAAGCTGAGCTGAAAATAACAAAATGAAGCTCAGCGTGGAAAAAGACTCCAGCTAACACATGCACAGGGAAAGAAATTCGAAACAAAGAGATGCAAACAGAAAAGGAAACCTGGAAAGCAAGTGTACTAAAGGAGGCCAATAAAAGGATGGAGCACCGATGGTGCCCAGTTAACCAGGAGAGGGGTTTTAACTACGTAGACTTTAATTATCCAAACTGGAACATGCCTGGGATGTTGGGACTTGCAGTTCTACACTTAGCTAACAGATCACTGATTATATGCCTTTTAATGATGAGAAGTCACTGGAGCTTGAATTTCTATGCCTTTTCTAAAAATTCCATACCTTCCTGACCTTCTTCATGGTAGACATGATGCACCATGTTTTACGGTTCAGAAAATGTGTAAATCTTGTCAGAGTTGCAGATTGCTCTTTTTCCTCAGACCCCCTGGGAAGCTCTGATTCAGTTCCACAGTGCCATCTTCTGAAATATCAGCACCGAGTGCTGAGTATTTGGATATTTATCATGAACAAATAAGTATTCACAGGGTGGAGCTGTGTGCAGTGAGAGCAGACAAAGTGACAGAACCACCCTTCCCTGACCAAAGTGTTTGGGGGTGTGGGGGTGTGTGATCTGAGTCTTTATGTCTAATAGTTCAACATATCCTTTATTTATTTTCATGTAGGTGAAAAATGAAGTTAATTAGAACTCATTCAGAGATTTGACAGCTGTGAGCAATTCTAATTCTTAAGTCTCAAGACTTCAGTTTTTTGTCCTTTTTTTTTTTTTGCTTCTGTAATACCTTCAATACTTTTCATAATGGTTTCTTTCTTGTGACTTCTAATGCATGGATTCAAATAACATCCTGAGTTTAATTATCTCGTAGAGAGAATCCAAGTGATACTTCATATAATGATTAATCTTCCCTGGATGTCTTGATTTTTTCTTTTGAATCAGCAGTCTTTTCCTCTACTAGCTTTAATTTAACATGGTTTATTTAGAAATAAAGACAAAACCTATCCAATTTTTCATGAAAATGAGTTCACTGAAATCAATTCAGACACACTGGTAAATGCTTCAGAATGTGAAGTGGTTCTCGGAGAATTTAAGAAGAAATCCTGTCTCCTGTTCCCCTTCCCAGCAATTTTGTACACAGTTAAGTACTTTCCCTGCTTTCTCTGTAACATGTCTGTTGTCTTATTTGATCTGTGTAAAATGTTTATAATGAAAACTGAAAAAAACCCTTGGATTTTTCCCAAGTTGTTTTTAAAATCATAGAATCGTTGAATCATAGAATGGGTTGGAAGAGACCTTAATAATCATCTAGTTCCAACCCCTCTGCCATGGGCAGGAATACCTTCCACTAGACCAGGTTGCTCAAAGCCCCATCCAACCTGATCTTAAAAACTTCCAGGGAGGGAGCATCCACAGCTTCTCTTGCCAGCCTTTTCCAGTGTCTCACCACCCTCTCAGTGAATAATTTCATTTTTATATTGAATCTAAATTTACCTTCTTTCAGTTTAAAATTGTTATACCTCATCTTATCACAGCACTCCCTGATAAAGAGTCCCTCTTCATCTTTCCTGTAGGCCTCCTTTAGATACTGGAAGGCCACTATTAGGTCTCCCCGGAGCCTTCTCTTCTCCAGGCTGAACAACCCCATCTCCCTCAGCCTGTCTTCGTAGGAAAGGTGTTCCAACCCCCTGATCACTTTTGTGGCCCTCCTCTGGACTTGCTCTATCAGGTCCACGTCCTTCCTGTATTGAGGGTTCCAGACCTGGACACAGTACTCCAGGTGAGGTCTCACCAGAGCAGAGTAGAGGGGCAGAATCACCTCCCTTAACAGGCTGACCACATTTCTCTTGATGCAGTTCAGGATGTGACTGGTTTTCTGGGCTCCCAGCGCACATTGCTGACTCATATTCAGTTTTTCATCAACCAGCACACCCAAGCCCTTCTCCACAGGGCTCCCCTTAATCCCTTTATCCCCCAGACTGTATTTGTGCTTGGGATTACTTCAACCCATCTCACCAAATAGTAACACCTGATCCAGTACAGAAAGAGAAAGCTACAGCCATTTTGTGAAATTTTGTGCTTTGTTTCCTTGCAGACTGGCTGGATCTAGTTCTGGTCACCTCCAGTTTTGGCCAGCAAAATTACAGGTGAAAGGGTAAATAAATAGTAGGATAGTCATAATGGATTTTTGTTTCGTGCAGTTTCATGCAGTTAACTTTTATTTCCTTAAGAGCCTTTTTCTCTTATTGGGGTTGCTACAGTAGATTTGGAGACACGCAATTACATACAAAGGGTGCCTCAGAATATGTAAACTATGTGAATTTTTTATCTGAATTTTTCTTTGGAAAAGCTTCTTCCTGCTTACTGATGACCCCTCTCTCCTCCCTCATCTTCGAGAAGGTTCCTGTTGTAAAACACACGTCCCCTGGTCTCAATAGTTGGTTACTAGGATATCTCCCAGGAAGATTGGTGGTTATATTATTTAATTTCGTTCTCCTTAATCCATCTGACGGTTTGTTATGTTGCTCTTGCGCACATTTTTTTCTGCCAGCTTGACTTTCCCTCTTACAGTCTTTTGAAAACTCAGCAATACATACGTTGACCTTATAGAAATCATATAATTAAAAAAATAAATTATAATAACTTCATTAAATTCATTACATTCATTCTGCCGTGCGCTTCATATTGAGATCAGACACAGTGTGATCAATGATGAAAACAAGGAACGGTGCTTAAGCCAAGTAGCACCAGCCCATGGGTACTGTCAGTTTTCAGGAGAGTTGTTCTTGACATTTAGTAATTTGAATTTTCTTTGTTTTGAAAGAAAGTATCTAAACATATATGATAAAGAATCTAAGTGAAAATTATTTCCCTTTATTATTCAAAATAAAAGAATAGCAATGACTTTCTTGGGCCAGGGTTTACGTATTCCATTAACACAGGAGTTCAAGTTTTGCATTAGGTCTGTAAAAAATCATTACAAGAACAACAGATATTTTATATTTCTTGAATATCTCATATTCCCAATGCAAAGTAGCATTTTACAGAAAATATCTTTTTCTGACTTGATTTTAATTCATTACAGTGACTCATTAAAATATATTGTTTCTGAAAACTCCCTAAGGCAGCAAATGGAATGTCATACAGACAGATCATCAGCTGTAAGGCACTGCTTTGCAATTAATATGACTTTTATAACACAGCTCTGTTGGTTTTTTTAACTGATAATGTGTCCTGAACTTAGCATTACAGGCAGCTCTGAAGTGCTGGGAATCACTGTGGGTATGTACAGAGATGGATGATCGTGGGGATACATCCTGTCGTTGCGTCTCAGTATGTAAATACTGCATGTCTGCTCTTGTAAATGCAGACGTTTACCATGGGACTTTGTGCATATAGATGTAAGAAACTGTCTGCAAGCCCTCATGGTGAATTTAACATAACTGTAGCATATGTAACACATGGGGCGACTGCACAGGTCCTTGATTTGATAAATGGCCTATACTGAGGGAAGGGGCCCGGGCAAAGACATCAGAAGGTTGCAATGGTATAAACACTAGCAATAGAGAGTGGAAAAAAAGATCAGGTTCAATTTTACCCAGCATTTGAGGGATCTTTGGTCCAGCTGTATCCCACTCAGGAATGAATATGCCCTTCTACCCTCCTAGAAAGGCTGGAGTCTTTCATTCTTTCCTGTTCATGCGTTTAAATACTCATTATATCCCTGGACATAGATCTAGGTTAGTGTTTCGACTGCAGTCATGGGGGAGTATTTCATACAGTGCAAAGTATAGAAAGGTCAAACTGAAATCGTGCTAAATGAGAATATTAGGAGTGTTTACTATACCCAAAATTAGCATTTGCCTGCCAAGTCCAAAACTGTTCAAATCTCTCTATCATACAGATCATTTTATTAAAAGAGATGGGTTTTGTTTTCCAAATTGACACTTTCCTGATCTGTTTATTTGGCTAATAAGCTGCAATATCAGATGAGGAATTCATCAAGGATGAATCAAGGAGTTGGTGCTGAGGATGGGACCTCCAGATGCTCCGAACTGCCCTCTGGGAATGCCACTCTCCCCATTGCCTCTGTACCCAGCCTGGGGAAAACAGCCTGCTGCTACAGGGCTCAGAAGCAGGGTAGAAGGCTGCATGCAGCCTGTCCTTGCTGCAGGTTCGTGCCCTGGTGGGACTGGGATCCCCAAGGAACTAAATCATGCCTCTAACTAGGGAAATAATATATTGATGCTTTGCTCAGTCACATGGAATCTCCTCTCATGTTAATAGGTGGGCTGTCTGAAGCGCTGCTATCAACACTACTCCTCTGCTTGCAGAGGAGGGCTTGTTTCTGGCAGGTATGCTTGACTGAGGAATTAGTTGCTTGATTTTTTCACCCCTGCTGCTTTGAAAATCTGTATAGTGACATCATTACCAAGAAGTGATCCAACACCCTCAGTAAACCTGATGGCGTCAGGACAGAAGGCGTTTCACATCACGGTGGCTGAACTGCAGTAGTCTACTTTCCCTTTCTTGGTAGTTTCCTGGCTGCTTTCTTCCTCCTCGCACCTTCCCTCACTCCTCAAGTCTTTTTCCTTTGTTACTTTCCCTTATGGAAGTTCCCTCTCCAATTCTTTCAAAATGAATGGGAGGTATTGCATCTCCCAGTTCCATTTAGTTTTAGGCTCTAATCTAGCCAAAACAAACTCAAGGAGAGTTTTATCATGCTCTGGAGATCTTTATGTGACTCTAGAGACTAATAATGAATATTCAGGAGCTCCATTATATACTATGGGAACAGAGATGGATAACCCAGGGGAAAGAGAAATAAAAGGCTTGCTCAAAGGAAAGAGATAACTTGAAGATAAAATGTGATAGAAGCATGAACCAGAGAAATACAAAAGGCTCTTCCAGATTGCAGAAGTTGTGGAGGAGAGAGCTTGTCCCTGTAAAAGATATAACACTATGTGAAGACGAGTCACTGAGATAAGAAAAAAATTATTCTTGCAGTCACAGTTATGGCCCTCAGATTAAATGACACCTTTCCTTGACATTTGTCCCATTAAGATGGAGAGGCCCAGCTGCTGACCTACTGTCTAGATCTGGCTCTTTCACCCAAACTAGAGTGGCTAATTGGGCAGCAAGAGCTACCTAATCCCTGCGCACATCCTCTCAAGACCACCATGTCCCCGTACAGAGCATGTCACGAGCTGCTTCTGCCTCTACTGCCCGGAGAGGGTGAAACAAGGAGCAGACATCTGCTTGCACAAACAGTCGACCCTCATCTCGCTGAAATGACTGGTGCTTTCACTTCCATGTAACTTGCAAGAGAAAGGAATATGCCCTCCGCCCCAAATCTGCCAATAACATATTGGACCCACCTTTTCAAGTTGTTAAGCTATGTTAAAAGGATTGACCATAACAAAACCAGCAATGAGTAAAAAGCCTTCCCAGTTGAAAAACAGGTCTGTTAATTCCCTTTCAGTGTTTTTTGCTGTTCTGTAAGGTGTCTGATTTGAATTCTATTTTCTTAACACATCAATAACAGGACACAGCCCCAGGTACTTACTCTTTGCTGCTGGAAATGAAATTGGAAGTATTTGAGCCTCCTGTGCCTATGAAGGCTTTACTTGCTGGGTCAGGAGGGACTGCACTGAAATTACTTTGCAGGCTTTTCTTCCTTGGTTTGGAATTTGTGAATGATCAGCAAGTGGTTTTCTGCCGTGGGTCTGGAGCTGTACTTTATTTGAATTATTTAGATGAGAGACCTAAATTCTGGTCTCGATTTATCTTAAGCAAAAAGTGTAAAGGTAAAAGCTGCTTTCAGATTGAAATATGGTATTTCATGTTTTGGGACTGAACCTGAGAGGCCTGGCAACACACATTCCTCAATCAGCTACACATCTGGGGAGCACACCCCATAGAGCCTCTCTGAATTTGAGAATTAAAAAGCAGAATCCATTTACTCAAATCCCCAAGCAAATCAATTGGGACTTTGATTTCTTGTAGCATCTTTTGGCTGATTTATGCTATGATTAAAATTTTTGTTGCTGATGATGCATTATGCATGCAATATGTGATGAAGTAAGATCACAATAAAATCTAAAAATAGAGTCATTCAAGTATCCTTAAAAGAAAGCCTGACATGCATACTAGCTCACACATCAATGAAACTGAGCTGCAAAGGCACACTTCTCTTATCTGCACTTCATGCAGAATTTAAAGCACAGACAGACCTCTGTTGTGCACATTTCTACCATCTAGACCTCAGAGGTGATTTGATTTAATTTAGCTTAATTTAACGAGACAAGAAGACTGACATGGTCTACACTGAGCTCTTCCATACCACAGAGGTTGATAGCTTTGCCCATTTTCCTCTACCCAGTTAAAGTGTTGCAGCTGGCTGGTCATGACTACTCGTCTGCAGATTGGTGGGTGCCATCGCAAGTCAGGGGTAGCACTTCAAACCAGCTTTTATTTTCGCTCAAATAAAAGAGTGAAACAACTCAACCTTATCGACACCAGCAAAGGAAAATATCTTTCTCTCTTTCAAATTAAGCAGCGACGGCCTAAACATCTGCTCTCTGCCTGAAGCATTTATTCTCTCCTTGATTTGAAAATGTGCTCAGGAGGGTTCAGGGCTTAAGACTGATTCCCATAACCTGCTTATTAGTGTCCCAGCAGGATGATCACCTGCCTTTTTGAGTCATTTGGGACCCTTAACCCTGTTGCTGTGTTCTCTTCCCTTGGAATGGACACCTCTAAGGGTGGGAACATCATTCAACTTACTCCATGATGATGGAGAAGGTAATGAATGTTTGGTGAGCTAAGTAGAGCTGTACACTTCTTTTAATCTGTGTATTCACAGAGTGAGCATCTCTGGGGGTAAGATACGGTTATCCAGAACATGATAGGACATCCAGTCATCTTTGGGTTGCACATCATTTCATTTTTGCCCCTTTCACATAGCTTGAATGCAGAAAAATCAGGTAGAGAGATCTTAAAAAGGATTCTTCCAGTTTAGGCGTGGAAGAATACAGTGAAAGGTACAGAAAACATAAATGGCCACTGGAGAAGTGGGGGTTGTTTGGAAAAAGAAGAGTGGCAGAAAAAGCAGTGTGACTTCTGAACTCTTCCCCTTCCAGGGCCCAAGTGATCTTCAAAACTTTTCCAGTGTGTATTTTAATGTTCACCTCCATGCTGACATCACTTTCCTCTTCCCTGGAGTTAACCGTGGAGAATACAGGTCTCCCTTTGAAGAATGCTTGGTGCAAGTCATTATTTTGGTTTCTGTCTGATAGTAACTGCTGTCAGCACATAGGAATCAACGACGGGCTTTGGTTTTGAACACAGCAGTTCTAAGCAGGCCTTGCCTGCAGAGAGAGTGGAGTTGACCTTGCAGACATTGTGTGCAGTATTGATATCGGCTTGCTCCTTAATGAAGGATTTTATTTGTTTTACCTCTGTATCTTCAGCAGTGGAGGGCTCTGACAGAATATCAATGCAATGGGTTATTTCTCAGGCATTTCAAGACAGCCTTCCCCTGAAATCGAGATTTCATCACTTTGAGACTCGAGAAAAAAGCATTTTTTTTTGCTTTCCCTACTGCAGCAGGTAGTGTCTGTAGCTGGATCATTTGAGGCACATTTGCAGCCTTTAAGAAAGCTTTCACTACTTCACACATAAAAAAGATACAGGCTTTTGGTAAGTGCATGTAGAACAATTAGCATTCAGCAAAACAGGGATCACTTTAATGATTTCAGTTGCAATTGCTGCTTCTAGTCTCTGGTTTTGAATAACACAGCTGTGGCGGTTGACTGTTGCACTGCCAGAGAAATCAACAGTGAGGTAGATGTGCTTGCAAGCAAAGCTACGTTCAACCTGTCTTCGTGCCATGCTTGATTCTTACCCTTTAAAACTGATCAAATGAGGGCTCCACCTTGTCTGATAGAACCTCCATATTCAATATTATAAACGGTGTTTAATGCATGCAGATTTGCCCTCCCTATGGTGAGTAGCAGTGACTATGGCAGCCTGTTATTTAATAGCATGTGACAGAGTTGCTGCTTTTGCTCAGATTGTGTGGATTTGTACTTTTCAGAGTCGAAAGCTCCAGGTTCATTCCCAGTTAATGTCAGCAGCATTAGTGCCTGCGCACATGCATTATTTACACAGTAACAAAATTAAAACTTTGACAGAGGAGAATATTTTAGGTAGATTGTTTCTGCTTTCATGAAGCAGTGGGAAGCAGAGATGCTGTAACTGAGAGAGTAACACAGTTAGATCCACCTTTGATACGCCCAGAAGTGACAATGCAATTTTGCCAAGGGTCAAAGTACTCTAGATTCATTCCTAACTAGTGAGCTACTGACCCATCTCCCCATCAAATGAGGTACTTCCATACCATGAAATTTTGAAAATTGCATTAAATCCATACAACATAACTGCATACTGAGAATTCTTTTTAAATTATTCAGATCTGTAGGAAAGATAAATCCAGCAGCTAGAATGTCATTTATTTTTCTGTGAATCTGACAATCTAAATAGTATACAGTTGAGATTCCAGTAAGTTGGATTGCTTGCTGGTTTTGTCCTAAATTTGTAATAGTCAGATGAAAGTTCCTTTCTATCCACAAAAAAGACCCACCCAGCAGCCTTTCCCCTGATCTACATTCTTAAATACTGGAGGAAAAGATTTCATTTAAGCCAGCCAAGACAAGAATATCAAATATCTATTGGGAAAATAAGTAGTTTTGGCTCCTGAAATGTTAATGGAAATATGAATCCCTCTAGTATCAAACTCATATAAATTTTTCAATAGTTTTAGAAGTAAAACAGGAGCATGCTTCCTGAAAAGTCTAATTTATTATTGTAAAAGTAAAACCAATATTTTATTCACCCATGCTCATATACCCATGCTCATATACTAAGAAGATATGGTTTTATATTTAGACTGGGTTCTTAAAGAATAGCTGTTTATGAAGGTTTAAGGTAAAACTCCTTTTCTGCTCCATTTCCTTCTTCCCCTCCTCTCGGAAAATGGATTTTTCAAAACAAACAACTTTTTTTTTTTTAAGACTACTTATTTCAGGAAAGATGGAGTTTCTACTCAGTTACATGAGGCCAGTTCTGTAACTGTCTTCAGGGATAAGACAACCTAAAGATTATTCTTAAACCTATCTGATTCTCACTACTGCCCTATGCTCTGAATGCATTTCTCTTGTTTCTCCCCTTCTTCATTCCTTGGAAAAATCTTGGCTTTGTTATGACATGAACTGATACAGTTCTTCAGTTTCTAAAATGAAACATTTTGAATCCATTTTGATTTTACAGATTAAATCCTGAACTACCGAGGTCAGCCAGAATTTTGCTATGCTTCTAAAATACACCCTACAGCTCAGTAACCTAATGGCAGACATAATTTGTGGAACAATTCCATTTCGGGTGTTAAGCTTATGCTCCAGCTTTATTCCACTTAAATGATCCTTGTCGTGAATACTCCACCGATTTTGACTATCTGAGAAAAAAAGAAGAGGCACAATTTGCTGTTAAAATGCAAAACATTTGGAGTACTGGAGACATACTTGGCAAGTGGATTCTGATGCCAGCCAATCCCCAGGGAAGGGCAGTGTCCTCTTTGACTCCTTCCATGGGAGCCCAGTATCTGCAGCCCTGAGGAGCTCACCTCCGTCAGGACATGGAGGGGAAGATGGTCCTCTTAGTGGATTTCAATTCACTGTGGGATTAAACACCAAATCCAATACTTCATACCTCAACCTGCAAATCGCTGATAGTCAAGTCACAGAACCATGGCTTACCGTGATCCTAGCTAGGCTCTTTACCAAGCTTTTAGGTTTTGATGTAGCTCTAATAATATGTGAGATGCACAGAGAAAGAGAGTGGAAAGCCCTATCCTGCATTAGGGCCTGAAGGACTTAACTAAAACCAGTCTGAAATTAGCCTGGGCCTGTGAGGTATTTTAGCACCGCAGAAATACAGTTCTCCTGCTACAGTAGAATGGAAGGGAACATTTTCAAAGCTGATCTGGCCAAAAAGGGGAAGATCACTTGAGTATGGACATATTTAGCTATGTCCAGCTCAGGAAAGCACCTGTGTGTGTGATTACACAATACCAGGTGCTTCAGCATTGCCTTAAATAGGGCCAGTGTTGCAGATCTAAGGTCTCTACGGGCAACCACGCTTCGACATAATGCTTAGCTTAGTGTTCATGTACAAAAGAGCAATCAGATATTACAAAGAGTAACAAATTATGTGTATCATGGAAAAGGAGATGAATTCATCGTTTTTCAAACCACACTTCAGTTTTACTGGGTGCTCAGCACAAGAGAGAATTACACTGGAGGGCAGAAGTCTGCTGCTGTGGGATCAACAAAGCTTCTCTAAGTTTGATACTGAATAATTTAAAAAGACAGTACTTCCAACAACCTTCTCTTAACCACGAATCGCTTCAGTGCTATATTTACAGCTGTTACATAATCTTAAAGGTTGTTTATGATATAATGAAGAAACCCAGCAGATTGCCAGCTTAAATAATTTTTCGTGTGTGTGTGTTAAAATGAGTTACCCATCCCTTCGTTTATGTTGTTACAGTCCTGGGACTTGGACAATCTTCTTTTTGGGTTATTTGCAGTATTGTAATAAATTTTTCTGCAGTATGGAGATAAAGTATTTTTTAAATGATACAGATTGGATTATTACTCAAAAGTAGAACCAAAAATCAACAGATGTAACAGCTATATTTAAAGTAATTACCAACACATCACAGCAGAAACAGGCACATGGCGCGTGGATTCTTTTTCCTGTACCAACCATCTGATCCATGCCTGTGATCATTAATTTAGCACGTACTGAACTGTATTTTCAAATACATCTGAAAAAAAAATAAAATAACATGTTCTCCAGTTTTCAGATTCCCATCATTCTGTTTGGTCACCTTTCATTTAAAGCCTATCTGGACCTTAATAGCCAACAGTATTATTTATCTAATGGCCCAGTTCTGCAGGTGTTGAAATTATGACATGACAGTTGCCTCTTGGCAGCGATCACTGACTATCCAGAGCGAAATTTATCAGCTGTCACAAATTGAACTCAAACTAAATTCTTATATTAAGAGGTAGGTGTGGGAGCAAATAAGGAAAAGAGTATCAGAGCATGCCCTTGCCAATGGTCTTGGTGAGTATCAGCTCACCAGATTTACCTTTGAATCTCCTACCAGCTGGACTTCTAGCAGGTCCCCAGTAAAGTTATAACAAATGCAGATTGAACAGCTTTTAGTTGTGCTAGAGCTTCAGTTTAAAACATGCAATTCTGAAGAACTAGACAATAACAACTCCTGAAAAGTGTGAAACAGAACAAGCAAAATACGAACAAATGTGCTTTCATGAGCTGTCCCCTTCACATCAGCGAGATGGCTCTCATGAATCAAGTTACTTGCATTAACAAGATGTTGAAGTTTGCACCTTTTCTTAGAAAGGAAAACTGTCTTTCTT
The DNA here is from genome assembly GCA_013396935.1 of Baryphthengus martii. Taxonomy (NCBI): domain Eukaryota; kingdom Metazoa; phylum Chordata; class Aves; order Coraciiformes; family Momotidae; genus Baryphthengus; species Baryphthengus martii. The sequence continues at coordinate 271,772 of VWZK01016511.1, read as the reverse complement.
TCACATGCAGAAATTGCATATTTTTACAGTTATTCAAGGTCCTTGGAGAGGAGGTTTCTGAGTCACGCAGCCTTTTATTTCATTAGCAACAATATTTCCACAATGAGTGATGTTAAACCTACATGAAGAACAGCACAAATATTTGAAACATTAGCATTGGCAGGAAAGATAGCAAATGTGTTTTTGCCGAAGAGCCTGTTCTAGAACATAAAAAAGTAATGGGTGGCTGTTGCTGAGGGGGATGTTGACATTTATATAGAGGAAGGATAGCAGTGTCAGGAAGGAAAGATGGACCGTTCTAGAAATAGTAGATGCTATCATGTCTCTAAAGCTTCTTTGAGGCTCTAAATGTGGATCTCCAATGGAACCCAGCTCTTTGTTATCTTTCTTTCTTGAGCCACCACTCAGTTTCTGAGATGGTGGCAAAAGAATGGGACAAAGTCTGCTATCATGGAGACCAGTGAGATTTTCTAAGGGTTCCTAATGCACTTGTAGTCAGTGTCATCATTGATAGATGAAAGACTAAGCAAAATCCATATTAACTCAAACACATAGGATTGATCTATGTCTGTCTGATTTCTAATCTCTACAGAACTGTAGTACTGCAGATCCCAGCAACTTAGACTTTAACAAGTTGATCTTCATAAGGAAGGAAGGAAAGAAGAAATAATTATTTCTGCTTTACATGTGGAAAATGGAGATATATACTGATGATGCTGGAAATCTCAGAAAACCCAAATAACTAACAATAAATTAGGGTGGTGATCCAATAAGGAGCAGATTCAGGCTGTTGTACAGAGCTGAGGAAATTTTTACATTGTGACTGTATTTTTGCCTGACAGAAATTTGGCTTCTCCCCTTCTTATCTGACTGCTGTCCAAGGAGGCATCTGCTTCAATTGAAAGAACTGTGCACTCCAGCTTCGGTGGGCGCTCTGGAGAGTGTTGGAAATGAGCAGGATCTATGTTTTTGTCAACAAAGGTGGGAATTATTCCTCCATCAAATAGCACCACAGTATAAAACTTCTTAAGATCACTCATTACCTATCCCCAGTCTTCTCTTGGTGGCCTTTGTGAAGCTATCTCACTACCTCAGTCTTACAAAAACACAAACCTCAGTTTCTTCAGATCCTCAGCTTTTCTTAGCCCCAGGCAGCTGCCATTTCCAGTTTGGCCATTCATGCCTCTGAGAAAGGAGGTGATTGCTCTTGCTGGCTGCTCCTCAGGAACATTCACTGTCACAAATTCCCCAGCCTCAGACTGTCAGGTAGGGCTTGATCTATTCCCCGCAGGTCTACAGCCCATGTGCATCCGGAACAAAAGAGTGAGAGCTGCTGGAATGGGTTTTTGCAAATCATCCACAGAGCTCTTCCTTCCCCTCACCCTGTGATCAACACAGCACCAAAGTGCCACAGGAGGGATCTCATTCAGCCCCTGCCTCCACAGGCTCTGCTCATCCTCTGCCCCTATTAATGAACACCAGTTTGAGAACAGCAGGCGAGGAGGTGGGTGGTAGCTAGAAGGAAGATTAAGAAATAGCAAGCTGAAGCTGTAAGAGCAGTAGGAGAGGCAAGTGTGAGGCCTTTAACATTTTAAAGTACAGTTCACAAGGAACCTACAAAATCACCGCTTCCCAGGCAGATGCAACAGCATAATCTTGTACAAATACTCTAGTATCTGCAGCCCAGAGATAATTTAGAAGGAAGGTGTATTAAATGTCCTGGAATTTATTTTTTAAACAGCTGTGAAAGCCTCTTTGCATTTCTTTAAAGCAGAGCTTCTTATAGGAGAAAACTGTATAAGCTGCCTTTTGTTTTCAGGTGAACTCTAGAGCAAAGAAGCCATGGAAGATCCAGCTGTGAGGCAAACAACCGCCACCTCCACATGGCTCAGCTACAAACATGCTAATATGTTAGCATATCCATTTTCAAAATTCTTTCCTTCTTGGTAGGATAAAGGCTACTGTCACCTTGCCTGTAGACAGCTAGGACATGACTGCTAAGAGCTAGTAATTTTTCACTGCCAGAGTCCACAACTTTCCCTAAATATAAAAATCCCTTCCCTTCATCCCTGCAGACTGACTGTTGGCCAGGTCTCATGCCACTGTACAGAGGACTTTAGCTCCAAGCAACAAGAACTTGCCTCAGTTTTCAGAGAAATTATAACAGGTGAAGGAAATGAATAACAAGCAGTAGTGAAAAGATCTGGGATAACAAGAGTAATAGGAAGCATTAATAAGAATTAAATGTGCTCTGAATTCCCAGTCAGCAGGTTTTGTGGCAATGCATCAGCAGTTCAGCTGGTTTATCTCGACAGCTGCTGATTTAAGCCAAATAGGGTTTTGAGGCTAGGTGGAGGTGCAGACAAGTTGACAGACTTAAAACTTTTAAAATTACATTTATCTCACACAAGAAAGATGGCAAAAAGGAACCTGGGACTGGGAAGAGGATTTAAATCAACAATACAGCCACCTAAAGAGCAAAGGAAGGAGCCAATCTAGCTGCTAACTGATAAGAAGGACAGGTATGGCAGAAGTAACAGGAGACCTCTGAAGACTGGGAGGATAAACTAGGATTTGCTTTAGGGAAGGATGATGTGAGAAAGATTCATAGAGACAAAGTAGCAAAGTAGAATGGTAATTGTGGCAGTAATTAGACTTCAGGTAATGCTGGAGGTATCACAAGATCTAGACAAAAAGTAGCAGGTCCACAGCAAATTGCCAGACATGCACATCTCCCCACTTGCTGTTCCCAATCACACATTGCTGCCACCAGTGCTGCAGGTAGAGCTGACAATGTCCTGCTCGTGCACTTGGCCCAGTACAGTGTTTGCACTAACTGCTTCTGCTGTGGAAAACCCCTTCTGAACAAAGTAAACCATCTCAAAATGTGAAGAGAGGATTGAGTCTCTTGCTCTACTCATCTCTTCTTCCAGCACTTCTAGTTTGACAGAAGCTGTGTTTTTAGAAGCAGGCTGCAGTGAGCTTCTGACCAGATTCTGCTAAGGTAAGTGCTGTGAATAAAGTAAGAGTGAATCATTTAATAAAGCTGCTTTCCAGAACTTGCATAAGAAGGATCTATGGAATTGTTAGTTTAGCACTTAAGGGACTTTTTTTTCCACACACCCCCTTCAGCCTGTTCTCTTAACAGTCTCTGATACCTTCGTTTATTATTAGAGAATTAAATACTGACTTCATTGGGGCTTTTAGAGTTGTTTGTTTTTTGTTTTTTGGTTTTTTTTTGGGGGGGGGATGTTAATTGTTTGGGTTTTGGCTTTTATAAAAGAAAGGAAAACAGAGGTAATCCTTAACTATACAGAAGAGGGGAGAACCTCCTCCTTGCAGCACCCTCTCGCTGAGGGAGTGGATAGCTAATGCCAGGAGATAATATTGCTGATTCATTTTCAGGGTTGTTTTACTGGTGTGGGAGTCATACAAGAAAGAATAAACTAAAAAATGCTTGTTTTGCTGTTTACTCTCAGGGACTGCACATCATACTGGCTTTTTTTACTTATGCTGACTGTGATTCTACCATCTCCTCCCCATTTTAAAAAGTAAACTTGTTAGAGGTGCTCTGTGTAATGTGTTAAGTAACACTGTTTCAGGCAGATGTCTTTGAGTCTACCTACTTACTACTGGGTTTACTGAGAAAAGACTAATAGCCCCTTTCAGACCTCAAAAGCACCTAATTTGAGCAGTGTAATTTAATGGCTTATTAGAAGGAAACTGTGTAGTCATTCTGGGAATGAGTAAAGGTCCCTCAGCCCATCAAGGTTTGTCCAGCCGTCATACTCCACTTCCCCTAGGGCAGCCTCTAATCTGTTTTCAATGATCCCAATATTTTTTTGCCTCAACCACCTTGCTTTGGAAGCAATGCGCACATTTATGGGTCTGTTTACCAGCCTCAGACTGGAGCTTGTTTTTCTTTGGTTTATTTGCCTTTCTCTTAGAAAGAAAATCCCAGGGCAAAACCCTCGCTACAAAGCACACTTTGAGCTCTGAGGGTAATCTTTGTCCTTCCTTTTAACTGACAGTTTTTTCAACTTGTGCGGAGTTATCAGCTACTTCTCTTGCCTCCTTATTTTTAGTACTAAAAAAAAAGGCAAACAAGTAACATGTCTATTCTCTTTTCTTTCTCTTGTATCACTGTATGATACTCTTATGTATTGGAAATCTTATGGCACTGAGACCTAAGCCAGTACCCAAGGACAGAAATGGGTGTTGAATATGTGTGAAAACAGGGTGTGAAAACAGGGTAGATTTAAAAAAAAACCAAAACACTCATATTGAGCTCCGAAGCAGTAAAATGCATTTTTTTTTCTGGAATTTGCTATTGCCTGAAATAAGTAATTTTACACACCTATTTTTGGTTCGATACTCTTTTCTTGTTTACCAAGTGGCTTTTTTAGAGGGCAATTTTTCCTAGAAATACTTTAATTAAGAAACAAATGGAAACCAAACTCTCATTTTCTTAAATGTGGCAGATCCACAGCCACATTTTTTGTGGCAAAACCCAGACCTCTTACAAGACATGTGAGCCCTGGCAGTCGCTGTCTCTTGGAGGCTTTAATGAGGTCTCCAATAGGGTCTTGCACCAAAACACATCGCATCTCATCTCCTTCAGGCCAAACAACTTTACAGGAGTCCATTTATTTTCAGATTAAAAATACTCTCTTGAGAAGCTTCATTCAGTTTAAAAATTCTTAATAGCTGCTTGTCCCATGACAGAGCATAATCTACAGTTAAGAAGTGACCAGACATTATGGGGCAAACAAATAAAAGCCCTAATCATAGGATTAGGAATCTCCAGTTCTACCAGAAGTGTGGTTTGGGTTTCTATCTATTTTTTTTGTACTGGTAAACAAACCAAAATGAAAGAAGCAGTGAAAAGAAAGATTTTTGGAATGTCATATAAGTATTACTGAGAAAATTATCCTTATTTAATAGAACTATTCAGTGATGGAGTCGTACTGTTTACCTTATCTTGACCTTTGCTTGAGTGCTTTTGCCATGATTGCTAAAGAAAAAAAGACTTCATTTCACACTCTTTGAATGTCATACTGCAATGTCCAAGGGGAGCACAGAGGCAATTTCTCAGGCTGGAAGCATCCACAACATATTAACCAGGAGCTGGGAAGGAATGGGTTTGGCTTCATAGTGGTGTGTCCTCTCCATAATGCAGTGCAGAGCGTGTGCCCCAGGTGACACTAATGGGGAAGGCTATAAATTCCTCACACACTTCTGTCAATTTGTTCTCTTTATGCTTTCATAGGTTAGGAACAAATGAAACTTCATTCAGAAACTGAATACAGCCCGTGTGCATCACAGAAAGCCGCTGACAGACACTGACATTCAAGAACAACAGAACCCTTGTGCAGAGACCTGCTGACCAAACTCTTCAAATACAACAAACTTCTCACTGTTTTTTTTCTGTGCCCATTTATAAGGTTGGTTTATAGGCTGTCAGTTCTGCTAGTGTCCATTCAGAAATCAGTCTGTAAACACTGCTGTTCTGTCCTATGTCCATTCACATCCTCAGCCCTTGAGCTGTGGTAATTAGGAAGGGTAATTTGTAAATTAGTGCTGTTGTCACCTTTAGCTTTGGGCGTACACGGAGAGAAGCTGGTGGATTAAAATGGGCTACATAAAACTATCAGTATTTGTACAAACAGCTGTTTAGTACAAAAATGAGAGCGGCAGCAATATTTTCATTGAGAAGAAAAAAAAAAGGTGGCAAATAATATTTTTCAAATTTGAACATTTACACTAGATGTATCTCCATGAAAAAGCATTGGACTTACATCAAGCAAGTTTAATTGTGGCTTTGCCATGGCCCAGTATGTTTCTCTTTCGTCCTTTCTTGATTATTCCCTTGTTCAACATGATTGCTAGTTTTCAATATGCAGCATCCCAGCTGAGCAATTTGCATTCATTAACCTTACAACCTGCATTTTGGATTTCAGTTTGACTTTTTGGCTTTGATTTCACTCTTACTTTCCTCTTTCACTGTTAGATACCTTCCTTCACCCCCTACCCTTCTTCCTGGACTAAGGAGTCAGAGATACACTTCAGCGAAAATGAGCACAATTTTTAGAAAGTAATTTTCTGTGTAAATGAGCCATCCAGATAAAGCTATTAATAATTTTTCATTCATTTATTCCTTGGACGTTGTCAAGCAATTCTTTGCACTATTGCACCTTCCTGCAGGACTTCCCTTTACAATGCTCCCATACTTTCCCCACTGGTCCCGTATTTGACTACTGACTGCAGAAGAATAGCCAGATCTTCATAGCACTGCAGAGTTCTTCAGATGAGTACAAAATGCCTCTAATTGTAGCTTGGACCTAATCTTTCAGTCTTGTTTCCTACTCCAATAGCTGCTATCAGTGCTATCTGTTCACTTCAAGCAAGTTTTTGCTGTCTAGTCAAATGGCTCACATCAGCCATAGCTGTGGGGACATAATTGTCCATGCCATCCTGTTTGACTTTGAATGCTTCATTGGCAATGGGGAAAATCCAATTCATGCAGATACTTAATGATGCCCACGATCCTGGTCCTCCCAGTTGTACCCCTCTTCCTACTATCACACTGAGTCAGTCCTCCTTCAGAAGTGTTTATCACTCCTCATGTTCAGACGTGTTGTGGCTACTCTTCTGACGAAGGATTTGATGCAAACCTCAGCTCAGCAGAGGAATCTTGACTCATATACCGGTCTCAGAGTTGATAACAGGTAATGCATGAAGCAGCCACACTAGTTCTGGCAGCTGAGCTAGTTCAGGGCACCTCTCCCCTAAAAGGCAGTTGTGTCATGAGGAAGTACCATGAGCTAATCCCAGGTGAGAAACTCTATTGAACAAATCACCTCAGCCCTCTAAAAAATTCCCCCAAACAGCTGAGGTTTACTCTTTCTATTTTGTATTGTTTTCCTGTGTCCACTGATACACAAGGTCAAGGTGATGAGACTGGATATTCATGCCAGAAGCCCAGGCAACCTGGCACTTACTCCTCTGAGCAAGGTGCTACCCTTGGAGTAAAATTTCAAGCCAGAACAAATGTTAAGAGATATATGTTAAACAGGGGTAGAAAATATGATTACTCTGGGCTATATTTTCATAGAAAATACCTTTTCAAATTGTCTTCGGTGGTAGTAACATCAGCCGATATGATCCTAGATCCAGTATATCTGGATTACTGGATTAATTCCTGTTGCACACAGGATCACAGAAAAACTGAAATCTTTTTGATGTACAGTAACAGGTAGTTTCCTTATCTGGAAAATCACCTCCTCCAGAAAATGGCATGGCACAAACCTGCACCAGAACTGAGCGGTGTCCCTGTTGTTTCCTTTCAGCAGTGAAGAACTCGGAAACAGGGATGCTGAAGGTTCAAATGAGCCTCAGAAGTGCAAAATTTCTCACCTAAGAAGGAGGAAACCAATTTAAGGTAATGAGACTGGAATAAATAGTGCCTTTTTTTTTTTTCTCTCTCTATTGCTCTCTTTTTTTTTCTTTTTAATTTTGCAAATGAAGAAATTTATTTTTAAACAGGTACTTAAATCCTCACCTAATCACACAGAGCTGGCACTTTAGAAAGAACAATTTAAGTATAACGAGGCTGAGGATAGGACTCTGAACATCATCACCATGATGTGGTCAGACTGTTGTGGTGCCCAGGGCCGGGAGCAGCATTACAGGAACAGCGCATCCTTATCTCTACTGTTTGAACATGGAGCCATTCTGCCTCTTTGCTTCTTTTTCTTACTCCTGGAGAAAATGACACCTACTGCCTGGCTTTCAGCAGTTCCCAAAGCATGCTCAGGGCCTCCTGAGTTCTTCTCACCTTGTGGATATTTACTGTCTAGTGAGAGAAGTTGTAGGGAGATATAAAACTCTGGATAACCAAGTATTAAAAAACAAATAAATCATATTTCAGACTTCTGCTATAGGCTTCTGAGAACAGGAACTGTGGCCTGTTATCCACAGCCTTGAGCACAGGATATTACAGATGAGCTACTTTTGGGTGATTTTGCAGCTAAGTTGGGTAAAATGAGCAAGTTCCCCCTCCTGAGTCACTTTGGATGAGGGCTTGGGGGATGGGGAGCAGTCAGAGAGAGAAGTGTGGTTTTTTTTAAACTAAGAGGAAATTTGCCTTTCTGCCTGTGGGTGTCAGCAGATATTTGGGATTCTCCTGGAAAAAAAAAAACAAAAACAGTCAGTGAGTGTGTCTTGAAAACAATCTGCGCTTTCTGCAGACTCCTGAAGGAAAGAACATTTCTGCACCAGCAAGTGTTTATCAGCTTTTTTAAAATATTTGGCTGAGAGACCTGAAGGAACATGAAGTTTCCTGAAGGCTTGTACCAACTTGATTCACATTTTCCAACTACCACTGGTCCCCTCTTGATCCTTGCACATCAGTAGTCGTCTCCAACAGCCCAAGCTGTATTTGACATTTGAACTTTATGGATGATCTGTCTTCAGATGCCTTTGGCCTCAGAAAGCTTCTGTCCTGAAAGATCAGGGGCTGAGCCTTTCAGGCTCACTAAGCTTGCACTAGGAATATGTCTGTCTGTTCCTACCATCTTTTCTTGATGAGAACTGCTCCTGGTCACAGCTAGCATATGGCTGTTAATTCATGATCAGTATGTTGCATTTATGAATTCTGTTGACTACTATGGGACTTCTGACTCAGATATTAAAGTAAAAAAGGCCAGCACGTAGCCTTGTTTCCCATGTGGTGTGAATAACAACTGTGATTTCAAGACTGATTCTCCCATTGCAAAGTACAACTGACAACAAAAGCTTTAGTTTTCACAGCAGGTAGTAGTCCCAAGTTTGAGTAGTCAAGTAGCTCCTCTTGCAGTTGGAGAGGGAACTATGCAACCTGTTTGACAGTGCATTTTAGCATATTGATTATTCACTCTGAGGCTTTGTTAAGGCTTTGCCATGAGGCAAAGGCAGCAGTATCTCAGTGGGGAGCTGCTGGACACACTCCCTTACTCAGGAAGAAATACCTTATACTGGAGATGATGTTGCTCCAACAGCCGCTTGGACCTCCCCAACCTCCCCATCCTGCGAGTAGGAAAAACAGAGCAGAAAGATGTAAGCCACAATCACTCAGGGGGCCACTGCTATCAAGACGATGTCTTGTCATTCTCCCAAGCCCGTATTGCAGCACTCGGTGTTGATCCTCATCTCTCGGCTTTGCGTGAGAGCGAGTGAGCTGCCACCTTCCTTCAGTGAATGGCTTTTGAACACAATTGTCCTCTTTGGTCCACTCATTCCTACCTGCACACACCGGCAGAAGGGAAAAGACGGACGTTAACAGATATATATGTCCACATTGGCTTTCCCAGATTTATTTCCTATCCTGAGTAGGATGTTACTGTAGGATTTTTCTTGAGGAGGCTTGCTGGACAGCTTATAGCACTTAGTAGTGAACAGTTAGATACACAGCAATTTCTCCCTTGCACTTATTTTTCTCTTAGTGATCCATTGTTAACTTTCAAATCTGTGTTGATTCTTTCAAGACATCACCCAAACAACTAAAAGCCGTATCTGCATTCTGAAGACAGTTCAATTAGGCGTTCCTTGAAAACTTAGAAAGAATTGACAAAATGTCTAATTGTACTGCAGTTTCTGTAGAAAACCTGAAATACCTTGTATGTGTATACTCTAATTCGCAGCACTTAACACTGTGAGAAATTGAGCTTCCTGAATCTCACCACAGATTTTTTTTGCCACTGTTGTGCTTTCATTTATTTTGTAATGGCAGTAACTGACACATTTTTGTATAAGAGCAATTTATATGATTTCAATCTGAAACTTTCTATATTCCCAACTGTACTTAATATCCTTCTTCTAAACTAATATGCTTATTTGTTTTCCCACAAAGTATTACATTCTTTCCCAGAAATATGATATTAGACTACATATAGAAATAATTTCCACTTACATCAAGGTTCAAATTGATTTGCTGTGTTAAAGTCACAATGTCCAAGATTGTATATTTATTCTACAGATGACTATCTTAAATTAATGTAAAATTTTTCATAAGATGATCTTTCTCATCTTCTTTCAAGTCAAATGCGTAAGGAAAATGGAAATAGTGCATTGGGTCATAGTTTATTTTTCATGTTCAATTACTGGGATTGGTTCCCAGAATGTAGCTCAGCTGCTTCCAGAAATAGTTTAAATTCAGACTGAAGATCCAAATCCCAAAGTGAAATCTGAGAGATACTAAGTGAAATGAGCCCAAAAAGAGGTTTCCACACACCTCTGTGAATGTAGCCCATCGCATTTCAGACAACTATCATTGATATTTTCCCCAGTGTTTCCAAGTCTCATTTATATTCAATAGATATACTTTTGCTCTTTGCTAGACATTTTAATTCACTGTGAAGAAATTAATCTGGATATATTAAAGAGCATTTCTGCTCTCCTTCCTCCCTGAAAAACATTTATTTGGGGATAGCAGGGTGAATTTCTATTCTGAATCTATACTGAGGTGTTGAGCTCCTCTCTAAAGAATCATAAATAGAGCCACATATTTAAAAACTGAAGCCACTTGGACAGAAAATCCTGGATATTTTCACAGGTGCTGCAGCTGCAGCACTGTAGCATTGCACATTGTGGTGCCCGTCTGGGCTTTCTGTTGGTGTGCACTTTAGAGGTAGAAAAGCAGGAAGAGCAAAAATATTAAAAAAGCCTAGCCAGCAATTGCTGGGTGGGATTGATCACCTTAAGCCACTTGTGCCTACTACTGCCCTGTCATTCCCAGCCTTTCCCAGTCAGCTGTGCTCCTTAAAAGAAGCACATATAGGGAACACAAGTATGGGGGTACAGTTGTACCAGTAACACAGAGGGACACCCAAGGGCAAGGACATCTTTTGGAGTGTGTCAACAGGGGAATGAAGGCAGGACATTGTACAAATTTAATGTTTTTCTGTGTTCAAAAACCCTCTAGGTGAATCACTATCATCTTTAATCATTGGGAGTATCCTGATTGTAATTCCTGTATCTGTGAATATAGCATTACTTTGTCAAGGAGTGTATATTTGGTATTAATCAGGTGCTGCGACTTCCCATAACAAGCAGGAAAAGCTGACATGCTTGTGACAGCAGGCGAAATCATTTGTCTGCTTAGTTCATAGGGACAGAATAGAGACTTGTGTTTGTCTTCACTATTGGGACATCTAATATACAGCAATTCCATCAGAGGTACTTGGAGGCAGGAGAAGAGAAAGTCAACATGTGAAGCATGAAACATAAATAGCAGGATGTGCAGTAAATGTTCCTCGGTGTTGCTAAGCAATATGCCAGGCGTGGGCAAGAGCAATGCCATCCTGGGAGGACTCCAAGTTGCCAGCCCTTAATGGAATATTCTTCTGCCCAAGATGCCCAAAAGGCAAAATTCATTTGAGAACCAGGGCAAGTGCAGTGCAGGGTGCATTAGGAAACTACTGAGGACAAACAGCAGCTTTTGAAATGCACATCCATTAATAAACCATGTGACATAAACTTGAAAGACCCTGGTGGAGTCATTTCTAAAGGCACCAGGGAAGGTTTTTGGCTCATTTCTTAGCTTAGAAATGTCTCCATGTCTTCTGTCCTTCAGACAATTTCTGATTTAATTTCATAACACAGCACAGAAACCATTGTATATGTTGGCCTGGGCCTTGAAAACATGAAGCAAAATTCCCCAGTACTCTGAAATCCCCCAAGAAGCTGTAGGCAAGAGGAATTTCATTTTGTTTTAGACACAACTTTTCAGAATTTATTTGGTAACTTTTGGATGAAGATGTGGTATAAAAAATTAAACACCTTGCTAGCCATCGGAATAGAGAGAATTCCGAGGAGCATGCTTTGGAAGAGGTCCCGGGGTGGGGATGGGGGTTGCGTTCGGTCCCTCCCAGCCGCTCCTCCCCCGGTGTCTCCCGGTTCCAGCACCCGCCCTTCCTCGGGCTCCAGCCCTTCAGGGCCAACCTGCTCCCGCCCGGGCTCTCCAGGGCCGCAGCCCCTGCAGGGAATATCCCCCCTCTGGCCGTGGGGCCCTCTCCAGGCTGCAGGGGCGTCTCTGCTCCAGCGGGGTCTCTGCAGGGGATCCCTGCTCCGGGCCTGCAGCACCTCCTGCCCCGCTCCTCCTGCTCCTGCGGCCTGGGGCTCCCTCTGCCCCTGATACCGCCTGGGCTTCCTCCTCCTCTTTCTGTGCCGCCTTTGGCCCTTTCTGGAGCCTGTTTCCCCCCCCGCGCCCCCAGCTTGGCTGAGGGGCTCAGCGGTGTCCTGCGGTGGAGCCCGCTGAGACCGGCTGGCACCGGCTGTGTCCGGCCCGGAGCAGCACCGGCCTCTCCACACAGAGGCGGCGCTGAGGCAGCCCGCGCTGCCGGCACCGACACCCCCCTCACAGTCCCTGTTTCTGTGGGAATGGAGCCTGGGAAATCCAGGCTGCAGAAAGCCAGAGCGCAATTTTGATGGTGTCTTCGGTCTGGACAGCTGGGGCCAAGACCCAGACCACTGTGTGGAGCCCACCTCCAGAGTCTCGTGACCTTATCAGAGCTGAGTTGGACCTTCTGAAGATGTCTTGATTACTCAGAGCTAATGAAGAGATAGAACATGTATACATATGATCATGGACCCTCATGGTGCCAGTCCAGCTGCAGGAGTGTATTGGGTCTGACTTGGAAGTTAATTTTCCCCCCAGCAGCCCTCACAGTGCTGTGCTTTCTGCTGAACTAGGAAGGTGTTGGTAGCCCACCCATGTTGTGCACCAAGGCTGTTTTATTCAACATTCCCCACTCAGTGGCATGAGGTGGACGAGGTCTTGGAAGGGGCCGCAACTGGAAGAGCTGACCCAAAAGGGATATTCCGTACCATACGACTGAGGGAGGAGGGGGGTATTGGTTTGTATTTGAGAGCAACCGCCACGTGTATGGAAGCCGTGCTTCCCTGTACAGGCTGCACATCGCCTGCTGATGAGAGGTAGAGAATAACTCTTTCTTTTCTTTTGCTTCTATACATGGCCTTGCTTTGCTTTTCGTCAAACAGCCTTTGTCTTAACCTATGAGTTTCATGTTATTTCCTCCCCTTGGTCCAGCTGAAAGGAAGAGAGATGGGGGAGTGATAGAGCTGGGCATTTGGCTCCCAGCCAAGGTCAAACCACCACAAGAACTAAATTTCTAAATGGGGCGTGCCTGCAGTAATCTGCAGCAACTGTCAGGCACCCTAAAATCTGGAAAATCTGTACATAATTTCATATGCTCAGTCTGACTTTCAGAGGTCCTTTGAAAGTATGCTGGGAATTAGATGTCTGGGGGCCCACCTGAGCCACCAGTTCTTGCTGAAGAAGATGAGCATCAAGCTCCTCTTTTCTGTGAAGTAGTTCAAAGTCCGTGGAAGAATCACATAACCATCTTTTCTTCCTAATCAGGAAATTACTAGTTGCTTCCTTCCTCCTTTAATGAGAAATGGCTTTATGAGGAAGATTGAATCTTCAGAGGAATCTAACACCCAAGAGGGTAAACAGGCAGCAAGGGGTTGTAGGATTTGCTTCTGGCCATCAGTAAAAGTTTATGTGTAAACAGGTAATTCCTGTTAGCTTTTATTATCAAACTAATTGCTCTGGAACAGTGTACAGAGTGACATCAGTGTCTTCCCCAGTCTCATTTGTTAGCGTATTTCCTCTATTGAAAGGGCTTTTCTTCCACAAAGAAGTAATATTTTCAGGAGGTAGTCTGGGTACTACATAAATGAGTAAATCCCAGTCCCAAGTACTCCCCTAAGTACTAGTCTTACTTCAGTTATAATTTGATTTCAGCACGAGAATATTGATGCACATCAATTCAGTAGGGCTGTGCACATTCAGACTTTTGTTTCCATTGTCAGTCTGACAGGTTAAAAAACCATATCTTGGGTATTTTAAGCTTGCGTACTATACAGAAAATAACAATAATAATAAAAACCCCAAGTATATAGTGAAAGGAAGGATGGAATTATTCCTAGCTACCAGGAACTCTATACACATTTTACATTAGTTACAGGTTTTCAAAGAAAAAGAAAAAAGAGACAATTCACCACATGAACACAGACCAGGGCACCAGGATTTCCTTTATTGTAACAAAATTGTCTAAACATTGTCCTGCTGACTAAAGCTCCTATCTGGGCTTTCTCTTTCTTTTTCAGTAAATCCTGCAGTCATCACTGAATGAGGAGGTGGTTTAATCAGAATGGTCAGATACTCTCCAGCAACAACCTATTCACTTGATAGTTTACTCAAGTGAAATAATCCCAGGGAACGATTCCTAGGGAATGTAGGCTTGAATCCCCCGAGGTTGAGAAGAGGTCTTACTAATGCTTGAATTTCCCTTTTTCCTGGCTGAGTATTCTAAGCCCTGAGCTAGCCTTGGCTCTATGGGTAGAAGATGGCATTTCTCAAAAGAGCAGATAAAACTCAGGAGAGGAAACCAAACTCAGGGGAATGCTTCTCTGGAGTACCTCAGGATCTTGGATCCACAGAGGAGTGCTGTGGCCAGCAAGGGGCTCAAAAACCTCTTCACCCCTACCCAGCGATTTGGCTGCTGGTTCTCAGGGCCAGCTCTGACATGGTAAGCTTGGATCAGGTACAGTGGAAAGGGCCTTCCCACCCTCCTTCAGGAGCTCCAGCTCTGGATTTTGGATCCTATTCTGAGGGACAAGTGCCTAAAATGAAAGTGTGACAGTACCCAGCACAGAGGAATCTCAGGCAAGGTTTCTATAGGATAACTGGCATGAAGTGTCTGCTGCTGGGAATTTGTCTTCTTGATCTTAAGATCAAATGAGATTCTTCAGTATGGCTGCAACTGTGTTAGACCTGAATTTGTTTCTCTGAAATATAGCACTTTCTCATAAATGGAAGTACTCAAAGAATTCTTGGGGAAACCTTAAGGGAACTTTTCATAAATTGGAAACTATGACCTAAAAGCTGTCTAAACTGGATGGATTTGCACAATATCCAAAGCAATTAATTTATGTCCACAGACTCCTACATACCGATTTTCTTTAAAAAAAAAAAAAAAGTAAAAATATATCCTACCAGCTAAGTTTACTCGTATGTTTTGGCCCTATAGGAGAGATTTCCCTCTTCTTCAAATATAAAATGGGACCGCATGTGTTTCTTCTCCAGAGTGAACTGGAACTAGATCTGTGGCTTTACCACAATGTGGAAATATCTAAGGCTTGTGACATCTCTTGACAGGAGATCCTCAGTAAGGGATTTAGCAGAGTTCAGTTTGTTTTTTTTTTCTTTCGTTTGAGAGGAAAAAACCAGAGCACTATGAGGCTGGAAGGCATAATAAGGCACAGCTTATCTTCTGTTTGGGGTGTCCTCAGCTTTTACTCCCTCTTACATTCAGGAGTCGGGACTTTGCAATAGAGAGATCACGCTGGGTCTGTAAGCTGGGTGCTGAGCATGAGTAAAGGTTGTAAACATATGGTAAAGGACAGTTTTGTTTCCAGATCAGACAGTGTCCTTTGGACTTATTGTTACAGAATAGCACAAGGCATACACTTTTCTGGCTTTTTACTGTGCCAAGGTCATTTTGGGTGAGATCTTTAAGAGTGGGATGGCTCATTGATTTCATATTTATTTTGAGTCTGTCGTTACCTCTGCTTGTCTATTTATGCTCTCTTAGTGTTTAAGGATATGGCAAAGCAGACTGGCTCTCCTGTTCAAGCACAGGCTGCGTTTTCCCAGTTCAGGATGTCAAAAGCTATTCTATTCATTTGACTTCTTGCCACAGTTGCCTCCATTTAACTTCTAGTCTCTTCATGTTGACCCATGTTCTTTGATCTGTAGATGTTCATGTGATCTCTTTAGCAGGAGGTTAATTGATTGTATTTTGTTCTTCTCAAAAGAAAGAAAAAGAAAAGAGAAGAGTGAAGTCTCACAATGGTGACCAAATTTTGCTTATTTGTTAGATGGCTAAATTCATATGATGTGGGACAAAATTTGGCTACTGAGGTGTCATCTCTCAAAACTCCTGGTGTTAATGCAGATGCAAAAGTTCTACTCTGAATTCTAAGCAGGCACAGCCAATCTTGCTTCTCTACACGAGCTCTGTAGCAATTTTTTGCTTCTTCCCTACCTCCTGCAGATGATTTATCACAGATACTAAACTATTCCCAGCCCCAACAAAATACTTCACTTTTCTGCTAAGAAGCAGATGCTTGCCAGCTCACATTTGTTATATAGTAATGACATTCTGGAGTGAACTGAAAACAGCATTCTGCAAAATTGAAGTTTTTTGCTTTCCATGCCCATTTTGTCTTTCAGTAAGAATGATCATGAAGAAACTCCACTGTGTTTTGCCATCATGCTGTCCCGTGAATGACAGCTGTTTTGGATTTATTCATCAAGGCATGGAGAATGGAGTAATAAAAGTGCCAGTCTGACTGTTTTCTCACTTGACAGAACATATGATAAAAGGTAGATTTTTAGGTCTTGAACAGTGGCGTAAATCAGGACTTCTGTTGACATGAGACTATTGGAACCCAGATCAGAATTAAGCCTTTGAAAAAAAGGGATTAGTGCTTGCAAAATTGAATGTTGTGACAGTTCATGGATATCTGTGAGCTCGTGGCTTCACATGGTCATTCTTATCTGGGCAATAGCAGAAGTCACCTCCTGCTCCAAAACCTGATGGGCCACTGTGCTTTCTGAAAGCTCTGGGCTCCTGGCTTGAAAAGAGCTCAGCATGCAGGTGCTAGGGTCTCCAGCTTGGTTTATAAGTAATTTTGCACAATGAAAGTGGATCAGTGAGTTGAAGTGATTTGTATTGAATCTTTGCCATCTCTGTTACAAGTAGTTCAAAGAAATGTCTATGAGTTAGTTTAAGTCTAGTTGCTTGGGCCAAATGTCATCACTGTACATGTGATGTAGAACTTTCTGAAGTGAAAGCAACCCACAAACCTTTGCTTCTTTGGTCGTAGGCTCCTCTACAAATGACCCTGCTGCTTCCTGCAGATGGCAGGTCCTGATAGAGCAGATCAACACCCCAGTCACCATCACAGAGAAAAGATGTATTGTCATTTCTCCTGTGTTTGCCCTCTCCATCTCCCACTTGGCGTTTTGATAACGTGCACTACAAGATGCTGTATAAGAGTAACGGAAAACTGAATCCTGTCTCTGCAGCAACAGGACATGCTCATTAACAAACTATTAATGGAAGGAGCACCCCTTGCCCAAGGCCTCACAAGAAGTAGGATGGGCAAAATGGCTCCTTGGGAGTCCTTGCCATCACAACTGCTTTGCCCATGACCAGTCTGATGCTCTGGGTCTGGGAATGGAGCAGGGCGGGGAGTGCAGTATCCTCTGAATGTTGGGTGACAGTGGATGCAAAAGTTCTGGTAGAGGAAAGGCAACATCTGAGGCTCTGCTGTGAGCTTCTCCAAGCTTCTAATCCTTATGAAATTTCTGAACCCACTAACAGGGTTGAAAGTCTGGCTGTATCACCTTGTGGTATCTCACAGTCCTCAAATTCTACCAGCTCAGCTCGTTAGTGGGATAGTCACATCCAGTCCAGGCCAAGTGGTCATGGAGATGTGTGGAGTCATCCTCCCACCCTTTACCTTTGTGCAGTGCATAGCATTGATTTATCATCCAGCATTTTAGTCTCTCTGTGGCTTTCTCCGTACTCAGATGAATTTACAGCTCTCCCTGGCAGAAGGCAGTGGTGTTTTCCCTGTGAAGCCATTTGGTTCAAATCCAGCTGACAGCACTTCTCAGAAGAAAGCATCAAGCTATTTACTTTCTGGAGGCCACACAGGCCATGCTCATTTCTACAGTATCTTGTTGACAATTGAGCAATATCTAAACAAATGCTTTAGTGAGGACTGTGAGCAAAATTAAAGTAAGCAAACTTGTTACTTTCCCACAATCATAGTTTGGAAAAAAACCCAAACAGTTCTTGGTTATTTTGTTCTATTTTCACCTGCTGTGAAATGGCGCACAAAACCCCTTCAAAACTAAAAAAAATGCTTCTGGGAAGTTTAATATCTCTGTACTTACAGGAAGAGTTAATGAAACGTTTGCTGTCAACCAAGATTCCCAGGACAACAGTTAATGCCAGGATTAAAGAGAGTATTTATATTCTCATTTTGGGTGAGATCAATATTTATATTCTTACAGAGAATATAAATTCTCTGTAAGAATATAAATACATGGAAATAGGCATATACTTAACTAGTGCACATCAAAGAATGTCAGAGAGAGGAAAGATGGAGGTAACTCCTCCGTGCTCCCTATCATACTGCTAGATTTATGGCTGAATTGCAGGTAGCCATATTATAGTCAGGAAATCATACAATTTCAGTGGTTGTGTTTTAGTTCATCTGGACAGCCTCAAAGCCACCAGGGCACTCACTGACTTCGGTGCTGTACAACACAGAGCAAAGTTTGTTGCCTCACCTTGGTTGTATTTCAGTAGGATGGTTCAGGATTTCAGGGCCTGGAGGAGCAAATTATCTTGGTATTGATGCTGGAGAAAATGAGCAGGAAAACTGAAAAGAGCACAGGTCCCTCACATGGCTGTCACGTTCCTTATCCTTCAGTTAGAGTAGTGCTGAACTTCAGTTCCCTTCATGTTGGACAAAATGGTCTCTACATGGAGTTAACCACAGCACACCATACCGTGCTAAACACCAAAGTATTTTATTAACTTACTTCATAACGAGTATTTGTTCCTGGAAAGATAAAATGAGTGATGGTGACTGCTGCAGGGCAAAACTGCTTGATTCATGTGGTTTACTTTCAATCAGGATCAAGATTGTTTATAGATATATTAATGACACATAATTAAGAGGCCATCAGTCAACCGTACATTTCAGGATCAGTATTAGTAATACAATAGATAAAGCACGGTACTAGGCAACTGCAAAATGTCTGAAGATCTAAACTTAACGCCCTGATATAGTCAAAGGGCTACTTCTGGCAGTGCTGAACCAGGGTCTGGCTGCAGGTGTGTGTGCAATTCTCTCCCCGCTGCTGCACATTTTCATACTTTTTTGCTGTATCACACAGGCTTTGTGCCAGGAGACACTGATGTGAGGTTTGTACTTGTGATAATGGGGCAAAGTAGTACATAATACAGCAAAAGTCAGTTTTCTCAGAGCCTAAAACCCTTCCTTGGGTTTAGTATTGTACACAAGCCTCCTAGTCAAGGGATATGTATTTGCAACTCATGATAATAAGGTAGTATTTATATATCAAAGTGACAAATATATGTGCCTCCCATTTGTGAATTCAGCAAATGAATTTATAGATGTTGCAGAAGAAAATACAGTAAATAAAGTACACAGTGTCAGCTGTTACACGTTGTGGAGCCTTGTGGGTACTCGGGGGAGAGAAAGGATTATGGATGTGGAAAAAGAAACATCGTTTCTTTCAGTCCTGACTTGCTTTCTTTTGAATTTGACATGAACATAATGTCAGAAATTGGCTTATTCTTGTAGATTTGAGGACTCAGAAGCTAAGTATACACAAGATTTATCTATAAATTATCTGGTCTTTCTTGGTTTTCCTCGTGCTCCGCATCCACATAATCCCTCTGACAACAGAAGAGAAAAAAGCCCCGCCAGATCCTGGCAAAATAACAGATTCCTGTCCCCAGCAGACAGCAAGGTCTCACAAGCACTAGAAAATTCCTCAGGTTCTCCAAAAGAATTTCAAGTGCATAAAAAAACGTATAAAAATGTGTACTTAGCACTGTAGTAATCTGGAGTACAGAGGAAAAAGTAATGGAAACCAGGTACCTCTGATACTTGTCATGTTGCCAAGGAATAACTGCTGTTTGGTAAGAACAAAGATGACAAATACCGGTGTTTTCATGAGAAGGCTTCATTGCACCAGAACATATAAATACTGGCAATGCTAGTGATCAAGTTCACATCAAAATGGAAAGCATGAGGAAAGGATTCAAAGATACTCATTCTGCCAAATAGGATGATGAAAATACAGACAAACCCCCCCCAATATTTATGAATTTAGCCAAGGGGCGTTAGGAACTAAACTAGATTCTGTGGAAAATGTTAGAAAACATTATTCTATCTGTAGCTTATTCTACATTTACATGTTTGCATGTGTGAAAGAGCAGCTTTGCAGAGAACGTTTCATTTCTTATATACAACCACACTTTCATCTTTGATGGCTGCAACATTAAGTTAGTACAGACCATTCCTGGACGTACTTCTGAAAGATATGCTGGAAAGAGTGTCACTGGACTGTTCAGTTTTTCCCATGATGGTTTTTATTGCTGTTAGATTTTGTACCGTTGTCCCTAGAGAAATGTACTGGAAAGGAAAACTTAATGAGTATGAAATAGCTGCTGTAGACAGTGACTACTGTTATAAGCTCTGTAACTCTTGGGCAATTTATAATCCTTCCTCGTGGTCAAAAGATAGGAACAACCACAGGTAGAAAATGGAACTAGAGAATTTTACCTTTAATCTTTCTGACTTTGTAAAGGAAAAAGTGGGAGTTAAAAAAAATGCTTTTTCTTTGCTCATTTTCTTCTGTCATTAGTAAAAAAAAATGGATTTTGTCAGCAAAAGAATGGCACCATTTAGGAAGGCAACGGAGAACCAAAGAAATACAAAGGGTGACAAGAAAGGTAAAAGTATTAGAGAAAAAAATCTAAGTGGAGACGTGGAGGGAGCTGAATTTATATAATCTATTACAGTGAAGATTCAGAAAAGATGTGATCATAGTTTATATATAGCTTCAGAGTAACAATAAATATAAAGGAGATAATTCTCAGAGGATGGTATGATAAGAAGCAATGGCCTGAAACTATAAACAGCAAGCTTTGGGATAGGCGTCAAGAGGTATTTCTTGGTAAGAAGGATAATCAAGGGGAGTGGCTGAAAGAACATCCTTATGGAGAATCTCAGCAGGCTAAGGTGAGATCTTGTCCTTATAGATTTGAAATGCAAGACTGATATTAAAGTGATTGATACTGAATTAAGTCTGAGAATCCAGCATTTCCACTTTTCTTGAGAATAGTAGTGAATATCTTCCTTTCTTCAAGGGGCTTCAGATCACTGAGGGTTATTATAAATTCCCCGATTTTGCGATGAGAAGTAACAAAATTCTAAATGTTGTAGATCAAGTTCCTGATACATGGAAATTCATCAGACAGGTTGTGTATTATTTTTTATTATTTGCACTTCCTTTTGCCCCTGAGCAGGACTCTTTTTCAAGACTCACAGACAACACGCCAGTTCCCAGCACCTGGGATCCACTGGTGTCCCAGGAAGTATCTTAAAACATGTGAAAGTAGTGAAGAAATTCCCTTGCTCTGTGTGAAAATTGATTAAAATAGTTCATATCACACAATGCACTGTTTCTTCAAAGGCTTAATCCTGCACTAAGAAAACAAATATGTGCACCATTTTGTTATGGCTACCAAAACTGCACCTGAAAATACCTGAGTCAGAAGAGTGGGAGACACAAAGGTGCCAAGGCAGAGATGAAGGTAGTCATTAGTGTCAGCTGGGAGAAAGCATATTCCAGTGGATTCCAGGGCATTACAGCATTCAGAGCTCCTTGCCACTGAGGTTTACAAGAGATGGTAATTAGAGGCTGTTGGGTGGGATAAAGAAAAATCTTTGAAAGAACATTTTAGATCTTCAAAACCATGGTCCCTCCCTAGGTACCTTGTACCAGGCACTAGGTGGATTTGCTGGGCTGGACATGGAAGAACATATGAGGAATTCTTAAAGCAGAAAAAACAAGGCAATACACGGTCACCTCCAGATATACTCTGTGCCTCGTATATGCAATAATGTGGCAATAGCAACGCCACATACAATATTTAGTAGTATTTTGAACCCCAAAAGTTTCTGCTTCCTCTTAGCCTTCCCTGTACATGTGTCTTACCTCATAGAAGTTAAGAAGTACAAAGAAGCACCAATTTACTCATCAGAGTTTCACCAAGAAAGGACAAAATCCCAGGGTTGTTTTCCATGCAGGTTTTATTCCAGTCTTGGCACATCATGGAAACACCGGAAGATCTTACTTGAATCCTTGCTATTTGGTGGAATTAAAAGTGGAGGAGACCTCTAGATTTTTCTGGTTTTCGGTGAATTGAGATTATTCTTTGTTATCCTCATAAACTTTAGCCCACTGTTGTGGTTTAACCTCAGCCAGCAGCTTGGCACCACACAGCTGCTCACTCACTCCTCCCCCCGATGGTGGGATGGGGAAGAGAATTGGAAAAAAAAATAATAAAATTGTGTGTTGAGATAAGAACAGTTTAGTAACTAAAAGAAAACTAAAAACTAAAAGTAAAAATAACAGCAATAATAATTAATATTGTAATGGAAGTAATTGTAATGAAAAGGAATATGACAAAACCAGAGAAATGAAACCCAAGAAAAGACAAGTGATGCGCAATGCAATTTCTCCCCACCTGCTGACCAATTCCTGAGCAGCGATCCACCTCCCATGACCAGCTCCCACCGGTTTATATACCGGGCATGATGCCCTGTGGTCTGGAATATCCCTTTGGCCAGTATGGATCAGCTGTCCTGGCCATGCTTCCTCCCAGCTTCTTGTGCACCACCTTGCTGGCAGAGCATGGGAAACTGAAAAGTCCTTGATTTAGGATAAACACTGCTTAGCAACAACTATAACATCAGTGCCTTATCTACATTATTCTCATACGAAATCCAATCCACAGAACTGTACCAGCTACAAGAAAGAAAATTAACTCTATCCCAACCAAAACCAGGACAGCATTAAAATATATTTTCAGTGACATCGGAAGGGGAAAACTATGAATCCATTTTGAAAGAAACATTTCGATTCCTGAATGATGAATACCTCGGCTTTTCATGCCCCATTCTCTCCCCACAGATCTCAATCACAGAGCTTTTCAGAAGATGTTGTTAAGGCTCTCCTTAGGAAGGAAGCTGAATTTCCAAAATCATAAAACCCCTTGCAAAATAAGATTTTTTTTGTCCATTATTGAAGCTTAATCATAGCCTTCCTCCCTCTCCTCCTCTGCACATCCCAGGGCTACAATGAGCTCCGATGATCTCTGCGCATGGTGCTGGTCCAGCGCTGCCTGCAGCCCGGAGTAGCGGCACAGGCAGGCTGAGGTTTTCCAAAGCCAACCATAATTTTTCGCGGGCACACACAGATAGGATGAAAACTTCCGTCTATTATTAGCTGTTGGCATACCAATAATAAAATATTTGTGACTTATAACCTAACCTGCAGGCACAGGAATCTGAACTGCTGTTACGAGTTGCAGGTCACAGATAAATCTGCATTATCAGATGTATTTTAGACCCATTCAGGCCCTTGGCGGCACCTGCACTGAAGGATTTGATTTTAGAGACGTGCTGCAAAGTGAAGATGACCAACAGACAGGCCCAGAGGGGCACCATTTCCATCCAGGGCAAGGGGAGTTGCTGTTATACTACTGCTTCAGATGTGTTAAGAAAATCAAAGCTGATAAATTACACTTTAAGGAAAGACTTGGGAATTAAAGGCACATGGGTTGTTATTTTTTATGCTAATTGAGGCTATTTTTTGGTAACTTTTCTCACTTAAGCCATCAGCAGAATTTTATTTTGGGCTTTTAAAACCTCAAGATCTTGCATTTGAGCTAAAGAACAAGATCTGTTCGCTGGAGTTAGTATTGAACTAATTCATCTTTCATATATATCAGCCTCCAGAGGGGAAAAAAAAAAATATATACTTTGATAAAAATGACAATGCTCGGGACTGATTTTGTTGATGATTTCTCTTGCCTGGTAAATTGTTGGCTTTTTCTAAAGTCTCATATATGCTAGTTAGAAGAAAGTTGTTCTTTCTTATGGAGAATATAACACTGTGAGCTGGAAAGCAAAGAATCAGCACAGTGTCGTGCTCTGGAAGGTGGACCTTTGGAACTGCATCGACAAAAATCTCTGTTCACAAATCTGAGCTGGGAGTCTCCAAATGGATATGGATATGGAAATGGCTTGTCTTAAATGGTGGAAAAAGATTATAGAGTGCCAGTTGAGTGAGAAAATTTAGGAACACACCACTGGGAGGCTGATTTTTTTTCTTGTGTGGGGTTTTTTTTTGTTTGTTTTTTTTTTTTAATGTAAATTGAAGATGGACACACTTAATATTGATTCCATTTGTTTGCAATTTATAGTGATTTCATGAATAAGGAATGATCTAGGGCAGTGGCAAAAGGAATGCTCCCTAGCAACCTGGAAGCTGAGCCTTTCCAAAGCCGTGGAATAAAGACTTCATGAGAAAGCAGTGTGACTGCTGTGCTTAGTGTTACACAGGCATCCGTGGTTATACAGCTTGACTCCAAAAGAAAGCATATGGTGGGATTGCATTAGCACTGCCTTAGCTAGGACGTTTGTTGTTTATGTGTTGCAAATGCTGAATTTATAGAAAGTTACATAATTTTCTGAAGAACAACAGTTTCCACTGAAGGTTGCCAACATTTTGAATATGACAGGAAAGATAAAGCCAAGCAGCGAGGGTAGGAATTAGTGTGTCTTGTGGCATATGGTGTCTGCCCGTGTGGAATTTCTTGAATGATCCATCAATTGCCCATATCTGTCAACAGTTAGCGAAGCTCATTCCATCAAGGTGGGTAGTTAACAGCTTTTAACCACTGTAAAAATCACATCTGTTATTATTTCATACAGCGGTTTTTATCTGAAGAGGAAATAACTTGCTAAATCATAACAAAATATTAACTGTGGTCTGATCTGTAACCTTTTGGTTTTAAGGAAGTGATGAAAGTTTCCTTTGTTAATTTTCTGGTTTTGGGGTATTGTTATAATTTTGCATCAAATCTGGAAATTGTAGTTTATTTTTTCCCAAAATGTTTCTAAAGCTTACAAAAACTATTACGAATATGATCCCGAGTGTGTCAGGTCATGTGTAGTTTACTCTGATAGTTGCATGGATAGATTTCAGCCACTATGATATTTTCTCTCACAAAGAGCTATTCTGGTTTTCCTGTTGCTTTTTAGTTTACATACTTCTGCCGAGATGACTCATTTCACAATCTAACTTGTGTTTCCATTTTTACTCTGGTGATACTCATCCTAATTTTTTTCTACATTCCTAATCAAAGAACGACTTCACATAATCATGAGGACTAGCCTGCAAGAGAATTTCTTGCAGCTAAATTTAACTAAACTGCAAACTTCTGCAAGGGATGAGGAGAGTGAGCGGGCTTGAAAAATCGATTTAGTTGGAGTATGGTGCTAGTCTTTTAAGACACATAACAAGCAATTTTGACCTTCTGGCTCAGCCATGCTTTGATAGATATTTTACCTTTTATCTGCTTTTATCTTCTTTCCCTTCCTTCAGATTATAGAAGGGGATATTTAAACTCAAGTGCTGTAAAATATTTCACTGATCTAAAAGCGCTACACATCAGTAAAATACGATGCAGCACTCCTTGATAGCCTGGGCTAGACCTGAAGGTCTTACCATCTACATCTAAGCAAATGCATTGATAGCAAATACTAGGATTAGCTGAAGTAATGGCCAGGAGTTATTAATGTTCAGTCATTACCACAGACCGGAGCACGGTGTGGTTTGTACCTCTCACACTGCCTGGGCATAGTGTCCATCATGTTCCCATGTTACCTGGTACTTTACATGAAGCCACCTTTTTTTTTTTTTTCTTCTGGTGATGATGGGGAGTTTTTCCATATGGATGGTAGCAGTGCTGTGCTGCTTGGCCTTGGGGTCAAAGAATGAGCATTGACCGGTTCTATTTGTTACTACGTATGTAGAAACTGGGATCTACTTTATGCATAGCTAGATTAGAAAGGGAGAAGGTCCACAGGTAGGTTCCTTGTTTTCTTCTGAATCATGGTACTGTAGAAGCAGGATTTTACTGCCTGCATCTTTCTGCTGGATGAATCCATGAAGATCATTGAAACCAGCTTTGAGGCTACTCTAAACTGTTAAAGATGTAAAAATAAGAATTTAGAGTCGCTTGTAGATGAACACAGAACTATGCAAGAAACCTCAAGAAACTACTCAACATTTCTTGTAATTTACATAAAGCTTCCTGCCAGCTCTGAAGTGAAGATTCCTACACCGTCACCTGTACTGTTACAGGACAGAAATTGTCTGATAGCAGCATCACGTCCTTGGTTCATTGCTTCAGCCTGGGAAAGCGATCCACAAGTCTCTCAAAGCTCAGCTACACAATTCCCATGGCTCGTGTAACTCTGCTGCTATGATCTGTCCTACTGAGCAAATATGTCTCACAGTAGATCAGGGCGAAATAGCCAAGAGCAGGGAGGTGTACAATCAACTGCACAAATTAACTGCTTAGATGTATGAGAGTGAACAAACGTTCAGATAATATTTTCTCACGTGATGCTGGGGGAGAGCAAGAAAGAACAGATACGCTGTGTACACTCGTCCTGCTTCAGAGAAGGCTAATGTTAGCGAGAGGGAAATTACAGAAGTGTCTGTAAAACACATGAAAACATCTAGGTGCTCCAGCTTCAGTGGAAAAAGGAATGTATTGCCTGGGAATGGATGAGAAAGATTATCCTAAATTGTAGTAAGGGACATTTAAATTAACCTTTAGGAGCAATATTAAGAGTAGGGTAGTTAAACTCACCAAAAGGTTTTAGGATGAGACAACAAATGCCTTCCATCTGTCACAAAGGATGTCAGCGTTATGAGACTGCCAACTACATGGCAGGGGACTAGATGACTTCTTCAAATCGCTTCTGGACCATTCTTTCAGTGATTTTTTTCTGTGGATGGAGGTGGCAGTGGAAAATCCGGTTCATCCTTCATCCTGGAGTTATCGCACTGATGGCCACGCAGATGGCCATGCTGATGGCCATGCTGCTTTACAAAAGTAGCATCAAGAACAGTTAGGCTTATACTAAAAGCAGTGCCACTGCTGTCAGGTTAACCCGGGGTTTCAAGCAACTAGCTGCATGGGCGGTTTGGAGAGGCGAAAGGATCTTCAAGTAAAACTTGTTAAACTTTTAGTTATACCCTCTTAAACTTTTACTTATACTCGCCTCCAATACTAATATATAGCTTTGGCTTCCTTTGGTGATTCATTTTAAGGCTGGCAGCTTACAGAAATCAAAGAAACATGGTTGCCACTGACATACTAATCAATAACAGGGAGTAGAGAAATGCCAGAGAGCAGCTGGTAATGTGGTTAGAACAAGCTTTGAATCAAGCTGCTCAAGGGTTGTAAAGGCCAACAAGTAGCAGGCATGCTAGCTGCAAAAAGCGGCTTAGAGACATTGATCTTTTAATGGCCTTAAAACAGAAGCTTCTTAGCAAAATGGCCCTTCATTTACATCTGATTCTGGACTGAGGTCAGTGGAAAATGACAAGAATGATTATGAGGCCTACAGGATGCAAGGATGAGCTGCAGTGACAAAAACGGGAGAGTTAATTGTGGATCTGTCTCGAGCAGACTCGGAAAGGTGATCTTATTGAAGGAGGCTGTGGCTTACCATGCAAGAGGTAGAGGCCCAGGAAGGCAGAGAGAAGATACACATATTTCAGCAATGGTTTACAGGAAGGCTTAGGCCTGAAATCTTAGTCATTCTGGGCACATGAGTATGGGATTGGACAAAGTGAGAGTAGTCAATAGATTATATGGCCCTCTCTGTTTCTCTTGATGAGTCTGTGCAGAAGTACAAAATGTTAAGTAGTCCTTAGTAGTCCTAAGGAGCTGGGCTCTGTGATCGATCACGGGACCTTTTCAGGTTGGAAGTGAAGGCAGAAATGGGGTAAAAAGCCAGTGTGTCTTTCTTGGGTCCGTGTTGTGTGTTGGCCGTGTCCAGGCAAGCGTGGTGAATAATTGCAGCTAGATGGGATTCATCTTGCCTAGAGTAGTTACACAGTGTCTTGTTTATGGTGATGGAGAGGGATGGAAGAATAGTTAATCCCCAGTTGACTTTATCAGAAAGCTTCCAGTCTATTCTTATTGCTTGAACCATGCAAAGCTGCCAGAGACAAGAATCCAGTGTAGAGGGCTTCTCTTGTCAGGATCAAATAGTGATGCCTGGCACTCCAGCAATGCTAACAGGACTTGAGACTGCTGAAAGAGACTGAACTGATACAGGATTCATGAAATTGCAGCTCCTGGGATTCCTTCTTAGATGCTACACAAGGAGCTACAGCTACTATAGATTGTGCGTGGCGTCTTCCCACAGTTTGTCACTGTCAGAGATAAAAATGCCCCATTGCGCTGCCCCTCCCGTGCGGCACTGGCAGGACCAGTCATGGCCCTGCTACCCAAAGCTCCCAGCTCCTGCAGAGGGGGTGCCAGCATGAAAACAGGCTTTTTGTAAGACCTCTTCTGACAAAGCAACTGGTGGTACTCAGTACAGCTGTTTCCATCCTGGCGTGACTCAGTCTTACTTAAAACATTATGATTCACGAAAGAGTTTTAGCTCCATGATTCATTCATTCAGGTCCACTTTTCACTACTGCCCAAAAATTTATAAGCAGTAGATGACTTGCCTTAGTCAAGAATAAATAAAAATGAGCCATTTTTAACAGTTCTTCCAAGAGAAAATTAAAGTGGTTTTTTGTTTGTTGGTTTTTTTTTTCAGAGGTACACAGCCAGCATGAGGGCAAGATTAGACACACCAAATCTTGGGATATTAACAAAGCAAATGCATTCCAGCCTGAGCAATGTAGCAGATTGAAATTTCAGCATCCACACCTAAGAGTAAACCCATTCTTTGATTCTTGGGGATTTAAATAACATTATTGCCTTTTAGTGTAAAGCATTAACGATGAGGAAATTATTAGAGCCAACCCATTGCTGGATTGTCTGTACTTGACCACAAGGATTACACTTGTAAATTTGACCAATTACTTACAAAAGTAAATTTGACCTTTTGGTATGGTAATGAAGAAATCATAACCATGTGGGATTTGAGGGATCACCAAGGTGATGAATTTGTGTCCAGTGAACAGCTTGCGATGAACCGATTTTTGTGTGTGACCAAATAACCTCCCTACTGCTCTGCAGTTACAGGTTTACTATGCAGAAATCCCTCGACTCCAGCTCTCCGGGTTCTCATGGAGGAAAGGCTGATTGTGATGGTTGAGATTTACAGAGGTTCATTTGTGGTTTGGCATGATATGGATTAGTTCCAAGCCAGGGACCTTGTTTCCTAGTCCCGAGGAAGCTGTCTGTTTCAACTGCCATTACAGTTGCACTCGTCACAGCCTCAACTCAGACCTCCCGCCTGTGTATGTGCCTGGAGTGAACCCTAAATCAAATCCAAATATGCATTTGATTGCTTGAGTGGGTTAGAGCTGCATGGAAAGAAACAAGCTGCCTGAAGCCATTGAATGTGGCGTGCGCTCCCAGTTTTCATTTGGGGTAGCAGCAATCATGGTCAGTCAGCTAAGAGAAATTAAAAGTCAGTTTAATGTCCTTTTCCAGAAGAAATAACGAGGATAAATTTCCTTTTATACAAAATTTGTACAAGCGAACCACAAAACAAAGGGACTGACTGACTCATCTTTCTGGAAAGAACAGTGTGCAACAACAGTAGCATCTCTCCTTATGTAAGTTGAGCTTGGCTGGCAGCCAGATGGAGGAGAAGAAGTGTGGAGATGTATTTAAAGCTCTGGCCAGAGCTGAGCCTGGACTCAGCTGGGGCTGGGCAAGTTAGGAAACTAGAGGCTGGAAATTGGTGGCAAAGAACAGTTAACTGTTGCCAAGCATTGTATGGGGTGTTAATCTGAATGTCTTGCCTCTTACAAAACCTGTACACGTAAGTGTCTGTTGTAAACCAGAATGAGTTTCCTCCAAGTCACTTGAAAAACAAGCCAAGAATACCGTATCATTTCAATTTCTGATACAGACAATTATAATCTTCAAAAATTCAGTTTGATGCACAGATGATGCAGTCAGGTCTCTGTCCATAAGGATTTCTGTGCCGTCCATGCTACCATACTGATATACTGTACACTAATGCCTTGACCTTTCTATTTTCATGTTTCATGAAAATGTAATATGGTGGCTGATGCTAACACAATGTGATGAACAGCTCTGTCAAGTTCTTCTCTTAGCACTCAGTTTAGTTCTTTGCTGAACTTCTAAATTTGTGAAAATTAATTTCATTAATGAAAAAAAATGTATGAATCAAAATTCAATTTCAGAAAAAAAACCCAGATGTAATAGATTTGAAATAATCCTTAAATGTCACAGGTACTTGTATATTGTAGGATCCACATCAGCAAAATCATCAAGCTTCCCAGTTTGTGATACCTTTACTGTATTTGGGTCTGAGAGTCACTGAACAAGGCTCTTGGCTTTCTCACAGGCAGGTGTATTCAGAGCTGTGCATATGCCTGGCACCTGCATCCCATTAAGAAAAAAGTATTTCTGACATCCTTGTGAGGCAGCACAGGATTAAGGTGCCTGCTATTGTCCTCTTTCTCTTCTACAAGAAGGCTGTAGCAAGCCCGGGAAAAAGCATCGTGGTGCCCTATGTGCACAAAGCCTCACAGTGCCACTGTAATAGACAGTTGCCAATTCCGTGGGTCCAGGTTTTTCATACCTCTAAGGAGATAGACATTCAGATTTTNCTATGTGCACAAAGCCTCACAGTGCCACTGTAATAGACAGTTGCCAATTCCGTGGGTCCAGGTTTTTCATACCTCTAAGGAGATAGACATTCAGATTTTCCCCGTACTCACCAGATGATAGTCACATTGAATTTCCTCATTTGATTAAAACCCGGTTGAAACTGGAAGAACAAAGAATAGTGTTAGTAATGATCACAACTGCTGTCAGTCAGTAAGACCTTAGAGTAGGAATTTCTGAACCATGGTGAAAAGTTATTACAAATAACAGGTCTCATAGAGTGGTATGGAGATAGTAATCTGAAACTGAGAGGCATGAGTATGCTCTTTGTGGCTGTCTGCATCCAATTCAGCCAGGACAAATTTAGCCCAGCTCTAACTCTCACTGATACTGGTGTAAATCCAACTTTTTGTTTGTTTGTTTGTTTTTTCGTATCCAGAGGTGAAGACAGTGGTTATGCTGAGCTAGATTTACTACAAATTTGAAGTAGTAATTCATCTTATTTACCTATTACTTCACATTTGCCTCTCTCCACAGTTTCTAAACTGGGAAGATTTGAGCATTGAAAGTTGAACAAACTTCAGCACAGAGTTTGAGAAAGATAAATACTGAGTCATCAGCCTGGAGACTTTAAAAACATCCCCATCAATATCATCTGTTAGTATGTTGTTTTCATTCTGGTCAGTTGTGCTGATCACCAGGAAGACTGCAGAGCACAGAGCTGTCCGTGTGGAGAGAAAAGCAAACTCAGGAGGTCTGCCTGAGGGTGGATGGAAGGAGCCAAGCTCTCCTAGGAGCCATTTGATAGATGCTTGTACTGATACTGTGCAGTGACTTTTAGCCCACCTTTTGAGGAAATCTGTCTTAAAATGATTCTGAGCAGATCAGGGTATCAAATCACCACCAGGTATTTTCAGTGCTTAAGGCTTTGTATTTTTGAAGTAATCTAATCAACTTTTCCTGGAGTCTTTCCTCTTTTAACTCTGGCTCTTATAATCTCTCAGGTTTTTTCCTTTTCACTTTCCCTTAATTTGCATTGAGAGCGTTAAAGAAAACAAACAGTCCACTGTGGGGTAGTTCCTCTCCTTGAGCTGATTTCTGTTGTTGCTGTAATGAGACAGCTTTCCTAGGACCATAAGAGAATGGCTTTCCTCCGTTCCAGTGACAGCATACACCTGGGTTTTCTAATACACAGTTGATGTAAAGGCAGGCTCCTCCAAGATCATCTGATAGCAGCAAGCTGATGGGGCAGGGGTATGCGCTGTCGCCCACTCGGATGCTGCACAGGGGCGTGTAACAAGGAGACAGTCAAAACATGAGCAGGAAAGCTTTTTTAGTAAATAACCCTACTTCATACCCATGTTTGATGCTACAGTTACAGGCTCTTGATGGACTCATTTTTTATTTCAGCTCTAACCAAGCTGTCAGGTACTGTAACAATAGAAACAAGGGCATAGATGTACACAAAGGGGGCTCTTTGTGTTCAGAAGTCCATGTAACTATCACATTGCTTTGCCTCCGGTTCTCTGTTTTCTGTAGGTATTCGGTGAGTTTGGAAAGGCTTCTTCTGCACATTAGGGCAGAGGTATGCAGCTGTGAATTCAATGAGATGGGGTGTGCAGAACTGATAACTGAATATGCAAGTGACATTTACAGGCTCTGACACTCAATTTAGCAAATACATGCACAAGTTAATTTTGTGATTCTATACTTATATGAGATTATAATTGTGCCTTTTAAAAGCAGATGTTTGTTGAAGTTGTTTATAGGTTCATCTGAGTTGTTTTTTTTAAAAAAAAGCAAAATAGTCTTTTCCTACTTCTCTAATCAAGCTGGAAAAAGGCTCGATTAAATTGTGTTTAACTTAAAAAAATTAATGAAATAACCAGATGATTGTAATCAATCATAAAGCATTCATCCTGTAGGTGAGCGTTGCTTTATTTTCAAGTCCTGTGCAAATGTAACAGGTGCAAACAGATGCAGATCAATGGCTTCGCAATGAACTGTACGTGCCTAATTCAGTGGAAGTATTTGTAGGGCAAAGATATGAGAATCCGAAGATAGGGAATGAAATTTGTAACCTTGCCTACACCTATAGCTATTGCAGTGCCCCATGGAATCACCATGGAAACCCATGGATGCCACAAAGCTACAAACTACTATTTCTGTTGCACTTGGAAGAGCGATAGTTTCTCTTTTATTTTATTTATGTATGTTTCAGCCAATCTCTGGAGCTAAGCAGGTCAAACCACTCTCACAGCTGCCAATTGTTGAGCTCTGTTTGGATGAAAGGAAGACTGAGAGCAAGGCACGTGCCAGAGTTTATTTGCTTATTGCATTCTGGGCCAGTTTTTTACATGTAATTGGCTGTCAGAAGATGCCAATAGCTGTGCTGTTGCATATTCAAAAGTCCAAATTTTCCTCTAGAGTATCTTGGTGTTTCTGAAATTTCGTGAGGATCATCATTCTTAAATACCCGGTTCCCACAGAAATCTTCCAGCAAGGGCGCTTAAATAAATTAGGTAACAATTGTGCTCATTCCTAGCCATTAATCTTATAGCTATACAAAATTTTGTATTTGTCTTCTAAACTTAACGTTCCTAGAGGCAAACAATGCCTATTTATGCCATCCTTTGATGAGAAGGTTAAATTACTGATTTGGCTGGGAAAGGGTTGCAGTTACTGTTCCAAGGTGCACTGAGGTGGGTACAGGTATGGGATAACCCATCCTAAACCACTGGGTCTTCTCCATCACTGCTGGGAGAAGTCGAAACAAGGAGATAACACGGGTTGCTGGGCTCATAATGGATTAAAGTAAGGAGAGATATAGCTCATTTCTAGGCCTAATAGTATAGCCTAAGTTAGGTTCACGTGATCCAGACTGAAACCCAACTCAATGGTTTATATCACCAGGAATCCCAAAAGGAAAGGTGCTTTGATCAGAAATTGCATCTTTCTGACAATTTTCTGCCTGCTCCTGCTCCTGCTGCTAGAGAAGGCGTCATGGATCTTTGCTTCATATGCTATCTAATGGGTGCAAAATATCTGTCTGTGGGGATGCCTTCATGCTATTCCAGCTTTGATGAGCACTTAGGCGATGGAAAAAAAATGTCAGGGATGGAGCTAAATGCTTTCAGGCTTGTAATAATCTTTACAGTTTGGCTTCCTACCAGCCAGTTATGCAGTCTATTACAAAGAGAAGTATTTGTCCAAATATTTATTTAAAGGACCACTTAAACTCTTTGATTTGTATTTGTGAATAATTAGAGACAGACTGGGTGCCTCACATAATTTTCGCTGCTGTGGTGGTTAATCTCTGTTTCCGTGCAGATCCAAAAGGTAGCTGCCTTGTTGTCCCTTCTCCCCTCCCCACCATGTCCTGAGTCTCACAGGAGTTACTCAGTTATCCAGTGCATGACAGGGGATGGATAACTGGGGCAGCGCGTTTTGCACTTCCTGCTGGCATTTTTGTTATCTTGCTGAAGCAGACTAGGCAATGGTTTCAGTAACCAGAGGACATGAATCTGTCTTGTCAGCAGGAGATAAATATGTGGCAACGACAGCTTTTTGTGATGGTGATTAAGGATGTCTGGCTGTCATGGTGCATTTGCATTGGTTGGTGTGACTACACAGCTCCAGAAAAGAGTGTAACGTCTGTTTTTGTCCTTGGAGAAAGTTCAACAGAAGTGCTACTGGGCCCTTTTGGTAAAACACGCATTTCAGGTTTTTTCCTGTAGTGTATAGATGACTAAGAAGCCTTTCTTTGTAATGGCTTTGTCAGGAAGGAGATGTAATTTACAAAGTCCATAAAATTACTCCTGTCCTGTAGTCAGGTCACAAAGCTTGGTTCTTGCTAACATCATGCCTTGTGCATCATGAGTATTTTCCTTCCTTTAAAAGAATTTGTAATCAGAAGTATTGAGAGCAGTTTCACTTTCTCTGCGATGTACTGAACTAGCTCAGCAATGTCATATGTGGGAAAGAAATGCTTTCCAGGCTCTAATGCTGCCCAGCATTCACCCTGAAGCATTTTTGCTTCCCTGCAGGTAGCAGCAGGCTGTTTATAAAATCCACTGCTTCCGCTGCCATCACTGGAGATTGCAAATGGGAATATCTGATGTGTCCCTCAGACTAACTGAGGAGAACTGTGCACACAGCATCAGGGCTGCTTTCTCCAGAGCCCAGTTAGAAGCTTGGAAGGGCTCCAGCTGATGACTAATGAATCTTGATGCCTATGTTCACATGTCCATGTGAGTCAGACATTTCAGGTCCCGTTACAGTCAGTAGAGAGCTAAGGGTCTCTTCAGCTATCTAAACTACTGCATGTCAGGTAACCACATGGGGCTGGTAGATCTATAGCCAACTTGCCCCCTTCTGGACTGGCAGCTGGAGTCCAGGTGGGATGTCCTGGGGCATCTCAAATGGTCCTAGCCTCTGCTGAAGCCACTGAATCTCATCTCTAAGAAGTGGACACCTAAATTAAGATGTGTATGTGTTGGAGCTAGATCCCTTTACTCAGAATGTTAATGACCACAATTCACACTGGATGCTGGAAGCAAAATGGAAACTTCTCAAGTTTGAACTCAAGTACACAGAAGTCGATGCAGATTCGTTAATGGCTTTTGGAACATTTCCTTAAAGAAATGTTGTGTCGTAGGTTGTGATTCACGGAAATAGCTTTAGGCTTTTTGTGGGTTTGTTGTTTTTATTTTCCCACCTTATCAAACGTACCTAGTTTACAGGAGAGAAAAACTAATGATGTTTCTTTTCGTTAGCCATGATACCAACTGACTCTGGGAATCATTCTTTCCTTCCCACCTTATCACATTTTTCCAGTAGATATAACACATACAAATGAGTACATATTTTTTTTTTTTCTTTGCTAAAAGTAGATTATTGTGGTGAAAGTGACAGAAAAATCTCTCACAGATTTTTGGGTTGAAATGGAACAACATAGACATCCAGTCTGACCTCATACATAGCAAAGTTCTGAGAATTTTACTAACGAAGCCGTCAGGGAAGGAAACTGGTTTGTCTCTGGGAAGAGTTGCCCAGCTAATCAGTAAAGGTGAGTGGGTAACTCACTCATCACCCTGTCTACTTCCAGCAGGTGGATGGCTATACCTTTACAATGACTCAAAAATCAGGCTAAGGTGCTGCGTTTTACTGGCAATCATAAATTCTCTTTAATAGCAAATGACTGCTGTTTAATTAAATGAGCACTTCAGATTAAAATTGAATGAATGGCTGCAGCTATGGATAAATATATATATATACAACCACTGTACCTGTTTATCATCCACATATTTTTCTATAAAAAGCAATGAACAGGTCACTATGATTTTCCTTTCACATCTTTTTTTATTGATCCCATGTACAGAGGTTGGCATCTAGGCCATTCTGCAGATGAAGGTGATCTTCTCATGGCTGTAACAAGGATGCTAGTTTAAAATTTATTTTCAGTTGGGTTTTTTTAAGTACTTTGGTGAGAGTATTTTGAAATATCATTGAATTGCTCACTGAAAATTCACCTTGACGTTTTAGAGCAGACTACCCCAAAACCGTCACTGAACTTTAAAATGTCGCAGTACTAGAATTATATGCTCTAAAAATAGAGGGGAAAGGCTTAAAAAGGAATTAAACTGACTTAGACAAGTTTAATTAATCACTATGCTTTGGAAATAAAAAAAAAACAGTCATTTGGAAAAAAAAAGCACTTTCTGTTGAAGTGGAGAGACAGATCAGACAGAGACTGGGTTGCACAGAGGCGTGATCAGGAGACATCAGTATACTAAGCAATAGCGAGTCCTCTTCTTTTCAGCTCCTGCTTTTGGAAAACGTGACAGAAGCCGTTTCAACACAGCCCATGTGATCTCAGCCTACGAATTTGTACTACTGAGGCCTCCATTCAAATCCGTTAGCAGCAAACATCTCCTTGGTTTAGTGGGTTTAATCCATACTCTAGCGTGCTCTCAACGTATTCATACACACACTTACCTTCAACTGTGTGGCCAAAGAGAAGAGCAGAAGAGGTGACCTGGGACAGAAGGGAAAGGAGAAGAAGGTCCTTGACCATGTTGTTATGTGTTAGTTGGTTTGAAGGTGAGGCCGCAGCTTGAGCACTGTGTTCAGTTTTTGGTGCCGCAAAATAAGAAAGACATTGAGGTGCTGGAGCGGGTTCAGAGAAGGGCAACGAAGCTGGTGAGGGGTCTGGAGAAAACGTCTTATGAGGAGCAGCTGAGGGGCCTAGGATTGTGTAGTCTAGAGAAGAGGAGGCTGAGAGGAGACCTTGTTACTCTCTACATCTGCCTGGAAGGAGGTTGTAGTGAGGTGGGTGTAGGTCTCTTCTCCCAGGTAACTAGTGATAGGATGAGAGGAAATGGGCTTAAATTGCACCAGGGGAGGTTTAGGTTGGATATTAGGAAAAAATTTTTTTACTGAGAGATTGGTTAGGCATTGGAACAGGCTACCCAGGGAGGTGGTGGAATCACCAACTGTGTAGATGTGACACTTCAGGACATGGTTTAGTGGTCATGATAATGTTTAGTAGATGGTTAGACTTGATGATCTTGAAGGTTGTTTCCAGCCTTAATTATTCGATGATGACATTGATGGGATTGACGGGAACAAGGGCAAATATAGTTTGTCACCAGCCCCATCTCCTGCTATTCCTGACTGGACCTGAATCATTACCTCATCTTGTCTGGAATTGTTGGTAGAGTTGGACATTGTCACTGGCCCAGCCCCAGTCTGTTGCTGGGGGACCGTGCCCTGCTGCTGAGAGTTTCTACCTGTGCATGGTCTTC
Organism: Baryphthengus martii; assembly: GCA_013396935.1. Classification (NCBI taxonomy): domain Eukaryota; kingdom Metazoa; phylum Chordata; class Aves; order Coraciiformes; family Momotidae; genus Baryphthengus; species Baryphthengus martii. The sequence continues at coordinate 234,367 of VWZK01016511.1, read as the reverse complement.
TGGATTGTGTACCTGCCAGAGCAGCTCCACTCCCACTGCTTCCTAACATTCTTTAATGTCAACACACCTCTCAATTAACACCATAGATACCTGAGGAGTCAAGAACTCATCTACCTGCTGTCCTCAGTGTTAGTGAGAAGCTGGGTATTTTGGAGTTGGTTCACAGCTGCCCTCTGCAAGGAAGCAGCAGTGAGTGTCCTGAGACCCTTCCCTGATCAGCTCTCCAGCTGTCACTCAGATATGGAGGGCCCTGCTTAGCTATGCCCCATTTTAGGCCCATTTGGTGTACAAAGACCCATCTTTTGGCATTGCGTAGGTGAAGCCCAAAGCATGGAAAACCACCTTTCCCCTCCTAAAGTAATTGCATCTCACCTGTCAAATTCAACATAGTGGTGAAGTGCACACAAGTGGCTCAGCCGTGCTGGGAATACCATGATGTTCTACTGTCTCATCCTCTGCAAAAGGGCTGTTAATATCACTGTACTTTTGTTCCCAAAGAAGAAATAAACAGTATGATCAGGCCCTGTCTTTCCTATATAAATACAGACAGTCAGGCACTGTGAAACTGCTTCCTCAGCAGAGGTGCCTTGGCTGAGCCCTTTCCCCATTTGATTAGAGGGATCTCATCCTGGGTAATTCACTCAGCCCTGGCTGGACATTGCTAGTCAGCGCCAGGAGGAGGTTCAGGTCCCTCAGCTCTGTAGTCTACCAGATGATACAGCCCCATTCCTAAGCACTTCAGCTGCCCAAGTGACTTGGGCAAGGTTGTCTGCATAACCTGTATGCAGCGAGGATTTGCCAGGCCCAGGCTAGCAGCCTAATCCCAATCCCATCCTTCCTACAATCACACAGAGAAGCTAAACTCTGTTCTCTTGGCTGGTCTGTAGTCCTTTGAAAACCAGAATTTCTAGTGGGAAAACTGATAACCCCTCAAGTCTGGCAGAGCTATTGAGTGCTGCTGTAATAAGGTAGTGTATTTTCAATCTAAGGATAATGGATAATGTGGGATTTATAACAAAGCCATAACTCAATAGAGGGGGTTCAGATGATATCACGATTCACAGCAATGAAGTATGATTGATCGATGAGATCATTAGAAAGCTGATTGAATTACAGGTCTGGTAATTTATCACTCTACAGCCTCAGCATTTTTTATGATATTTGAGGAACACTTACACGTTTTCCTGCACTGTTGTTTTTTTTTTTATGTCTCTAATTATAAATAAGGTGCCTGCAGATGCTTTTAAATCAGTGGGCAGTCTAGTGTCACTGGCTTTCACTGTAATCAGAGTTGCAGGCATACAGTGAACTTCCCTTTTGAATTATTTAAGATGTAGATCAGAATTACAACATAGCTTTTTCTTTCTCAGTGTTCAACACGGCAGTGGAAAATTCCAGTGTAATGAGACTGGAAGGTATAGTTCTTCCATAGTTAACATTTTATTGTGCTAATTAAGAAGCAAAACAGAAAAAGATTCTACACTCTGTGTAATTGTTAATCGTATTTCATGTTAATTAATAGACATACACCAGTTAGTCTGAAGCGTGATGTTTTTCAACACTTTTTTTTTTCAGCTGGTTTAGTAGATTATACCTGTATCTCTGTGCATGATATCTAGCCCCTCACTTGGATATCTTCTGTATATAAATACAAGCTGCCTGGAGCCATAATGGTTTGATAAAATAACAATGCATTTGCTTTCTAGAGGATGAAAATTAACAGCCATAGGCAGGCCTGAAAAATTAATGGCTTCTAGTTCATTTTCCATCTCTGTCAGCTACTAACTCAGACATTATACAGTAAAATGTTCAGGATGGCTGGCATCTCTGAAAGCAGTCTCCATAGTCTGTGGGAATGGTAAGCGAAATGTGAATCCAGCTGGGTGATATTTCTGGACTTGACTTTAAGAAAATGGAAAACAGAGATGCCACTTACACTTCATGTCTAATCAGTTTGACATTCTTGTCCTTATAATGGCTGTAGGACAGGGACATTCTGTCTTGCCTCGTCCTTGCTTCTCCCACATGTCTTGCTGTCTAAAATCTCTATCCTGTGCTGACACACAGATGTGTTTTTTTACTCTCTCATTTCCTGCATTATGGCTTCTGCGAAGCACAGTCTGTGTGCAGGCATCTCCCATGTGCCTGGCTACCCAACTTTCTTGATTCTTTCAAGAGATCTAAGAGTGCTGAAGTTGTTGCAGATCTCTGTCTTCCACCGATGTTTTTAACCCTTGTGATGAACTTTTTCGTATAGCAGAAGGAGAGCGATGTGATTCCCTTGGGCTTATTCTTTTCTTCTTGCTTTGCTTTTTTTCTGTTGTAGTTTTGGTTTTTTCTTTAATTCTTTCTTTTTTTTTTTTTTTTTTTTTTTTTTTTTTTTTTTTTTTTTTTTTTTTTTTTTAATTTCCCTGGTGTTTTCTGGACCTGCTGCTGGACAAGCACCATTCTCAATTCTTGGTAATTTTCACCTAAGAAATGCATTCAGTCTGAAGTAGGCTGGAATGGACAGGAGTATTCTGAATTTTCTGTGAGCTGGGAATTCCAAGGAAAATCCCATGTCTGACACACCAGGTTAATGTGTTTACAAAACAAAGGTTACTCCTTGCAGCTGCAGTGAAAAATTGACATTCCTGACAGTTCTCCTCATGCAGCTGCGAAGATGCTGATGGGAATATTAATGTCACCATGGGGTGGGCAGGATGCTTAGGATCGGTAACTCACTCACACCCCACCTTGTGCTGCTCGTCTGAGTTTCTCCAGGGCACAAATGTTCACCTCCGTGGCAGAAACTCTACAGTCCTTTGAGACCTTTGAGTTAACAGTTTTCCTCGGTCCTGCTGAAGAACCAGCTGATGATTCTTTACTTGGACCTCTGAGACCTTTTTTTAATCAACTCCCACTGAATGGCAAAAGCCTGAGCAGCAGCAGAGGCAGTAGTGGTTTCTGCCTGCAAGCTGACAAATCCTTGCAAATTTACTTCCAGAGATGGCAGATTGTACCTAATGCGGTCTGCAGTTTTGTACACATTCGTTTTTCCCCTGATGTAAAACTCATCTCTCAGCCACAATCCTGTAAAAAAGATTATTCTGTTCTGCCACTGACGTAAATTGGCATCAGTCCACCTGTTTCAAGTTGGGCTCTTCTGTGTTAGGGTTCTCTATGGCTGCATTGCTGTAGTACCTTACGTGCTTTCATTAACATAGCAGTTATTTTAATATCCTGCATTGGTCTTACTCTCCTATGTCTGCTGTTGGCCGCCTTGTGGAATAAATAGCAGTCAAAAACTGCCCTACTTAGGTTTCTTCGGAATATTTCTCTATAGCTCTTCATCTAGATTACATAAGCATTTCACAAATATTAATGACTTGGTCTTGATAAGCCTTTCTAAGATATTGAGACACAATTCTCTCTGATGGTGAGAAAGCATAGAGGATTACAGGTAAAGAAACACAGGCTAATTTGGGATACCCAGAGTGACATGGCTGATACTTTTTCAGAGCTTGTGCCTTTGCCCATCCCTCTGTCTCTCAGCAGCACAGTTCCCACTGACATAAAATGCAGCTTGGCGTTGTCAGGTAAGCTGCAAGTCATCCACTGCCTCCCAAAGCATCATCTAGGGGAAATACTTACTCCTTTCTATGACACTATAAAGACATGGAGGTCAAATCCAGCTCTCTGGGCCAGCTTTTTGGTTTCCTCCCCACTCTTCCCTTGTCTAGAAACCTGCAATCACTTCTCCCCATCCTGCCCTCCATCAAAGGAGGGGATGGTGACAACAAATCACTTCAATGTACTCTGTCTGTAAGACCAGGGTTCTGCCAAGAGGTGATCCCTACGTTAGAGAGTCTGTTACGATGCGTGTGCCAGCAGGATGGGGATTGATTTATGGTTGCATGGGGCAGCCTCTCTTCTTTTTTTTTCCAGCCTTTTACTCATAGGTCTCAGCAATGTTTATGTTCTGCTTGTGCATGAATGAGTTAGGGAGAGACCTGGCACCGCTGAGCAGATGGTAATGCTGTTCCCTGGTGAGACAAGGGCCGTAGCTGCCCAAGGAGAGCTGAGCGACCTTGCTCGTTCAGAAGCCATGTTTTTCTATTGCATTCTATTTATGTGCTGATTAAATGATCCATATAATATCAAACCGCAGCAGAAATAGAAAAGTCAATGAGAAGCCTCTCTAAATCACCCCTCATTTATCCTGGGGAGGTTGTGGGAGGGAGAGTTTTCCAAGTCTGAAGTTAAATAATTTGTTGTACTTTATTCCCATTCGAAAAGCTGCAGAAATTTCGATAGTGCTTATGTTGCAGGCAGGGTTTTACAAGGCAGCTGCTGGGAGTTTCAGTGTTGGTGAATGTAGCTCCTGTAATCCAGGATGTTGACAGCTGGGTTAACAGGGCTGTGTCCTGTGCTACGTTAGCAAAGCGATGTCCCATCAAGATCAAAGCCTTCTTGTCCCTGGCCCTACAGAGAGCGAGGCAGATGACCTTGCTTTCCTAGGTTAATTGCTTACTTTAAAAAGGCAGGTAAAGGTGAGGATGGCAATCCAGGTGGAGCTGACAAATGAAGTTTTTTTGCTTTCTGTTAGCTTACTCTGCCTTTTCATTGAAGGTGAGGTATTTGTAGACAAATTGATCACTGGATTCTGGTCACAGCTTCTCAAAGTAGCTCACACAAAGACCTCTCCAGTGTCCTCTCCTTGATAGATAAAAACGCCAGAAAAGAGACTGCAATAACCTCAGCATGGCTCCAGACGCCGCTGCCCAGAGGATTGCCACATTTATTCGGTTTCTTTTCAAACACAATTATTATTTTCATGGGAAATACAAAACCAAATCACACATGAACGTTGGTTAGTGGTGGAGAGACCTCCATGGTGCTTACCTGGTTGTCCCAGTAGTTAACCACCCTAGCTCTTGAAAGACCTGGAAGTTTTGATCTCCTAAGCACAAGTGGATGTCAGCAGCCCTGCCATCAGTCCTCACAACATGTTTAAAGACTCCAGGTTATTAGTACTCAAGGCCTTGTATGCAGGAAACAATTCTCTTCATAATGTATCTAGAGCTCATTTCAGAAAATTTGGAGGAAATGCCATTGCCAGGATTATTTACTTCTCAACAAGAATTTCTCAGTATTTAGATCCTTATAGATACCTTTGTCTGAATAGATTGAAGTAGATTTAATAAATTAATCTGAAATTTTAACATTTTGTATTTTAGAGTGAGGCTTCTAATAGCAAGCTAATAATGAAGCTTGCAGATATGCTGGTTTGGGTTTTTTTCACACAAGAAAGTCCATCCTGTATTGAAAGTGTTTGGTATAATTACTTCCTGTCTGTGCTTCCTTTGCCTGCTTTGTTCCCAAACCTATTTGCAGCTTTGGGTATTTCTAATAAGGTGTTATTGCAGTTTCTTTCTTGATGTATTATATTTTTCTCCCAAAGTGGGAAAACTTCAAATACAAATGCATTTGGGGAGTATAAATGAGTGTACTATAAGAAGAAATATTCAGTTTTAGATGTTATGTCGTATCAGATCAAGTGATGTGGTTTTGAAGCACACACCTGTCTTAGAGCAGTTTGCAAACTTCAGAGGAATTCTAGTTCACCAACTAAAAAAAAAAAAAAAAAGCAAAGAAATATTGTGCTGTTACTGTGTCGGACATTTGAAATAAATTACCTGGGCCACATATTCTGAAGTTCAAGGTCCAGGTTTCAACATCACAGTTCAAGAAAGAAGTAGACTAACTTGGACTAAATGATCATAGAATCATAGAATGTTAGGGGTTGGAAGGGACCTCTAGAGATCAACTAGTCCAACAGCCCTGCCAGAGCAGGATCACATAGGGCAGGCCACACAGGAACGCATCCAGGTGGGTTTTGAAAGTCTCCAGAGAAGGAGATTCCACAACCTCTCTGGGCAGCCTGTTCCAGGCTCCGTCACCCTCACAGTAAAGAAGTTTCTCCTCACATTGGGGTGGAACTTCCTATGTTCTAACTTAAACCCATTATTTCTTGTTCT
>VWZK01016511.1:104988-228009 GCA_013396935.1 Baryphthengus martii | reverse complement strand
CTACGAGGATGTTATGGGGGACAGTATCAAAAGCCTTACTGAAGTCAAGGTATATGACATCCACTGCTCTCCCTTCATCAACTCGTTTGGTCATGCCTTCATAGAAGGATATCAGATTAGTCAGGCAAGATTTCCCCTTGGTAAATCCATGCTGGCTATTCCTGATAACCTTCTTTTCTTCCAATTGATTAGAGATGGCCTTCAGAATGAGCCGCTCCATCATCTTCCCAGAGATGGATGTGAGGCTGACGGGCCTGTAGTTGCCTGAGTCCTCCTTCTTGACGTTTTTGAAGACTGGAGTGATACTGGCTTTTTTCCAGTCCTCAGGTACCCCTCCCGTTCCCCATGATTCTTCAAAGATGATGGAGGGCGGCTCAGCTGCAACATCAGCCAACTCTCTGAGCACACATGGATGTGCCCCGTTGGGGCCCATGGATTTGTGTGTTTTCAGTTTTTCTAATAGTTCTCTAACCAAATCCTCACTGACCAGTGAAGAGTCATCCTCACTCCAGTTTTGTTCCCTTGCTTCCAGTGACTGGAATTCCTGGGGGCTGGCCTTAGGAGTAAAGACTGAGGCAAAGAAGGCATTCAAGTAATTCTGGCACCTCTGCATCCTCTGTTATCGTATCTCCCGCGTCATTTAGCAGCGAACCCACTTTTTCCCTACTCTTCCTTTTCTCATTGATGTATTTGAAGAAATTTTTCTTGTTTTCTTTCACTTCCCTAGCCAGACTAAATTCCAAGAGAGCCTTGGCCTTTCTTGTTGATTCTCTGCATACTCTGGCAGCATATCTGTAATCCTCCCAATTAACCAGACCCTTTTTCCACTTACTGTAAATTTCCCTCTTCCATTTGAGTTTTTCCAACAACCCAGATGTGATGCTAAGACATCTATAAACAATGGCTGACAAGGAATAATTGAGTGAAAAGCAGCTTCTTGGTCTTGAAAGGACACTGAATCGAACACACTGTAACAATTTTCAAATGTATAAAAGGCCGCCATGAAGAATTGGTAACAATCTGTTTGCTGACATGACTGGGATCAACAAGACCGATTGGATTTAAATTCCAAACAAGGGAAATTTCCAGTATGTAAGATTAGACACTCTTTAAAACTTTATAATGCTGCAGTAAGTGAATCACAGAGTAGAAAACAGGTTGTCTACAGAGTTCTAGTGTCTCAATCACTGGATGTTTTTAGGGAAAAAAATGACAAATCTCTCTTGATTTATATATAATTACATATAATTAACCCTAGTTTGAAGTAAGACGATGGGTAAATTACATCTTTCCTCATTTCATCTTTTAGGATTCAGATCAAAAGCAATAGCTTAATACCATTTGGGTTTTCATGGGATTTTTTAATGCTGGGATTTTAAGCATGAAGTGGGAAGGAGACACTTTCTGAATCATTCTGACAAGCAGTATACTGCAAAGAGGACTGCAAGTACAAAGGAGATAAGCAAACTGAGCAAACATTTCATCACAGATAGGAACTTCAGCCAGTTTGGATATCATCAACTGCGGCAATTTACCATTAGAAAATGACTCTGTGTTGAAGTACTTCAGAGAAATACATTTTTGTGGAGAAATTCCCTGTCTCCCAGATTCATTCATTTTCATGACTTTTAATATTCTGTTCCGATGCTTTCAGAATAGAATAGCTTTTTTTTTATTTTTCATTTAAAAAATAATGGTTTTCAAATATTTATATAGAGATAATTAAAATGAAAGAATCGAGATTGGAGTAAAGTATTCTGAATTTTTTTTTAGAAGAAAATATTTTTATTAGTTCTAAATAAAAACATTTAGAACAAGAACCTTTGGGTTCTGCCTCAGAAGAAAAATAAATGTCAGAATCTTTCAATGTCCTGTGGAATGGGTCTTCTACTTTCCTTCAAATTTCGATTAAAATGATCCTAGATTTTTAGTAAGATTAGGTGTTATTTAAATACACGTTTGGGGAATCCCTCTGGGTTTGCAAAGTATGTAGATATAAAAGGAACTGAACAGTGGCTGTTTCTTTCATGTTCAGTCTATAGTTGCAACATTTTTGTTTTGTTTCCTTTATATTATGATTCGGGTTACCTTCCGTTTTTCTGAAAATAAATTACAGGCTTTATAATAATATCACTCAAATTGAGCATATGATGAAACTTAAAGTGAGACATAGGAATGGTGGGTGCTCTCTATCCCCTGAAGAGCACAAAATATTTGAACAAAGGCAGTTGTATTTGAAGTACTGAAGTCCTCAGAATATTTAATTTCTTTTCAGAGACTTAGCTCATAAAGTATTAATATTTTCTTCTTCCCACTCAAACAAGGATGGATTTTTTTTAATAATAATGAGATATAATTTGAAACTCAGTATTTCTTTCGTTTTCAGAAATTCCTATATTATTTTTTTCTTGCTAAGCATGCACTTATTAGTCTTCCTTAAAGTTTATCTGAATTTTACAAGGGTAGTATCACTGTGATGTACACTGTTGTGTATACAACAGACTTCACAGTTTTGCCAAGTAAGCAGGAATATGCTATCTGTTTCTACAAGTAATTAATGTGCCATCTGCATTACACTTTCATTTCCTTGAAGCGTTCTTTTTACAACCATGCTGGTTTACTGAGCCATCAAAAAGAGGTGCAGTCCCTGGAAGCACATATGAACTCTGCTACTTAGATGGTGTCTTTATAAACTTTGTAAGAACTGAAAAAAAGAAGAAAATTTTTTTTTTCTTGATTAGATTTCGTCTAAAAATAAATCCAAGTTTGACCTTTCATACTGTAATTAGTGAAATGAAACTAGAGTTGGGAGGATCACAAGTTTCAAGATAAGCACACAAAAGAAGTATTGATTAGCTAAGTAGGCCAGATCAATACTCCTCAGCCTTGTTTAGTGAATACCTGAAGTCTGAAATAAAAGTGGTTACTATTCTCAACAATATTTATTACAAAGCAAAGCTGAGACAGTTTAATGATAGCACCGTGTATGTGTGTTTTTGTGTCCTTGGCAGAGTGGTAGAAATCCTTGATTTTCTAAAGATGTCAATGGAGCAAAATTTTCTTTCTTCGAACAATAAAAAAACCCTTGAGTGCCCATTTTAAGTTCCAGGAAGGCTATAATCACTACCTCAAATAATTTTCAATGTTTATTTATAGTTAATAAGTAGGCAGTCTAGAGCTAGCTCTACCTTATGGAGACAGAGCACTCCAGTTTTATAACAAAACAGCTGCCATCTTCTAACTTAGCTCTGATCCCTAGATAAAAGCATTGAGAAGAGTGAACAGGCTGCATGGCTTTTAGCCAGTGACAGCTGGGCACAACCTGCTCTGCAGTTGTCTGCATCGGAGAGATTTGAAGCAATGTCACCCTACCTGAAGCAAACACCAGAAGTTGCATGCCAGAGAACCTAAGAAATATGAATGCTATGAGATTGACTTTGATGAAGACACCTCATCTAACACTTGTTTTGCCTTGGAAAGCTTTGTATTTTTCTTACCCAGCTACTATTATGATAATGGCCTTGTGGGGCTCTGACAAAAGTTATCGTTTCGATGCATGTTCCAGTAACTCAAATAAAAACAATAATTTGGTGATTTCCAAATACTAATCCATAAGTTAATCTTTATGGTACTGAGATGAGTTCGACAAAAAAATTAATTGTGCTCATGCTCTTTTATGAGCCTTTGTCCAAAAATATATACATGTTTATGTGCTTAAAGATGTTTATGTGCCCATGTGTTTGTTTTCTATATTGTCCTTAATTCCTGAGGTTTTGGGGTGAGCAAAGAAAGTATTTTCTTGATTTGGTCATAGTTTGACTTGGAAGTTGAACAGGGCTATTCGGGAAATGACCATAGTGATGTAGCAGGCAGTTGAAAAAAAACTTACTCTCTTAAGCCAGGATAACAGCTGATGGGAGAAGAGAGGCTGTTGCCATGCATTGATCCAGAGCTTTGTTAGCAGGAGCAGGCTGAACTGGTGCAGAGCTCGCAGTCTGGGCTTATCTGTTAAACTGATTAAGTTTTCCAAGCCCTTTCTGAGAAGAGTCATTTATGGAACCTGGAAAAAAGTTCAGATAGGCCTCAATAATCGATGATAGTGTCTTGTCTTTCAACACAGAGCCCTTTATAAGTTGTATACATTAATAAGTTCATCCACCACAAAACCAAAATGCCTGTCTTACTGGAATGAGCACAGTGACTGTTAATAGAGGACAGGTCACTAAACAGCAGGGCTTGTGTGGGAGGTGAGGAGGAGTCTGAACTCCAGTTGACATGTGAGACAGAAGCAGTGATTTCTTACGCTGGAAGGGAAAAGGAAACTAGTACTAACATAATTAGTAGAGTAGAGTTGTATAAGTGGTATGAAGTGTGAGGTTTGTGCTCTGTGAGTTCATCTTCTTTGACTGTGTCTAAGATAATGAGATTGGCCTGATGCCCAGAGCCAACAACTATCCTGACTATAAATCTCCCAGCCTCATCTCCTGGGCCCCGTCTAGCTCAACCCTGCAAGTTTTGCTGAACTCCCAAGTCTGAGTCTGGCCCCATGCTTGCACTTTTCCAGCCTACTCTTTTCTGTCACATCTGGGAACTTTAGAGGTGCTGTAGGCACCAAGCATGGGCAGTTTGCCAGTAACAATTTTACAATTCCCTTCTGTAGAGCTGGCTTTTCTATGCACAAGTAGAGACAGCCCAGAAGCAGGGAGAAATCTTTAGACTGCTGACTAGGAGGTTCCGATGGGCAGTTGTGATAGGAGCATTAAGGTATGACAGAGACAGGGAAGGGGCTCTCCAAGCTGAGTGCAGACAACATTCTGCACTGTATTTATAATAGGTGATATATTAATGCAGAGAGCCCTGGGATAGGCTTACCTGTTGGATGAAGAACAGTTCGACAGTCACAGAGCCAGATATCCTTGCTGTAGCAGGTCAGAAGCAGAATGGATGTCATGGTTCTTGTGTCCATAGCAATGTGTTACTGTTGTCTTTCAAGTAATCCCCTCTAACCCTACTGACCCACCAGCAGAAAAACTCTCAAAAAAGCAGTGCAATAGGATACCAAAAAATACTGGACTTCTAGGAAAACACAGAGGAATGGCGTTCGGTACATTCTGTGTTCACTACAGAGGGGAACTGAGCACTCATTGCAATCCTAACTCCTGAGAAAGGCTCTTTCCTCTAGTTGGGAGGTTTTTAGCATGTAATCCTCAGGGATTGAGATCCTGAGCAAATACTTTGATCAGCAGGTTGTAGAATAGTGGTGACGGGGAGACAGCCGACAGCTGTCTGATGTGAAGTGCATAAGCAGTCTGTTAAAGAGGGACATGACCTCAACACCCACTCAGCTGAGTAATCCACCTTCTGTGGTCTGGCCACAGTGACCCACCTTCCATTGAGGCATGGCAGTATTACTATCCACTTGATACGTCCTAGTGATTAAATGTGTGGGTAATTTGGCCATGAATGCTTTTCGTGAAGAGGGGAATTCAGTCTAGCAAGTTGCTGGGTGAATGCTGTTAACACCAAGCTGTGTTCAGGAGATGGTTGATGGCAACAGCAGTATGAGTTGTTCTTTGACTTGTTCTTTGACTTCCTTCTCAGTGACTTGCTAAGGATAGGAGGTCCCCTTCTCTCTAGGCTGATTAGGATGCAAAGGACTTTATAATAGAGAACTGAAAAGTAAATAAGAAAAGAAACATGTCCAGGGAAGATTATGAAGGTGTTTGTTTCAAGGGAAGGAGTCCTTTCTTCCTTCCTGTTCCCAAATATTAGAGATTGGGAGAAAACATCCTTAAAAGTGAAAATAGATAATACTCCAGTATGCCAGCCAACCTTCAATTCACCCCTACCCACTCAACATTCACCTCAAGCAGTCAGTACTGGCAACTCTTAGCAGAAGAACATGGGCAATAACTTACTATACTAATGGGTCATTTTGGTCCAATCTGGCAAAGTTTAGGATCCTATGGGGAAAAAAGCCCCAAAGTTAAAGAGCTGATGAATTACAAGAGTTTCAATAGAAGACTGTGAGGGAGAAAGAGTGAATAAGTAAAAGCTGCCAAAGTCTTCACTTGGCACAGTAATTCCTCCTTCGCTGTTTTTTTTTTCTTATGTGTGAGTGAGTGCATAGCTTAGAAGACCTCTCTAATTATTTGCATTTTGGAGAGCCCTTTGTTCTGGAGAGGTGTCACTTTGGATGCTCATTCCATTTTTCTTCTTTCACTTTTTAATTAAAAAAAATTGCAAATGCAAAATGTAGCTGGGTGAGATATGATGAGAAAGACTTCATTTGAAAAGGGTTTGGTAATGAGGGCTTGGAAGATACATTTGGTAGTTAAACTTCAATGCACTTTTTTTCCATCTATCCTGACCAATTTTGTTTGGTGATGCAAAAACCACTGTAGACTCATGAGTCATCTGTTATAATTATTTTTAATCACTACATTGTTTTTCATGCACAGGAAGTTCGCCGTTTACTTTTTACCAAAGGAGGAAGAAATCATTTGTACTTAAATATTTATCATGCTACAAATTTAGAAGCAGAAAATGGTGGGAAAACATCTCTAAAATCAGTCTTTCTGCTGGCATTTAATCTGTGATAGAGCTCTTAGCTGATCTGGAAAAACCAGATCTGGCTGCAGGCATCGTAAGAGGAAGCTGCCTGCATAAGGAGACTGCTGGGAGCAGCTAATCAGTCCCCCTGTAATTGTGGCCCCAAGTTTGGCTGAACCAGTCCTGCTTGGTGCCTTGACTGTTCCCCCTCCATGTCTGGTCAGCGTGGGAGTGCAGGAAAGACAGAATTGTTCCTTTTTGGTGGAGCAAGAAGGGACCTGCTGGTGGTGAGGGCTGGCAGAAGGACAAATGAGTTGACAGATTTTGGCAGCCTGCTTTAGGAAACAGGTCCATTGTCCTTGGGAAACAAAAAGTCAGTTGTCTTACAGCCAGAAGAGGTGTGTGGGTGAACTGGTGATGAATGTAGATTGTGTGTAGACAGAGACAGAAGAAAATGCTGAGGGCTCTGATTTTCAAAAGACGGGTTATTGGTCATCTGGGTTTTGTTTTCCTTTCTTTCGAGTTGCAGCTGATTTGTAGTCTGAGCTGCTAGATGGCAATGGGAAGGAAAAGAACTGCTTGGACTGTGACAGCAAGCCCTTTGGGGAGGGAACTCATAAGAGCAGGGAACAGGGAGCTCCCTCTCTTACAATGCTGCAGGTACTATAAGTTTCATGCAGTGACTGGACGACTTCATGGAGTCCTGATCTGCTGGAGGCTGTTAAAAGCAAAGACAACTCACCAAGTCTGTGAGTCATAAGTGATTTGGAGGCTGGTACCTCACCCTGGAGAGGAATCACTCCATGCTTGCCTTTTCCTTGTGCTCCTTCCTTTGTATCCACTTGCTGATCCTTGTTGGTGACAGGATATTCTGCTAGATAATCTGACCCCAAATAGTCTGGTCTAATATGAGCAGCAGGCTGTCTCATACTTTGAGTAATGATCCAAATTGTGTGATGATGCAATGTCCTTAGCACACAGTAAGCCACCAAAAGCTAGAATTATTAACCTCAGCATGTTGTCATGTGCAGGGGTGGCTCTTACCTCAGCGACAGCAGGCTCAACCCCACCAGACCTTTAGAAACCTCACAAAAGCCTTTCTTTGTTTTCTGCCTTAACAGTGACAAACAGCAGCAGCAAAACAACAAAGGTTTAGGAGAACAGCTTTGTACAAAACTGTAGATACTACTCATTGTCGAGATAATATTATCATGTCTCATGATAATACTGACAAGTTGAGAATATTTAGTTGTTATGTGTGTGGGAAAATAAAAGGGTCTGCTGCCTTGTAAAGGACTTTGGAACTTCATCCCACACAGCCTTTCTTGAGCTCAATCTGTTGCTACATTCCCATCTTCTGTGAGCTTGGACAGAGTCAGCAAAATCCCCCGGTGAAATCGTAAACCAAGTTGTTACAGCATGTCACAAATGTCCATATACGTATATACTGATAAATCTTTAATTCAGACTTTACCGTGTTGCAGAGTTCTTGTGCGTCCGCGTGCCAGCGCAATAACCCTGGAGGGGGTTTTGTCAGTTATCCCGAGGGGCAGAGAGATGGGCTGGGCACAAAAGGGTTTTGCAGGAGGAAGTTATAAAGTCCTTCATAGGTAATGACCATATTTGCAGCTTTCCAATCTGTAAGAAATAAATATTCTTGTCTTGTTAGTGGTACCTTGCCAAAGGATAGCTTTGTATGTTCTTCTTTGTATGATATAATTTTCTTAAGCCTACATTGTGTTATGCACATGCACAGGCCATCTCTACTACAGTATTTTGTTAAGATCCAGCTAAAAAGCAACGGAGTTGTCAGTAATCACATCAATGTAGTAAATAAGTTTCAGGTCTGAGTCAGTGCCTGCCCTACAGTACTGTTAGTGTGGACATACAGCAGGGACAGCACGAAGCGAGGTATCGCTTCATCGTTTCATGGCATGAACGTGACTATGAAAAAGTTGTGTGTTTTGACCTAATTATGTCATTGTATAACTATTAATATCAATGTATTGCCATTACTATGCTGCTTATAAGGAAAGTATAACCTTTGTGCATCTCTTGCTTGTGTTTATCTAGTATTTCCTTCATATTTTGCCTCCTCCTTTTGACAGGTGGGCTACAATGTGCCTTTTCAGAGCAGCACAGTAGAGACAGGTGAAATGTATAATCATTTTTCTGTCTGAAATGCTTCTTATTGGGATAGAAAATGCAGCTTACACATTGTGTCAAAGTTTAAAATATTTCTTTTCGGGTCATGCCTAAGGCAGAACAAAGAATTTTTGTTGTTTATCTGAACATTAAAAAGAAAACGAGGGAACGATAATTGTAGATTAGATTAATTTTTTTCTTGAGGAGGAAAAAAATGGAAAAAATACTTGGTTCTGGAGTTGACAGCGTTTTGTTTGAGCAAACCCACTTTTTGTTCCCTTTTTGTGTCACAAAGAGAAGAGAGAGATCACAGAGAAAGTATAGCATTTTGATTTGGTTTTGTTAGCCTTTTCAAGTTACTTATTTACTTTTCAAACAAAAAGCCATTTTAAAAAACAAAAGCATCAGTGTGTAACCTTGTGTCATCTCCACCAAAGGGTCACCTCTTTGATCAAACCATCCCCTGAGTTCGTGAACAGGGTCAGTCCTCACAGCTGTATTGCTCAGTGATGACAAACTCTTTGCCAGAACATTTTTCCAAGTTCTATTTGTAGTGTAATTAGCGAGAGCTTTAACATTACACTGATTTATTACTTGTAAACTTCATTGTTTTTCTACAACCTCGATATAGAATTATTTGTGAAAGGAGGAAATGTGTCTTATTACCTCCTAATCATTTTAGATATAAACTGTCTGGATGTTTTTCAGCTAATATATCTAATTATCTCATGGTCTGAAAGGGACCTACCAAAATATGGGCACGCATAATAGTAGATAATTAATTATGTTAATCACAGCTAGTAATTTCAGATGGCTGTCTGAATCTGACAAATACTAATGCATCAGTTAAAAAGATGCCAAGCCCTCATGCTGGGATCTAATAGGAGATGGGTCATCCAAAATATCACTTACACTTCTGAGTATAAATTATGTAGGTCAGTAATTTCTTAATGACAAAATTTTAATGATGTTCCCTGAGCAATAATATCTTTCTAGAATTATTTTCTTTTTTTCTTTTTTTTTTTAGTATTTTTTAGTATGTGGGTGCACAACTCTCCAGGAAATTCAGTAGTCAGTGAGGCAAACACACTTCAAAGGAACTGCCAGACCATGTAACTTGGTGAAAACAGGTGAGATGAGTGGAAGAGGTGACATATTGAAATGGCTCACATGTCACTTGTGCATAGCTCCTGCATAGCCCCTGTCAAACCACAGTGTCTCTCTCTCCAGAGACCAAGAAAGTGTGATATTGGATGTGATCTGACTTGCCCCTCTCAGAAATGCCACTGCACTTTACATGATTCTTTTCTGGAAGCAATTTTTTCTCCCAAACTGTGCCTTTGACACCAGTTCGTGGGAAAATGTCATTAAAGTGTTGTCCCAAGCAGAGTGAAATAACAATAGCCCATAAAGTTTAACCTGCCACCTCTTTCTACACTCAAGGAAGTGGAATCTGAAATGATGTAATCATTTCCCCAAGAGTGTATTATTTATTCATAGTCATTAGATTCTCCTTCATATAAAAGACATGTAAAGAGGGCAGTGATTAGATCTGAAGAGAAGGACACATGAATAATAAGTTTATTTAGACACTTCTTCTGTTTTTAGAATATTGGAAAACAGATTCTCACATTCTCAAATGAACTTGTTATGAGAACTTACTTAATGACTGTTTTTATCAGCATTTAGCTGACTTGATATATTCGAAGTCTGAGCTGTGCTGCTGACTCGGGTAACTCACATCTCCTTCTCAAGCTACTTCTGAATGGACACAATCGTTGCTGGCACAAATACTCTCAGATATAAACCGCATCTCTAAATTCACTTTCCATGGACAGTAAAAAGAATTACTTGCATATTTGCAGAGAGGAGACTGAAATTTGCATAAGCACAGATGAAATGAGTTGATTTTAAACTCATATGGGATATTTACAGTCGATTTGTTGTCATTCACCAAGGTCTTCATGCAAAATGGAGAGAAACAACAGGAATCATCTAGCAATGTTCTGCTATTGCTTTTCATATATGTGTGTTAAATGAAGACAGCCGTGATTATAAATAAACATCCTCAGAGTATTAACAGCTATCTGCAAGTAGTCTAACTACTTAACAAGTCGAACTGTGATTTTAGACAATGTATTTTTATACAGCAGGTGAGATAGTGTGTGAAAATAAATATCCAAAGTTACTGTGAATTGGCAGGTGACTAGGAGCTCATTAAACTGCAGTAACACAATTACTTGTGATCCCCTGGCCTTTCCCTAATCCGCAGCCTCTTCAGTAGAATGTTACCCCAGAAGCAATCATTTTTTTCAGCTCTGGGCCATAAAAAGTTGTGAATATGTGTTTTGTTTGTTATTGGGATGAGACAATTGAAGTCAACAAGATATTCTTCACCTTTCTCTTCTCTGCAGCTCCCTGTTGTTTCCTGCCCCAGAACTTCTGTCTTATCCCTGTCATAATTTCATGGAAGAGCTTTGGACAGCCATGCCCAGCAGTCCTTAGTACACGCAGGTGCTCTGTGCTAAAACACCTGGTTACGACTGATAGACTGTCTTCCCATTCAGCCCTTGTATTTGTTATCTACCCAATAAGGCTTGTTTTCTCAGTTTAATCATAGCCTACTGAAATCCACAGAAACTTTCCTTTTTACTTCAGCAGGTTGCAAGTTATGGTGTGGTTTTTATCTTTGATTTTATTTCAGCCAGGATTTTACCTCTAGGGTCCGACCTAATTTGGAGTCACTCTGCTGATTTCCCCATGAAGTGTTTTGATCCTGAGATGAGTAGTTTGCTCAGCCAGGGGTATTTATTTATTTTATGCCTGTGTATCTCCAACCAGGACGGGAGATTGTGTTAGTGTGTGTTACTGCATGATGTGTAATCAGGCAATGTGGAGGTGCTCTTTAGAGATGTCCTGCTCCTTATAAGGTCTTCCTTCACATAACACCACCCTCCATCCTGATGTGGCAGCTGCTGATGATTATGTTAGGAGAAATGCTCACAGCCTCTCTTGACTAGGGTAATCATTCTTTTTAATCTTAATTAAAGGGCCTTTAAAAAGTTTCTGTCTGAGATCTGCAACTGTCTTGCCACTGAGTTCTTGTAATAGGTCTTGCTTGGTGATTAAACCTTACCCAGCCATTGAAAGTTGTAACTTGACAAGTCACAAAACCACAGCGTAACTTTGAGCAGATCTCTTTGTAATGATATTCGTTGCTTTAGGCAAAGAGGAAGCTTAATTAATTAGAGTGTGAAGCACTGAATTCCACAGCTAGGAATGAAAAGTAAAGTTACGAAGCTGCTGCACTAGCCTTCAACAGAAAAGCAAATGAATAATTTACAAAATAAGTAGCTGGGTCTAATAGGGATCTGATACCCCATACATGTGAAGCTTAAGTAGATTTGAAGGAGTTTGTTAAGTTGACCATTTGAAGCCTGACATTACGACAGTCTGTTCTTGGGCTATTAGACAGCCACAAAATTACAAACTTTAGAAGACGTGCGTCAAAAATGGATTTTGGTGCCTCTCTTTATTCATAAAATTTGTCTTCCACAGGCTTTTACAGTGTTTATTTCCACACATCTTCTCAAAACATATCTCCAGCTTCCTCAAGGAGCTGCCACTGAACACAATAGTATTTTTGTTTTCTATATTCTCCTAAGGAAATGAGACAGGATTTTACTGCATCCAGCCTGGATTTCACTTCTTCAAATTAATGTATAGATCTGTTTTGTAGCAACTTTTTTCACAGTTCGGAGGATCTTTTCCTCAATAAAAGCATGCTCTGTTTCAGGTGAAAGCATGCTAGACTGGGCTTGCATTTCTTCACACACTGTAAGAAGTTCAATGTAATTGATTTAAATTTTCAGATACAGGAAATATATGAGAAGAGATTTTATTAATGGTTTCATGTAGAAAATAGTATGGGTGGAAAACTGGGAGCAGCCTTCTCTAGGGATGTTGGATTTTATCCCCTCTGTTCTCCTGTCTGTCCAAGTAGCCAGATCCACAGCAGGTTTGTCCCAATTCATCTGCCTCACACAAAACACAAAACAAAATATTGTGTCACAAAAGAACTCCAAGAGAAGCAACACTGTTAAAACTCAGCACAAATATTGTGAGAATAACAAATTCTTTTAACAGGGTAGCAAATGTAGAGACTGACCTCGTTCTCATCAGAGACTTAAAAGCAATATAAAAACAGCTTCTGGGCAACACTGTACTTAATGAACATGTAGGCTCACACTTGTCCTAAGGAAGTGTCATTTCTCACTCCTCTGCTGTCCGAGTGGGGTTTTTGTAAGTGCTGACATACCCAAATAGCCCTTAGCTGAATCACACTTGCTTTTCCTCAATGCCATTCAAGTCCAGTGAGATGCCATATACAATTAGCCACTTCTGCATCCCTGGTTTCTGGAGGCTGGAAGACAGGGAGAGAAGGATAGCTGTGGTTTATCTTTCGGCTTAGAGGCAATGAAGTGGCGTGGAAGAGAGGCGGACCTGGAATGGGCTGAGCAGCAATTGGCTCTGATGGGGAGGATGCTGCACCAGGCAGAGGGATCTACAAACAGGTGACAACTTGCAGAAGCTTTTGAGGAAAGGCAAGGAGGCAGATATGGCTTCTGAGGCAGAGCAGAATGCTTGGAGGGGAACCTGGGGCTGAGATACTAGCTGCAGATATACCTTCTCCAGCTGTTTTTTATTGAAACAAGATAAATATATTCCCATGACAAATCACCAGGTTCTACTGGAAATTAATCCCAGCTGGGTGTCAAATTTACAGTAATGTTTATGAAAACTTGCCTTTACAAAAACGTCTGAATGAGCAAACTTCTTTAGTTGGTTACCCCTCCTTACAGGCAGAATGCACGCACGATATTTTCTTGTGCACTCACGATATTTTCTTGTTCTCCGTGCTGTAGGAGAAGCCTCTGGATGGCGATAGAAGAGATGCTCCAGACCAGGGCTAATCCAGCCTCTCTTTGTTAGTGCCTTTCCTATGGTGATGCTGTCTTTGCCAAATTCGAAAGTAGCTCCCCTGTGGATGGCACAATAAGAGTGCTTTGAAAATGAACTACTTCTACAACTCAGATAATCTGTATAGGATCCAGCTACAACTTCTTATGAGCAGAACCCGTCTGTTAGCCCTTGCCCTCTCTCCTCTCTCCACACAAAATAGTGAGGATATATTTGTGGAACAGAACTGTAATTGTCTGGGTAATTGAGTGACTATTTAGACAATCTCCGTGTTTAGATATGCTGACCTTGTCTTTTAGAGTGAAGGAATGAATGAAGGAATGAATGAATGAATGAACCTGCAGCACGCTTTGTCGCTCAGTGTCACCATCCTCATACACGGTATTCTGTAGCTGAAGTCATCTTTGATGCAAATTATTATGATTTCCTCTTGTTCTTTTCATAGAGAACATGAAATACAAGTTTTCTGCATATTTGAAGACTGTTGTCGTACTTTCCCCTAATCTCACTTCCTTTTGCCTCTTTCATATATCATGCTTACCGCATTGCTTACTATCCTGGGTTTTTTTTTTTACCTTCTGCACTCTTTCATATTTTTCAGAAACATTTGCAACGTATGGTGCACAGAGCTGGTCACTGAATTCTAGCTCAGGGTCCCCTACTACTAGTTACAGTGGAATAATGATGACAGATGTTTTACATGTTATACATGGAAGATCATTTAAAAATTAAATTTAAGTTTTATAGCAGGAGTCAACATTAGAATCATAGAATGGTTTGGGTTGGAGGGGATCTTCAAAGATCACCTAGTTCAAATCCCCCCCGTCCTGACAGGGACACCTTCCAGTAGATCAAGTTTCTTAAAGCCACATCCAGCTGACCTTCAACACTTCTAATGATGATCCACAGCTTCTCTGGACAATCATTTCCAGTGTCTCACTGTAGTCATCGTAAAAAATTTCTTCCTTATGTCCAATCTAAACCTACCCTCTTTCAGTTTAAAACCATTGCCCTTGCGCTGTCACTACAGGCCTTGGTAAAAAGTCTCTCTTGATCTTTCTAATAAGCCTCCTTTGTACATTGAAAGGCCACAGTAAGGTTACCCAGGATCCTTCTCTTCTCCAGGCTCAACAGTCCCAACTTTCTCAGCCATTCTTCATAGGAGAGATGTTCCAGCCCTCTGATATCTTTGTGGCTCTCCTCTGGACTGGCTCCAGCAGGTCTATGTCTTTCCTATGCGGGTGACTCCAGTGCTGGACACAGTACACCAGATGAGGTCTCACCAGAGCAGAGCAGCAGAATCACCTCCCCAAACCTGCTGGCCACACTTCTTTTGATGCAGCCAAGAATACAATTGGACTTCTGGGCTGCAAGTGCACATTGCTGTCTCACGTCCAAGTTTTCATCCACCAAGACCCCTAAGTCCTTCTCCACAGAGCTGTCCTCAATCCCTTCATCCCCCAGCCTGTATTGATACTGATGGTTCCTCTGACCCAGGTGCACAACCTTGCATTTGGTCTTGTTGAACCTCATGAGGTTCACATAGTCTCACTCCTCAAGTCTATCAAGGTGCATCTGAATGTCATCCTGTCCCTCAGGCAGGTCAACTGTACCACTCAGCTTGTTGTCATCTGCAAACTTGATGAGGGTGCACATGATCCCATTGTCTATGTCATTGATGAAGATATTAAATATTATTGGTCCCAATATAGACCTTTAAGGGACACCACTTGTTACTGGGTGTTAAATATACTGTTATGTTCAATATACTTAATTTACTTAAATATTCCTGAAACTGTTCCTTACTGTTTTAACTTGGAGTCTTATCTTTTTCTTAAAAAGAAGAGATGTAATACTCCAATTTCACTTAACTAATATTTGAAGACTGAAGATTAATTTAATTTTCTTGTTCTTTTGCTATTAGTTCTTCTTTCTAGCTGAGAAATACTTACATTTCCCTTTGCCTTTTTTGTTGTTGTTGTTGTTTTTTTTACTCCTGATTTGTTTGTACAATCCATCCTGATTGCCTTTCTTTATTCCATGAGAGCTGTATGTCGTTGTGCCGTTTAGCCTTTCTGACTGTAATTTTCATGATTGCTTTGGGGAGGAGAAAGTCAAATAAGGCTGTTACTGAATAGATTAAATCTATGTGGGTAGTGTTACTCTCATAAAAGGATTATCCTGTCCAGTAATCTCTTATATACGTGGCTATAATAAAAAGTTTTATCATTTGACTTTATTACTTCAGAGGTTATCTCATGCCTACAGTGTCTTATCCCACCTTTAAGGACTTGGCAATTTATCTGCTGTTGAAAATTTTGTCAGGGAGAATAAGTGAAAAATTTTGGTGGTTTGATACCACAAATTTCAACTGTTACTGTGCACTCTGATTTATTGTACTCAATTGCCTCGATGAAATACTATAGCCAAGATTTGTTTTAAGAAGTTTGTGTAATATATAGATGATAACAGTAATTCTGTACTGAGCCATGCTTTTAACAACCATAATCAATTATTCCTTCTGACACAGGAAAAGCATAAAACATCAGCTGAAGACTGATGAGTTATGAAACACCCTGACTCATTAGATACATGAATACTGGAGAAATTTTGGAACAAATTATCTGACTTGCAGTGATAATTAATGATATTTATATATCTCTTTTCATCCTGCACAATTCAAAGGCATTTCTTAGACATTCAGTAGCCAACACAGAAAATGAGACGTAAAAATCAACTGTATTCCCTCAGGAGTAAATGAGAGAATGGCAGGTTGCTGAAGGCAGAGTTACATTATAGCTGACAATTAGCAATCGTCGCAGAAGCTGTACGCAAAAATTCAGTATCCCAGCTCAGCTGCTAGCCTTCTGCTTTACTCTAGGCAAGCTTTCCAACATATCTGCCCTAACGTTCTTATTTACAAAATACCTAATGTTGAAAGCCATGTAGAGACCCTAAAGGGCTATGAGCATAATCAGAGCTTATGGCTCTCTTGCTGTCTATATGTAAACAGTATGTCTTCATCACTGTGGGTTAAGACTATATCGTTAAGGCACAGCTTGTTGGATTTAATATTTCTTTAGCACTCTACAAACATGAACTCATTATCTTCTTCTCTCGCAAACTGGGTGGCTGTTTGTATGATCTCTCTTTCACAAGTCAAGAAACTAAGGTGGGAGGCAGAGCACACTAATTAAGCTACCATATGAGACAACGTAAGGTGGCATCAGCATTTCTATAAGTTGCCCTTGGGTTTCTAGGTAATCAATGTCGCGTAGGGGGTGATTCATGTCATCCTAAAGTAGATACCTGCGTTTGCTTTAATGACTCACTTTCTTCATCGACTCTGTAGACTTGTCTCTATTAACTATAATAGGAACACAAGAAAGTTGCTTAGATGTCAATGATTACATTGCTGGGTACCAGATTTAGGTAGGGAAATTTTGGGAAGCCAGTAAATACAAACCCTACCTTAAAAGCCACAAGGGAAGACAAAACAACACATACTTTCAGATCCCCGTTATGTCCACTAAACCCAGGCTGCTTTAACCCTTTTGTTAGAATCAAACTAAGATCAGTAAAGCTGGATAAAATTGCCTTCCTACCTACTATGACAAGATGCCCCTTCCCTCTAAGAATGACCCGTAGTCACAAAACACAGAAATAGTCCCTCTGCTGTGACTGTCACCTTTCTGCTTTGAGTGAGAGAGTGCAGGGAGTACAGTGGAGAGACTATGGGGCAAATCCAGCAACCTGCTACCAAGGCTGCCAGATGGAAGCTGACTGCATGAATGGTGGGAAGACATAACTAGGATGGCATATTTAGTCATTTACTACGGATCTCAGATTTCAGGAATGTGACTGCTGCTCTTCATTGACTGCACAGAGAGTCTGTGTCTGACAATCTGCATCCTGCATTGCTTTCATAAACATCTAAGAGTTGTCTTAGGAGTCTCAGCAGTCTTAGGAGATTTTACAATGAAAGTGACTCCAACTATTGTTTGGCCATACTGATAATTCTTCTGGTGTTTGGACGGAAAAAAAAAATGCATACCGTAGACTGTGAAGCTTAGAGACCAATAAACAGATGAACTGAGAGCTCTTCACTAGAAAGCGGTTGGGGAAGAAGCAGGAGGAGAAACTCAGGAGAGAGGCTAGTTCAGTTTATTTTCATGGGACATATTTCCTCTTTGCAAAGAAAAAGAGGTTATGTTTTGAAAAATTTTCCTTGCAGATATATTTTGGGGAACCATGTGAAATGTCCTCATGCTTTCAAGGTTTCCTTAAGAGTGTATGGTTGACTGAAAAACAAATTCAACAAACGCACAAAGAGAATACTGGTGGCTAGCACTTACCCCATCTTTCAGACACATGCTGGAGCATAAGCATGGGGGTATATTAGCAGTTATTGATGCCATCTGGTCTTTTTCTTATTCTGATTGTATAACAATTTCTGCATTTTAACACAGCCATGCTGGAGGGAATTAATAGTGAGAAGTTACAGCCATCCAAGCACAGGAAATTTAAACAGTTAATGAGGCGGAAAATGCATGAGAGAAATGAGGTTGGAACTTTGGCATCCCAGCTCATAAACAAAAGGTAACAGCAGCCTCGACAGCAACAAACAACACGTCTGTTGATTTAAGCACTGAAGTTTTTCCACCTAGGAAAAGAATTTACCATCCAAAGATTGGAAACAGTATAAACCACCTTGACCCAGAAGCACATTTAAGAGGAAGGGAAATTTATACAAGGTTTCAGCTCTTCTGAGCTTTTTGCAGGAGCAATGAAGATGCACAGGCGCTATTTGCTGAGGGCTGAGTAGTCAAAAGCTGTACACAGCAAATACATTTGCAAAATGGGCTGCCCAATTTGTACAAGGCGTAGACATTTTTACTGTATGCTGACAGGGCTGGTTTGTAACGTGCAGTAGGTTGAACTTCTATAGGCGTGCACACTTTCTGTACCCAATATACCTTTCAAGTATGACTCTAAGCATATTGTTAACACTAAATCTTGGTGAGAAGTATAGGATACAGCTAGCTCTGCCTGGGTAATATTTTTTCAAGTTGAAAATAAGAAAGTTCTCTGGTATTTCAAGGTGACCATGTTTTTTTCCCATTTAAAGAACAATATTAAACCAAACCCATACAAGGTCTAACTAACTGATCAGCTACAGCAACCAACAGTGAGAGCCCTTCAGGGTAGTCTCCAGCCTGTGGCTCAGTGCAAGAACCTGTAATATGAAAATCTGCACTTGTACTTAGTCTGTTACCCTCTAGGCTGTCTTAGGCTCTCCTCTTACAGACGTCTCACCCTTCATAAGCAGTGGAATATTAATTGCATTAGAAATCTGGTCTGATTTTCCTACATCTTATGGTACTGTGAGACTGGAATACCGGCTAGTTGTATTTTCGTACTCTGGTTTTGGCTAGAATTTCCATATTGAATCAGAAGGATCTCTTCTGGCCAAAGTTTCAGCAATACTCTTGTAGTCATATGAAAAGTTGCAACAAGTGGCAATTTTCCAAAAAAAAATATTTTTCCAGAACATTTCCAAACAGATCTGTGTAGTACCCTAGTTGGATGTGTAACACTTCTGCACTGATGCGGACAGGATACAACTTGGGAACCCTGCAGCATTTCTGCTGGATTTTCTGAGTGATCTTGAATGAGTCATTTAATCTTTTGTGCTTTGCTTTTATCCCCTCTCTCATCTAGGATTTCTGTCATTCTTTCTCAGTTGTAAGGCGAATGGCAGAATCATTTTAGGAGGGCGGTGGGTGATGATATTTACTGTAGTTAAAGAGTGTGAAAGAAAAGCTTTCTTTCTTTTTAACTGTTCTGTAAACTTTATTTGCTCTGAAAGTTTTGATGCTTTCAATGTTCTTATTCATCTCATCACAAGTTAGCTATGTCATGTCCAAAGAATTTACTTTTCATTATTTTCCCATTTTTTCAACACATATTTCTTCCTAAATGATACAGCAGCAGAAGGAAAAAAAAAATAAACACCTGCTGTTCCTGTCTATGTTCTGCAGCTAGAGAAAATGAGTCATTAGTTCAGTGGCAGTTTCCAGCCCACTTACAAAATCTGTGAACCTTACATTCGCCACCCTATTGTGTTTTAAGAAAATGTCCAGCCAGAGAAAGCTCTCTAGTAAAATAAGTAACACAGATTTCGTTAAAGGGAGCAAGCTAGGCTCATTTCTGCTGTAAGTAAAGGTGGGAGTGCTTAGAGATGATGTTACCAACTTATTTTTTTCACTCATATGGCCCTAGAAGTATTTCAGTGCAACTCTTTACATAGGGAATTGGATACAAATGTCAATAAGCTTGCTTTTCTCAGTCATTTTATATGGAGCCTCTGAAAGCACATCATGGGCTGTTGTCTCCCCAGTCCCCTTATAACAAGGATTTAGGTACTAGACAGTTACAGAGTCACTGATGCCAAAGAGGATTAGTAAGGAAGAGAGCCTTTTCCTTTTGAACACAAAGGCTGTGGACAGAGAGTTCCTGCATACTTACCACCTCCTTGCTGGTCAAGCGGGACTAGTCCCAAGTGCAGCCCTGTAACTCTAGGATTTCCAATGCCCAATGATGTCACACCTTCATAGGGGTTATCAGGCAGATCAGGGTAATTAAGTACTTAATACCAGTCTCTCTATGAGCAAAAGCACTCTAGAATGAATATCCTTCTAGATGCATGAAGCTTTTTACATCCTCAATGGCTAAGGTGTCATTGTAGATGAGGTATTTGTGTCTTTGGTCTTGCTCACAGTTGACCCATCTCTGTATCAGATTTTTCTCTTTCAGTAACTTTTCTTGTTATTGTTATGATTATTATTATAACTGTTGGTTGGTTGGTTGTTTTTTTTGTTTATATTTGTTTTTTGTGAAGAAAACCCAAAGATTACTTGGACATAAATTCTGACCTAGCTCTAGAAGCCAATGCTGTACCTGACCTGGTGCTAAAAAGCTGCACCAAAGCTCACTAAAGCCGATAAAACCTTGAAGCAGTTTGCTTCAAGCTTTCAGTAAAAAGTGACCCAGAAAAATGGGCAAAACTGGGAAAGCACAATTATTCAAAGCACGAAATGGAGGAGAAGAAGCAAACACACTAATTGTCACATAATCACTTCACAGTGTGTCATTACATTGTGAGATCCAACATAGCAATGTGTCAGCACCAAAGCAATAAACTGCCACTGTCTTTCCTGAATTTTAAGAAGGGTGCAGCACACCTGTTTGCCAAGGAGAAAAGCTGTAATTAGTGCTGAGTGACTGTTTCTATTGCTAAGAGGTTGAGGCAGACCCCAGCACTTGCTTGCCACAGGCAGTAAATGTCTGCATCATTCACAAACTGCAGATTTGTTCACACTTAACATCCTTTTCATATCACTCTGCCGAGAGTTTGACTGTAACAGCAAAAATACTTTGCAGTTTTAAGATACGTCTCCCCACAGTGCTTCAGAGTCCTCCACAGACACAAATTAATTCAGCTTCACAGAGCTTCTGGTTTAAGACCTTATTCCACTAGTTAAATGGAGGGGAAAATGTTGTCTGTTAAATAAAACAAACAAACAAACAAAAAACTCCCAAATAAACAGTTTTGGGACCCTGTAGACTCAGTAACATAGGACAGTATGATACTTCAAATAGTAAAAATTGCAGGAGCCATCTGTGACACAAAACACAGATTGAGTTCCCTGTCTGCCCATGCCTGTGTCTGCTGGGAATCACTCAGCTAGCTGCTCCTCACACAGATGGAATTCTTTCTTACATTAAAATCAGGTGGGAAAATGACAATATATATACTTCATTTGGTTCTCAGTTCTCTGCTTGTTTTCTGTTAGTGTCAGCACTATAGAGCTTGTTCAGCTGTGGGATGATTAGGGAGATTTGATCCTTCTCCTTTTATTTTGCCAAATGTTTTAATCCATCTTTAGAAATTTTATTGGAGTCCTTATTTCCATATATGAATGAAATATCTTGGGTAAAGAGCCACCTGCTTATTTTGGAAGAATTGTCTGGCAAAATTCATTAAGAATTTCTAGATCTGTCCTGCAGCCTTTACAATTTTTCTGTTAAAGTCAAGATGTGGTATATTATTATTAATCGTCAGCTGGGATGTGACTTTCTAACTGGGTATGCATATATTCTACAGCAGTAGGTCAGACTTTTGTCTTAAATCACCACTGTGAGGGATTGAGGCAAAGCCGTATCACAGAATTATAGAATAGCCCAAATTGGAAGAGACCTTGAAAGATCATCTGGTCCAACATTTCATGGAAAAGGGAGCCTAAATGAGATTATCTAGCACTCTGTATAGTCACAGCTTGAAAAACTCCAGTGGTGTGGACACTGCCACATCCCTTGGGAGGTTGTTCCAGTGATTGATTGTTCTTGCTGTAAAATGTTTACTTCTTTTGTCAAGATAAAACCTCTCTTTGTGCAATTTGTACTCATTGTCCTTTGTCCTCTCCTTGTACATCCTTGTGAAGAGAGCCTCCATTTTCTTTGTATTTGCCCTTTTGAGTACTGTAGTACCGTGATGAGGTCATCCCAGAGCCATCTCTTTTCCAGAGTGAAAAGACCTAACTCCTTCAGTCTGTCCTCATAAGGCAGGTCCTCCAGCCCTTAGATCATCATCATGGCCTGTCTTTTGATCCTCTCCAGTCTGTCCATGTCTTTTTTGAATTGCAGGGACAAGAAATGGACACAGTACTCCTGGTCTGACAAGCACGAAGTGGGATGATCATTTCTCTGTCTCTGCTAGCAATGCCTCTGTGGATGCAGCCCAGGATCCAATTTGCTTTCACTGCTGCAGCAGCACACTTCTGACTCATGGACAGCTGGTTGTCCGCCAGGACCCCCAGGTAGCTTTCAGCAAAGCTGCTCCCCATCCACACAGATCCTGGTCTATAATGGACTCTGGTTAGGTCATCCCAAGTGCAGGACTTTGCACTTGTCTTTGTTAAATGTCATACAGGTTTTGCCTGCCCACTCCTCCAGCCTGTCCAGGTCTCTCTGTAAGATGCCTCTGCCTTCTGATGTGTCCACCTCATCACCTAGTTTGGTGTCATGAGCAAACTTGATGAGGATGTTTTCAGTCATAGAATCATAGAATGGCTTGAGTTGGAAGGGACCTTAAAGGTCATCTAGTTCCACCTCCCCTGCCATGGGCAGGGACACCTGCCTCTAGATCAGGTTGCTCAGAGCCTCATCCAGCCTGGTCTTAAATACTTCCAGGGATGAGGCATCCACAACTTTTCTGAGCAACCTGTTCCAGTGTCTCACCACCCTCATAGTAAAGAACTCCTTCCTGTCTATCTAAATCTACCTCGCTCTAGTTTAAAACTATTACCCCTTGTCCTATCATCACATGCCCTTATAAAAAGTCCCTCCCCAGCTTTCCTGTAGGTCCCCTTCAGATACTGGAGGCCTCTATAAGGTCCCCCTGGAGCCTTCTCTTCTCCAGGGTGAGCAGATCCAACTGCCTCAGCCTGTCCTCATAGGAGAGGTGCTCCAGCCCTTTGATCATCTTTGTGGCCCTCCTCTGGACCCTCTCCAACAGATCCCTGTCCTTCTTGTGTTGGGGGCTCCAGATCTGGATGCAGTACTCCAGGTAGGGTCTCACAAGAAGAGAGGGGCAGAATCACCTCCCTTGACCTGCCACACATTTTTTATGCAGCCAAGGATACAGTTGGTAAAACCACTGATCACCACCTTCTGAGTGCAGCCTGTTAGGCAGTTTCCTCCCCATCTCACAGACCACTCATCAGGTATGTATCTTGCCAGTTTGTCTAGGAGGAGGCTATGAAAGACAGTGTCAAATGCTTTGCTGAAATCCAGGTAAACAATAGCCACTGCTCTCCCCATGTCCAACAGAAGACAGCATTTTGTTGTGAAAGATGATCACATTAGTCCGGCACGATTTGGCTTTGGTAAATCTGTCATGGTTAATTATGCTGTACTGCAATGGACTAGAAGCATGAAGGCAGCCGTGGTGGAATTCATCTCATGTGACTGTAAGTGGTGTTGAAGTCAGAACAAAATTGTTCATATCACTAAAGATTTTTCCTCCATGTGGTCCCATGTGAACAGTTATTTTCATTATTCTTTAGGCAGATGGCCATAAAAGTTATATTTTCACTTTTCCAGGGATAACTGAACTAGTAGATGGGTAAGTGGAAGATGATGTGGGAATGGATGACGTTTTAAATCAATAGTTCTAAGTGTCATTGAGAAAATAATAAAATAACATCCTTTGGTTTAGAGTGCTAAAGGTTATGAAAACCAGTGGGCAGAATAATCTCTCATTCAGACAGTGTAAGGGAAACACCTTGTATTCTTAAATCTACCCATATCTGTCACTTTTTAATAAGGATGAATAAAAGATGACGCATTCTGTCACAGCCTGAATAAACTCAGACAGGTAGACAAATCCAGGCAGAAAATGACCTGTGATTATCTCAGTGTGACTAGTCAAAAAATAGGAACACAGAAACGGTGTATTATTCGCTGATGCTCACAAGAAATATGGAAATCCTAGTCCTTTCACCAAACTTCTTTATCTTCTTTTGTCTACACCT
The DNA here is from genome assembly GCA_013396935.1 of Baryphthengus martii. Classification (NCBI taxonomy): domain Eukaryota; kingdom Metazoa; phylum Chordata; class Aves; order Coraciiformes; family Momotidae; genus Baryphthengus; species Baryphthengus martii. Next base: position 203,737 of record VWZK01016511.1, on the reverse strand, counting down.
AAATGTTGATGATTTTTTCTGAAGTCCCAAAGGAAGTCAGAGCAACAGCTGAAGTAGAGCACAACTTCTAGAATTGCTCAGCTATAAATGCAGTCTTGGAATAAGGTATTAGTTTAATAATAAAATCCTGTTAATGGCACTGGGATATTTTTTAATCCTTTGATAACAAAACCACCCTTTTCCTTTTCCCTTTTCCCAAACATCACTAGTTGTTGGGTTCTTTCTGATCAAAATGTGTCAATTCGTATTATTTTCAAAAATTGCAGATGACTTCCAAGAAGCACAAGGGGAAGGATGGACTTAAAAGGATATCAACAATGTTTCTCAAGTGTTGTACTGGTATCTTGGCCTCTCTAGTATGGAGTGTAACACCTACTGTTCAGACCAGCAGTTCTTCCTTTAGTAGATACGATGGTTTAAGCACTAACCACCAGTCAAGTGAGACAGAAGGGTATTTAGTCAATAAAAAGTTGGCCTGTATGCCTATTTCACTGTGCAACAAGCATAGAATAAATCGGTTAATGCTGTAAAGGCAAGCTGTTAAGAAGTCAGGAAATACAAGGAATACATAATGGAAGAAATTAATTCCTAATTTGAATGCCGTTGTCAATGGCTCAGTCATGAAGTAGAGGTATTGTGCTTTGTGGATGTTTGTTGGTATTTTCTTATGCAGTATTGCACATGAAGTAAAATCGATAGTTTTTTTCTGTTTGCACAGTTGGAACAATAACCCTTAAAAGAAATGCACTCTTGAGAGAGTTTAAAGTGGGAATGCCATCATCAATTAGATCCCTCTCATCAAGCCTTTCACTCCCAGGAATTCGGTATTGGTCTCCATGTGAAGACTAGTACTGTACTCCATCCAAAAGAAATGCAGGGAACTCAAACAGCTGAAATGTAGTAATATGTAGCTAAAGCTACTGTTTTTCTTGCAGTGCCTCCACTCAAAACTGATGTCCCTCATTCTAATCATCTCTACAGCCAGCAGCCAGGCCTCTCTCCCTGACTAATGAATTCTGCTTGGGCTCTTAAGCAATACAGATTTATATTAAATGAATTAGAAAAGCTCAGAACCATGTTTATCATGGTATGGGACTAGCTCATCCCAAAGGGACCTTCAGAAGATACTGTGTGTTAGAAGACAAGATTCACCACCCAGGTTATCTGGTGCAGAGAAGATTCATTCTTCTCTGAGGTTTCTCAGGCTCACTGATTTTCTTTGCAAGAAGCAGCAAACAAGCAGATAAAATAATAATTTATTTCATCTCTGTCTAGCAGGGTGAATTGTGTCCTTGCATGTGTTTGCATTGGGTTATCATATTCCTAAATATACAGAACAACTGCTATTTTACTTGAATTTCCCTGAAAATATGTATAGGATGATATAAAATATGTATAGGAAAACTCCACTCTTAGTCAGGAGCTGTGTAAGGACACCTGCAACAAACTTCAGGTTATCAGCTGGATAATTACAAAATAGTTAAAGAATAACTCAATACTCCCAGAAACACCCTTGAAAATACAGTTCTGCCTTGTAGTTTAGCTAATATCAACTTGTTTATTTTTCCCCATTAGACTATATTCTACTGTAAATACTTAAAAACCCCTTAAAAATTCAACCTTAAGGGTGAATTTTACTATTGGAGAACATTTACCACAGAAAGATAAAGCAACTTATGCTGGCACAAGTACTCCCTCCTGGACTATTCCATCTGCTCAGGTTTCAGGGAGCAGATGCCAGGATGTATTTCAGACCTGAGAAGTGCAGCTGAGTGAAAGAATGGCTTGTGGCAGCAACAGCTTCCAATTTAAGAAGAAACCTCTTTAAAAAAGGAGAGAAAAAAAACCCTGAAACATGGATTCAGAAAAGTGCACTGGAAACAGAATGATGGGCAGATAATTAATCTGTAAAAAGCCTCTTGCAAAGGCAAAAGAAGAGGCCATTAGCAGACAAGGGGAATGACATCACTCCTGATAATGGTTTATGATAACTTTGGAGAAATTAATATATTGAAAGGAGATATTTTAAAAAGGAAAAAATACTCAAAGCAGAACTGAATTTTAGAAATTACGCTTTTCTTTTTAATTAGAAAATCATTGCAAGGTTAAAATGCTGAGAGCAAATTAAGGGCTGGAAATATTTTGGTAAAAGTCCTCACAGGCTTAAAATAGCAGGTTGTTTCTTCCCCTAATAAGCCAGCTCTGTATATCACATTTGAGATCTTCAGGCAGTGAGCCTTCCAGGCTGGAAATATTTTAAAGCTAGCCACTTTTTTAAATAGCATCCTGCTCTTCTACCAAATTTTTAAGCAGATTCCTTTAAGACTAATCAATCGTCTATTTTTAGCCTGTAGTGTGAGTCCTGGAGGATCTTGCCTCACAACCTGTAGCAGAAAGGTTTGTCTGAAAAATCAAAGAAATCAATGGATTATTTCCTCACACTTCAAATCAAATTCTGTGGTGTTTGTTTGTTTTTTTTTCAAATCTAATCTTGAAACAATAATGAAATTATGCAGTAATATGATAATGGTAACTTCTCTGGATTTAAATTTATAATCAGTGAACCTAATTAGGTATTTTTCTAAGTCAGTTGTTATTTACCTAACATAGCATAATTACTCAATTACATTAAAATAAGAGCTTTTTGAATAATTTGATTCAAAATTTTAATTCTTTTTGCTTTCATTCATGAGTTCATGGGTATTTTTTTTTCCTTAAGCATTTCTACCAGTCAGCATTAATAGTGTATTAAATGTATTAAATAGCAAGTATGGAAAATGTGGATTATAACATAGAAATATAAATCATTTCAGGGAAAGCACTTGACTGAAGCATTAAAAAGTCATACATTCTTGATTCTCTAGTTATAATAAATATTTGACAGTTGTCATGGAATAGATTAATTTTACAAGTGTTAAGAGAACTTCCACATGTGGCATCATGGACCACCGCCTATCGAGTGTGAATGTCAGGGTGTTTTATTGCTTGAACATTGTGGACTTGATCCATAGCTCACTGAAACTTGTTGAAAGACTTTTCTTTGACTACCGTGAGTTTTTTTGTTGAACTTAGTATTTTCGCGATTATTTTCTTCCCTTCTCTTAATGAAGCTCCAGGTCAGTAGGAGCCAGTGAAATGTTCCTCTCCTAGGAGCGCATTTTTCCCTATGGACAGAAGTGGTAGTTCTGTCACTGGATTGAAGAGGGAAAAGCACAGTAAGGGATTGGACAGAGCAGTTGTAGGATATCTATAGACTACAAGAGACTGAATTCAGATCTCTGCTCTGTCTCAGTCTTATGGTATAACCTTGAACAAATAATTTATTGTCATATAAACAGATCTCTTGTTACTTCTTTTAAACTTCTGATGTCATGAAGCTAAGGCAGGAAAAGCTTAGCAAACCTGCTTAGCTGTCAGGTTGCCAAAATTGTCCAAGGTTACTCCCATCTGAAGCTGTTAGCTAAATTCTCTATTTTCAAGAACAGAAAATAAGAGCATTCTCTAAATCCCAATTGCTAGTTAAAATTGTATCTCATTATCTTTTGAATGGCTACAATGAAAAGAATTACACTGTATCTCTGTGAGGGGAGCCTTTGGGAGCCTCTCATTACACTTCGTGGAGATACGGTGAGTACAGTTGGTGAAGTCAAGGATGTGATATCTTTGACCAACTGAATGCATCTGCTTTAAGATTAAATGATTTTGAATGGGAGTTTAAAGTGATTTTGTCAGGTGTAGATGCCTACACTAGAAGCATTCATGTTCAATCAGAAGAACTCAATTTCTAAGATGGCCTAACGTTATACTGCAACAGGTACTTGGAAAGGGTCTTTTACTGTGCTTATCTGGGCCCCTGTGTCACAACCAGATAAGAGTCTTAATGCTTTAGATGCTCAGGAGTGCCAGATTTTGGTATCCATAACTCTCACAGGCTACATTTCATGAATTTAAGAGCAGCTGATGAATATACTGTACCTTTTTTGCTTGCCTTCGTAGTGGCACTACAGCTCAGGTAGGATAAATAGAAAGTGCTTCCATGTAGATTGCCACGTAGGGCCCCTGCCTGTGATGCGTGAGAAGCAATAAGAAGAAAACCTGGAGCTCAGGTCTCCACTCAGCAGTGGCATTCATGTGCGAAATACAAAAAAGCATTACCTGGTTTTATGCAAAGACAATTCATGTAACTTGGTGCACATGCACACATCCATGCTGATCAGGTTGAGAGGGTCAACTATTCTCAGTTTTCTGTTTCTGTAAATCCAAATTTCAGAAGCTTATGATTGACGATGGCCGAGGAACAAATATGCTCCTCAGCATTTCTGTAGTGCAGCAGTACTAACTTCTAATCATTTATCAGTGTTATCATTTCAGGGAGTCCTTGTGAAGAGAATCAGGAGGATTTCGGGTGAAGTCTAAGAGTCAGTGTTAGCTGGGACCCAGGGAGTGTTTTCAGAAGTGCTTTAATTTACTATGAATTAACAAACTTCCCTTGAATTCAAAGAGTGCAAAATCAGGCCTTTTGTGAATGGGACATTGCTGGTGTTTTTATTGAACTCTCATTTTGCTTATTGCATTCTGCCAGTCAGGAAACATGGTACTAGCTCGTGTATGCTGGTGTCTGAATCACAAAGCTGAGGCTAGAAAATGTTACCTTTGCTGTTTGGCTATGGTGTTGGCCATGAAGCTTAGAGTCACTGATTCCCTGGTCGCCAGGGTATTTAGACAACAACTCCTCAGTCGTGGGCTTTGCCAATTACAGGAGAGCATGAACATCAGTAGATAAAATCCTGTGCTGCTCGGCAATAATTGGAAAAAATTGATTTTTTCAAACTGATTTCTGTCTCCAGATTATGCTTTAGAGGTAGTTCACGTGTGTAAAATAGCATAAGTACCTGCAAAATAATGTACACTATGCTTTAGAGGAAATAACACAGCAAACAAATCAGGACTGCAAGAGATTTAAAGGGAGGGGGAGCTATGGAAATGTATTTCTGGATATTAAGCCATAAAGGAGAGTGTTTTGTTATATGACATGTGTGTAGGTCATCATCTTTCCTTCATTTGACTCTTTCAGTAGTTAGCAGCCGCAGGGTTGGCCATAATAGTCTTACTTTTAAAATGCTATCCATGATTTCCTTTGGATCTTCAAGGAGAAGTTCTCTCCTCCAGCAGCCTACCTGAACTACAGCAGGGCAGCAGCATTCTTTAACTCACTGACAACATAATCACACTAAGCCCTGTCAAGGTTTATTTATTGCTGATTATAATTCTGTTTTCCCCTCTACTTTTACCTCACATGCCGTTCACTCCTGGTTGCCATGGAGATGCTACACAGTCTAACTTTAGATTAGCCTTGTAACCTTGCATACTTTAAAATTCTTTATGTTTCTTAGCAACACGGCTGAATATCTAGATCTTTCAGCTATCCTCCTAGGCACTGAAACAATGAGTTTACCATCCCTGAAAATACTCAATGCCTGTTAGCCTATGACAAGGGAGAGGATAATACCTTGCCTACATGTAGTAAGCCGTACCTTTCTCATAGATCTACTGATATTCACTAAAATCACCTGAGCATGAAGGGAATTATTACACAGTCTTTCCAGGCTGAAGTCCTGCAAGATTTTGCAATGCAACAGATTTCTCTGCAGCAGGGACAAAGGCAGAAGCTGAGGAAAAGACAAAGAAATGAAAAGTTTAAAATTTTACAAAGAAAAACTTGAAAAAAATAGAGATTTGACAAAAAAGGTGACATGGATATCCAATTCCTACAACAAAGTAGCATTGCGGGACCGAACCTCAAAGAAGTTTTCAGCTATTAATTATTTAACCAAGAAACCTCCAAAAGTTTTTAGAAAGGTCACAGACTGTGAACTATCCTTCATATAACTCCACAGAAGAATAAACTGCAACAATTCAATGTCACAATAGAAGTTCCCCATGCAAAAGAAGGAAGAAGGAGGGGAAATCTCTAGGCGGAAGCATTCAAGCATCATCTCCCATCTAATACAAACCCCAGTGCTCCTGAGTGTTTAAAAAGACATTTGAAATGGACGGAACTGCAGCAAGAAAATCTGAGCAAGTCCCCCAAACAAGACATACCTTCACTAGTGATCTTGGGAGACTAACAATCTCTCTTTATATAGGGAATGGCAATGAGGCTATGTCCATTTAGTTCACCCTCTTTAGGGCCTTATGAAACCTCAGATATTGACAGAAATAGTTGGCAGTCACAGGACAATGGATGTTTAAAATGGAAACCACAGCAAGGAAGTCTTACCTTTTTTAACTTTTTATGTTATGCAGACCTTCCTGAAGTGGACTCAATATAGTATAAGCAGCTCTGGGAAATATCAGAGTTTCTAAAACAACTCAGGTAAAGTATTCCTAAAGGGAACCAATTGAGAATAAGTTTTGTGAATTCACATTTAGCGTATGGCCTATCTGTCATGTCTCATTTAGCTTCCTGTTAGTCTTGTACTTTTCCTCTCCTCTCTAACTTGTGCTCTGTTTTGTAATGTGAAAAAAGGCAACAAAATGCTGAAAGAGCAAGTGCCCTGTTTGACACTCTAGGCTTCTGTTTGATAGAGGATACCACGCTGGAGGATGCTGCAGGGAACAGAAGCAGGTAGCAGTTCTACTGCTCTCCTCCTCCTTGTCTGAGGAATCATTGAGACAATTTCTTTGGAACCGCTTCTATAATGAACACACTTTGAACTTATCTGGCTTACACATAGATGGGTGGAATCAGATCAGTTTTGTCTTCTCCTCATAAGCTGTCATATAGCATTAGATGGGAAGAAACTAGATAAGCAGAGACAGAAAAACACAATCCTAACCCTCAGATCATGCTTCTTACCCTTTTGGAGTAATTAATTTCGTATAACTCCAACCTCCTACAGCAATGTGCTTATGTCTACCTACCCCTTCTCTCCCACCAAAAAGTCAACCCAGAGCATTCTGCCAATCAGCTAATTGCTAAATGTCATCGGGAATGATGAAAATCAGAGCCACATTTTCTCTGACTAAAAGAAAGTCTAGAAAAGGCAAGTTTTGACCTATCAGGAACTCAGATGAGTCGCACCACATAGGGTGTATTTTTTTGAGGAAGAAATGTCCATTTATCAGGATCAGACTTTGCTAAATAAAACTACTGTACTGTTTTAGTATCTCAGTTGCTGGACTGCATGGCCTGGGAAAGCAAAGAGAAATCAAGAGGATTCTAAAGAAATAAGCTAAACTTCCTAACAGTTTAGGATAACATTAAGTTTCAGTGCACTGTATGTAATGTGACGACAGCTTATTTCTAAAATTATCACTACTCTTTACACTCTCACTTAAATACTCCTAATGAAATCAGTGGGAGTTTTAGTTGAAAGTGTAGATTAATGAAAAGAATGAAAGACAAAAAATGTAGAAGTGGAGAAAATTGCTACTATCGGTAAAGAGTACACCTTTAGTTGTTAGTCATATTACACATGGCACAAAAAAAATACTTAGCTTTGATCAATTAATACCAGTCAAGCTAAGTGATTGTGTGATTGTGTGGTTCTGTACATTCCTGTTCTTAAAAGAGATGTTCCAGATGTAAAGAAATGAACCCAAAACCCTATTTAATATCATTTCCATAGACAACCTTGCTAATGCAACCTCCTCTTCCAAAGAAGACTCAATTTATTGTTTTAGTTGAGTAATTGCACCACATTCATATTTACTGAAAGTTGCTGAAATTCCCCTAAGCTGGATGGGTTTGTAATTGCTAATATCAAATTTGAATATTGAACTATATATCCACATAGGAAGATAGATAGAAGACTAAGATTATTCTTCCTCTCATTTCACTGATTTCCACAGAGTGAAGTTCAGGGCTAATTTACCTTCAAGTTATGTTACTGGAATGCAGGCAAAAAAAATAAATATATATATATACAAAGCAAAGGGTATATTAACTAAGAAGAAACTGTGTTTATATAATTAACTGAGAATCCATCTGCAATGTATGTGAGAGAATTATAGCTATGTCTTAGAATAGCAAAATTTCATTTGTTTTTCTTATAAATTAGAGCTCAGAGGAAGGATTATCAATAGGTTGGCTGAAGTGCAATACTATTAGGCTACCCTTGAAACAAACTTGAATCCTACCAGACAAGTCTTTCAGTTTTCCTAAACCCTTTTGCAACAAAGAATGATGTTAATATGATCTCAGCTGGTTTCAGTTCAATTTTGTTTGATGGTAGTATCTGCATCTAAGAGGCTGAGAACATCCATGTATTCAGACAGTTTGTGTTAATCTGGAAAACTTTAGACAAAGCAGAGAAAGTAGAACAAAGCAAAGACAGGATTGTATAATGTCTGGGCTGTTTAATATTCAGTACTGAACCTCTGTCAGCTCTAATGCTACAGGGATGACAACCATTAGAATTGGTGAAAATAAAGAGCAAGCCCATGGAAATTAGTACAAATAGGTGCACTGCATCACAAGAAATGAGTCAGTTCTTACTTGTTCTGAAACTGTATGGGGCCAAGTTTTACCATGCAAATGAACATCATCTGGGCGATTGCCCATTTTAGAATTTTATTTTGAAATTAATTAGGCCAAGGTGGACAGACATCACTTCAGAAAACAGCTTTCCATTGTAATAATACCCCTTTATTACAAATGAAATAAATGAAAGTCCCATTCTCTGAACTGTATTCGTACTGTCAGGAACACAACCAGCTATTTATCTTCCCAGGAGACCACCTCCTTTTAACTGACTGCCATTCTATTTATATAGAGAGCCTGCTCGGTAAATGAGATTTATTCACTTCTCAGGAAAGGGTCAGCACTTCTAGGCAAAAATTTCATCTACTGTCAGATCCATTATATCACTTAATATTTAAAGACAGATGTGGGGTGATTTTCTTCAGGAAAACAAGTCTGTCTCCCTACAGGAGAAAAGTTTATTAATGTCCACGAGAATTAGCAGCTTGTTTCAGATACTTCTTGAAGGGTGCTAATTCCTTCCCCTAAAGGGATTTGTCATGCAATAATTTGAGATTGGAATGTATTTTGGGTTTTGATCCAAGTCCTGCAAGTCATGACTCTTGGGACTATGTATACATGGAAGTCCTTGGCTAGATACATCAGGTGCTACTGGAGGGGTGTAGCAGCTTGGATTTCTTTACAAACTGAACACTTACCAAGGAAGATGGGCAAATGCCGTAATCCCTCGCCACTTGGGACTCAGTAGAACGTTAAGTGCTCTGCTGTCAGCTCGTAAGTTTGAGGTCAACTCTAGTAAGCTGTCTTTATGCCACAGTTACAACTACTGTAGTGTAGATGTGCTTGGGTGCTACTGCCTGACTCACTGAGATGATGCTCAGTTCAAGTCTTCCTGGCTGATGTGCTAGGTTGGCAATGGGATGCAGCTCCACAAATACAGACAGATGCTGGTTTCATCCAACAATTTTGCTGGCTGTAAATCTAGTATCTTCGTGAGAGTTCCTGTTATATTCTAGTGTGTATGACTTTGCTTGAGTTAGTTTACCTCGAGTGGAGTCACTAGAGGCAATGTCTTTTCTGTATGGCAGAAAATGATGCAGAGATGCCAGCACTACCTTTAGGCCAGGAAGCGGTATAAACTAATCAGCCTGTCTCTGTGTCTGAAATAATTATTTCTGATGAAGGGCAGGGCCGGCTGCTTTGTCTGTATCTCCACACTGCACTGGCCTGCTCTTAGACCCTAGCCAGTGTTTCCTGTACTGCTTTTATTTACCTTAGTCTTCTAGGATAATACCTTTTATTAGCAGCCACTGTGATGACAAAATCAATATCTGACTTTAACTTGAGTTGTAACAAATGGCTGTCAAACTGCATCTGCCTCTCTAAAGTTGCGGTAATTTAGAGCAAGGATTCGCATTGGACTTGGTCTGGAGAGGCACCAACTTTAAACCGCCTTAAGTGAGGAGTGAGACAGTTGAGCATTTCATCAAGCACAGTCTTAGTCAGAGGCACGTATGCACACACACACACGCACACATGCACACGCACACACATGGAGGAAACTTCTTTCTGACAGAGTGGCTGAACTCAAGTGCTGTCACCCTCTAAAGTTCCTATCAAAATTCTGCTTTAGTCTAAAGCAGACTTATAGTACATTTCTTATTAGGATGCCATTATATTTGTCTCATGTTGTTCTGGATGTCACTTCTATTGCATCCTTCACTGTGTGCTGTAAACATTTTTCTCTGTTCTTGCAGACAGTTGAGGACCCCTTAATTGGATACGGTTTTCAGCCATTCACGCAGATTTCCTTGAAATCTTTCCATTCAGCTTAGTATCAGGTTCCATGTTGTCTTTGCCAAATATTAATGCTGAAAAAGTAATGTCAAGCTTCTCAGTTTTTGCAAACATCTTGATATTTTGTCTGCTTTAGTCCATTAAATTGTTGCTATTTGTCTTCATATCACAATGCTTGACTTTATTCTTAATACTGGTAGATCTAAGCTGTATTTTCCCTTTGTTTTGGTGATGCTGATTTAAAATCTTCCACTTCATATTTAATTGCTGGCTTGTACACATGCTCATGAAGATACTGGGAGAAAATGCCTGATCTGTGATTCCAGATTATGTTCTGGGGTTGGTGTTTTGGAGTAGAATTTCTGCCAGCTGATGGGTCCTACACAGAACCTGTTTTGTTATACAAGGTAGATTGTCTCTGAACCATGGCTGATGATTGGAATCTGATCCATTGTGGCTTTGAAAGTGCATTTCAAAGCTTTACAGTGCATAGCGATGAGTTATTTCAGTGAGAGATGTTGAGGCTGCCAGTGGCAAGACAGTATCTTTTTCTTGTGATGGCTCCCTTAGAAATAGACACAAAACTTCATAATGAGCCTATGAATAACAACATGTGATCTATCCTTTGTACACGTTGTATTTTTTTGGCAGGTAGCAGCTGAAGTTCTTGGTGATCTTTATTGCCTTAGTTGCTTGTTCAGATATATGTAACGTATTTTCTAGAAAAGAAAAGTAAAAATTAAATCTCTAATACTATTAGTCTACCCAAAGTCTGCAGATTAGCCATTTCAGAAGTTAATAAAAATAGTATTTACAACAGTCTTTACCCCCATTTCCACCTCCTCCAGAGGTATCCTCCAGATACATTAACAAGAAACATGGAGATTGTTTGAAAATGTTTATACAACACTTCATCACTTAATGGAATGGGTTGATACAGATAGAATAGGTGAAACAATAGTGGGAAAGTGTAAGTATCATTATAAAATAATAATAAAAAAAAAAGTCCAGGAAATAAATGAGAAGTTGTTGTCATTCATTTAATTTTTTAATTTTTCTTTTATACTTCTCTTTTTCCAGAGTAGAGGTAGAACATTTAATTGCTAAAAGTCAGGACAATAATGAAAAACAATTGTGAGAATTGTCACTAGTCTCGAAATAGAATATAAAAGAGCTAAATTTGTTTAAGGCCTGAAGGCTAACTGTCACCTGCTTGGCAATGTAATATATGAAAATGTCATAAAACTTTCTAAACATTAATGATTAAACTTCTGACTCATCTTCTTCTTCAGCTAAGTGTCAGAAGGATTCCTGTTGCCCCTTATAAATCAGGAAATGAAAAAGTAGAAAGTAAAGCTGCTTGACTGAAGTGTTACAGGAGTTCTGTAGTACAGCTGGGAATAACACAGGCATTCTCTTGCTCCAACTGAAACATCTCATTGTAGGTCACCATACAGAGAGGTTCAAGTGAGTTGCCTAAATATGGGCAACCTATAGGTCTCAGGGAAGATCTAATCTTTGTGTGGATGTCTTTATCTGAGAGTGTTTTAGATGTCACTCGGTGTTTATTTTTTTGGCAAAAAAAACAATGAGCTGTATGTGCCTGTCAGTGACCTAGGGTCTAGGCTTCGATGGAGATCCAGTCACTAAAGTTGGTGGAGCCATCAGCTAGACATTTGGTGCAGAGTCTACCTACCTTGGCATGTGTCCACTGACAGCTGGAATGCCTAAGAGATGGCAGATGAGATACTGGATCTGTAGGAGATCTGTTCTCTTCTGGAACAGTATCTGGAGGCCAGCCAGCATAGCCTGTGGTATCTCCAAGGGCACCGAAAATCTATACTCTGACACTGAACCCTTCATCTCCACTGACCATACTCAAGCAGCACACAGGTAAATATGTGCAAGCTGGTACCTTAAGTTTGTTAAGTTAATCTCAAACCAAATTCCATCCTTTGTGTTAGGTCCAGACACTGGAAAATCATGACTATGGGTCAGGTGTGGTGTGGAATTGATAAACGCACAATATTAATTTTGTTGAAAGAAAAAAAAAATTAAAGCTAGAAAGACTTTCATCAACATGTATATGAGTCTTGGAAGACAATGTTCCTTGCTGCTGTGTTTGGACTGGGGTTGTCTTCCTAGGATAACATGGGTAGCGACTTGTTCTGAGAGCCTGACTTTCCCAGCTTCTATTTCAATGAGCTAATACCTCAGGTTTAGTATTTGTGCACTGAATTACATGGCAGAGCTCCAAATCTCATAGCCTGCAGCAGAAAAATAACTCAAATTGGAGATTTCACCTCAATGCACTTGTGTACTTTCTATTCTTGAACAGCTCTTCATGCATCAAAAAATGTGTTCTCTATAACTGAAACCTTATTGAACAGAATGGACAATGTATCATTTAGGTTTTACCTTGCCTTTTATTGGACCTAGATAGACAATATCCTATGTTTCTTTGCCTGCACTTTTGTTCCCACTGAAAATCAACACTGTTTTAAAAAATACAATCTGCTAAAACCAGGCCAATTTTATCCCAAAGAATGTTAAAGTGGTATCACAGTTCAGTTCTACTCATCGCACTGAGTTCTGCCCAGAGTTGCCGAGTAATTGTGCCAGTCCTCACATTCAGAAGATTGCTCAGACATTGGACGTAGGGTTGTTTGGTCTGTCCATCTTTTCCATGGTATCCCTCAATCTGTGTTAAGGAAAGCATCCCAGGTGCCCCTGACTGAGGAAACAAGGTAGACACATATGATATGAGCAGAGCAGAGCTTTATTTCCCTTCTCCACTGCAGGATTCAGATGCCACACTGCTCAACAGAGAATCCTCAAACAACCATTGCTTGCTCTGTCTTATATTCTGCTTTTTCCCCCCTTTGCCCTCCCAATGAATAGCCCCCTCCTGTGCTACTCTTTTCCTATGGCCCCTGGATTTGCTGATTTAATGCTCTTATATGATAATCTCGGCCTTTGTGAGTGACTGCTGGTAAGCCACTACCCTCATTTTAGTAGCTTTTGGTGTTTTTTCACTCACTGGAGTTTCTATTACTCATTTCATACCTTTTACCTCCTAGGTTCTCCATTATTGTTTTATTAGTTTAACTTCAGTTTGGCAGTGGTCAGCTGCTTTTCGCCTTCAGTTGCTTGCAGTAGTAAACAATTTTTCACACTTTTACCTTGCAGGATCAACATCAGATCGGATCTGGCCATTTTCATGTGTGCTTTTATTTTATTTTTATATGTGCTGCAGTTTCTTTCTTTGCAAATAATTAGCGAGAAAATAAGTAAGGCAGAGGAAAATGATGCTGTATTTAACTGAGAAATCTACTGGCTTGTGAAAAGAATTGATAATAACACAAATTCACAAATTAGATTTGTCAGAATGAATCAGAAGTTCCTGCTTGTGGTCTTCTTAAGAAGGCTTTTTTCTCCTGTGTAAACTGTTGCAACTGTTGCAACTTGATGAACTTTTCAGCTCCTATGACAACACAAATGTTTCTTCACACACGATTCTTCCTTCTACCATCAGATAGATACCTTACATAGAGCAACTCACACTGAGACTGTTGATACTCGTCACCATGAGGCTTCTTGCTCTGGCTTCAGTTTGGTTTGCTACCACTGAGACTTCACCCACTTTGATGATAAGGTGCTGGCTTAGGAAATTGTAAATCCATCCCAGTTTATTTATTTATATGTGCCCCGTTGCCTGCTGTTGAATGTTAATAATTTCGGAAGCTTACTGGTCCTGTTTGCATTGGTTTATGTTACCAGTGTTTTTCATGACCTTAAGAAGACATTGCAAAGACTGATAGGGATGTTGGAGTTGGCCAGGACATGCCCCACAAGAAGCAACAAAGACAGAAAGCCTGATCCCTCTGAGCCCTGGTTGAGGTGGCCAGTTTGAAGCAGTGCACAGAAGGTCTAGAGCTGTAGATATGTTCTTTGTAGCTAATCTGCATCTACTGAGGACACCCTATAGCAATGTTTGCAGTTACAGCTGAGTGTGCCTAGGAACATTCCTAGTCACTGAAGCCAACTGCCATATGTGTTAATAAACTCTCTTGGCCTCCAAAGCAGAGTGGCTCCATACATACTGCATATTGGGAATAGTCCCTGGATTACTCTAACTTGCAGACTGTACTCTGGAGCTTTTGGAAAACTGCTGAAAGGCACAGCCTAAAACTGTGCCAGGGACTGTTCAGTTTCATAGTACAGTCACATTTCCATGACCAAGAACATTCCCCAGCTCTATCTAATTTACTAGTATAATCACCGCATGTACAGCTTGTGCAGTAAAGTTGATCTCCCGCAGTACAAAGCACTCTGAACATATGCATAAGCCTTTGCCAGGGCATCGTTTGAGATGGATGCTTGAAGATTAAGAGGGGTAACACGGTGATTAAGCATGCATGGACTCAGGTGAGGGTTTGATTTTGACATATAATGTAGGCATTTATCTCACAGACTGCAAATAGTGAGTGAAAACTTTACCCTTTACCCAGCAAAGTAAACATTCCATCATTAGTCATAAATCCAGGACATATTCTCAACATTATGTAGAAATTGGGAGATTTCTGGCAGCATCATGGAACACTTAAAAGGTATCAGGCTGTCATGCTACTACACAAAATTTTAAGGTTCAGACTAGCAGGGAGAACTCTAGCAGGTTAATGGTGAAGAAATAAGCTTGCAGAGTTGCACATGCTATTAAATAAATGAAACATCTGGGTATTATTTTGTCAGTGAATCTTAGTCGGTTCAAAATATTGTAACTGCTATGGCTTGTGAATCCCAAGTGGCTCAATTCTGAGTTATGAAAATAATATATTCATCCAGGTCTGTAGGAGCTAAAATAACATCAAAAGCAGTAGAGACATATAATTCAACTTTACTACTGTAAAGGGAAACATACTTATAAATGAGAGATCTCCTGCAGACCTCCTGCAGGGTTAAATGACCTCCACGGATCCCACACTCTTCTCATGCCATGGATTTAAATAGTTTACAAGAAAAGCAGTAACGGGTGCTGTTGAGCTCATTGACCTGTTCACAGCAGATATTTAGCGTGGAATTCTCTGCGACCAACAGGGAGCAGCTTGTGAAAATACAGTTCACTCTTCAATTTAGCGTGTCCAGCTTTTTTTTCTGTCCATATAGCCCCCAGGCTAAATCTCTGCTGACAACAGTAAGTCCCCCAAAAAGGATTCCTACAGACTCTCCTTACCCTGCTGCTACTCACATAGCAACCTGCTGCGTTCTGGTGCAAACACTGAAACTTTGATTACAGTCATTGCTCAGTTTATATTACAATGATATCAACATCAAGCAGGAATGGAAAGCAGGTCTACAACAGAGAAATCATCAGAGAATTGGTCTTTCAAAAATCTAAAAGGCATTAAAGAGATGCTGGGATTTTATGATCAGGCAATAATTTGATTTTGCAGTAATTTTTGGCTTCACAGAAAGGACAACAGAAAATAAAACTTTCTGAAATGCCCCACAGGAAGTCTATTTGCAATCCTGGTAAGAAAACATCATGGTAAGAACATCAAAATATCTGTCATCTTTAAGGAGGAAGAATAGTTACGACAAACATGACTGAAATTGTTTTAACAGTACGGCCTTAATTTCAGTTTTGGGAGCATGATCATGTCCTTATTAAATAAAAATAAACATAGGGTCAGAAAGACACCTAGACATGAAAAGAATTATAACAGATCTCATGTTTCACCCTTCACATCTCTGTTTTGTCACTGCCATTTGTTTGCTTTTATCTCAGATTGCAGGACTGATTTTAGGCACCTAACTCTGTTCTGAAGAGGACTACAAGAGCTGGTAGAGCTCACCCAGGACCCATGAATCTCTCAAATGCTAAATCACCACTGCAATCTATAGGAGCTGTATGTCTGCAAAAGTCTGCCAATAACCTGTGCAAAAGGGCTGTTTCTTAGGGCCAGAAGGGTTCCTGGTGACTGCTGTGCACTACTGAGATACAAAAGCATTCATAATACTTATTTAAACTGGAAATTAAATGTATTTTTGTGAGTTTTAGGTTCAAGGTGACAGCATTACCTGAACATAGATTTGCTATTTCTCTCTGATCTATGCTTAGTCATACAACGACATAGAGAACTCCTGCAATTAGCAGGCTTCTCTTTCCAGAATCTTATATCCCCAGTTGGCAGACCAGCTCCTGTATGGGCAAGTAACATGGATGTTCCAGAGGATGACAGTTTAACTACTGCTATTACTGTTATCATCCAGTATTGACAGTCCCAGACGTTGGGATAACAGATTGACCTGGCTTGGTGCATTCAGCAGAGCAGAGGACAGTCACACTGAGAGACAACAGACCAGGATGAAGAATCTCATCCAGCTCTGCACCAAACTTTCTGTTTGAGCATGGGCAAATCACTTAACTGTGATGCTTGTAAATGCTCACAACCTTCTCTTTATAGCCTTACATTATGACTCTGTTGGTTCTCTGGGCTAGGACTCTCACCTGCAGCTTGTAGTTGGCTCAGCTCAAAGGAGCATTACTGTAAACCTTATCACTGTCAAACTCGGGAAGCAGGTGAAATAATCCCGGTCAAGGAACCCCGGGACCTTGAAGGAGAACATGTGTATTTCCCTTCCTGTTTCTTGCTCAACAAGGGTGATGCTTTCATATATGCACATTTCTCAGAGGCATCTGAAAAGTTCTAGATGTCAAGGAGTACCCAGAAGAGTTGTGATTAGCAAATGACACTAAAATTCTGTGCCCATGACAGAAAACTCCACCTTCCACCAGTCACTGACTAGAAAGGACACAATTTTCAGGGGTTGCCTGATTTTATACTTCATGTCATGTTGGAAGGGCATGTGGAGGGGATCACTAATACCTGATCTCATCTCTTGGAGAGGTCCTGTTAGAGGTTGCAAGCGTATGTTAGCTGGTCAGAGCTCAGTTTACATTAGTCTTTATTTCCAGCTGATCTTCTTATCTCTACAGCTATCGGTCCTTTTTTACATACCAATTTATGTGACAAAATACAGTATCGTAAGAGCAGTGTGCACAGCTTTGCCCGAGTTGTCAAATGGTAGCTCATGAGTTGGATGGACAGTCTTCACAACGGCTGGCAGACAGAGCAAGTGCTGCAAAAAAAATGCTTTAGCTCTGCTGCTGCTGCCCGTGTTCTTCTTGGACTGTGCTGTGTTATAACTCAAATTGTATGCAAAGCAGTAGAGGTGACACAAAGGAGACACAAAGCCTGATAAACATAGCCATGGACTGCACAGAATGCCCAGACAGGGCTTCCTTTTGGCTTTGATTTATAATGAGCAGAAAAGCAGTGACCTGACCAATTATCCCTCTGTTTGACTCCGCTGTGCACTTTCTGCCACAGTGATTCTTTTGCTAGAAGACACAAAGTTATTTTTACATCGTCTTTTTCGTGTAGTCAGCCTCGCAATCTCTTCTGTGATGGGTTAGGCAGACAGCTGTGCCTTCCAGTAAGGCTGGCAACTATGACTTGCAAATACCACTATTTATACAGTTAAGCTGCACTCTTCAAGGCTGAGTGATGCAAATTTCTTGTGTTTCTGTCTGTGGTGCCTGCTGGGATTTCAGGGAATTCAGATTACCAGAGACATCAAGGGCAGAACTGAACAGGACTGTGAGTTTTTAAGATACTCCTAGATACCTTAAGATACTCACAGACCAAAAAGCTGCTTTTTCTATTTGTAGTATAGGACTCCTAATAGATAAATGTTCTTGCAGGAATCGGGGGAAAAAAAACCAAACCAAACAAAAAAACTCACCAGTATCCAAATTGGCTCTTACTTTAGTTGTGAATGTACAACCATTTATTCTAGACAATGTAGCCACTAGACACACAAACTTAAGGTTAATGCTTCATAATATTCTAAGCACACTTGGGTGCCACTGAGCAGTGCGTGAATACATGGGAAATGCAAATTCCATCATCCAGTTGAGCCATGCATTATGTTAGGTCTCACCTCATTGATGTCAACAGTAACTATGCTCATTCATGCCCAGGCTGAATTGAGTTTGTAAAATCTAAGGTAACACTCAGGTGCCCTTATGCAAGCAAGACACCCACAGGCAATAGCACAGCATTTACTCTAAAAGACACCAATGTCTGGCCTGTAGAAAAAGAGCTCTGTGATCTCTGACTCTTGAAATGCGGAGTGGTTTTCCACAGCTCTGTGGTTCCGTCCATTCCTTTTTATTTTGTGGTTTTGTGATATTACCAGCTTTTGTGATGAAACTTCCCCTATTCCCTTACTGTTTATCCACAGCTCCCTTCTCGCTCTCCCTGATGGGGAGAGTTCCCTGTTACTCAGCTTCCTTTTTCTTCCACTCGGTTTCCTTAAATCACTTCTAGTCAACTTTAACATCTTACTGAATGCAGCTTTGTAAAAAATTTCTCCATCAGATACAGAAAGGGGTTTTAAAAGAGCAATATGAAAATAGGATCAAAATAGGATCCCAAATATAAATAATGGGATGTGGAAGTTTTTATTTCAAACAATTAATATTGATAAATAGCGATCAAAAAAAAACAGTTCTCAAAGATAATTTTTCCCAAAGATTTCAGACCTCATCAGAAAAAAATAACTGATTGGTATAGTCTGTAACTCTGTCTAACCACTAACAAGCTTGCTCCTGTCAGGACTTCTCTGTGCCATTCTCTGTTCAGGTAGCAAATGTAGAAATCTTGTTTCTAAAAGCTGACATGATGACGCAGAGCAATACCTTATCTTTAAGTCTTTAGCTAAAAGATGTTCTTAAAGAAACCCAGCTGCCAGAAACCCATGCTTATCCATTATAATTGCATTGCATATTTGTTGAAGATTCCTTGGGAGTTTATACAAGATCTTTTCCATGTGTTGAGCATTTCAAGTACTTATCATTTCATTCAGATGTCTTACTGGAGTCTGAAGATTAAGCTGACCTCAGTGAAATTTATGTTCATTTCTCAACTGTATAGAAATTGTGTGCAAAACAAACAAATAAAGAATTGTTTGTGTGTTTCCATGGGGATGATATTGCTACCAGGTACTTTCACTTCCTCACAAAAACTGTTCTGGCTCTTTGGCTTTCTTGGTGGGGCTTGGTATGACACAAACAGTTTTAGGAGGGTCTCGATTCCTTTACTTTATGTTCCTGCCAGACTCCTCTTCATAAACAAAAAAATTTAAAGCAACTGCATGAACATGGCCAAGAAAAAAGAAGCTATGCAATGTATTTTGTCTGTTTTCCTTGAAAAAAATACATCTATGCCAAAAGAAGAGAAAAGGGAAAAGTAGCCACTCCCTTCATGTTAATGAAAATGAAACAAACAGAGATAGAGGCACAAAGAATAGTTTCCCTGATTTTAAGGAAAAGCAGAAACCAGAATGTACAGATCATAGATTATTAAAGGAATTAATGAGCAACTTTGGACAATTGGACTGTTTCACTAATACGAAGCGTTAAACTTTCAAAAAATGAGGTGTTGAAAGATACTAATAGAAAATGTTCATGTAGACATCTTGCTTTGATTATCAGAAAATGCAGTCTGATATTCATCTCTGCTCTGCAAAAATGTACCAGACAATAAAGAAACAAAGGAAGCAATTCACTGAAGAAGGAACTGGGATACCTGGCATTACATGTGCTACCTGTGCCTGTAATATCTACGAATATTGAACATGCACTCAGGTTTTTTTCTTAAATTTTGGGGCAAGAATGAATTGGTTTTTTTACAGGTATCTTGGTTAGATGAGTGCATATTGCCTCACTGAAAACAATAGAAACAAAAAGTGAAAACTGCAAAAGCAATGCCTCTTAGGATCACAAGCATGATGTGACCACTGATGACTGATTCTGGGAGAAAGAACATGAGTTACATACAGCTAAATATTCTTGCAATAACATAGCTATTTCACAGATTTATTTAGAACGCTGATTATTGAAATATAAGTAAAACTAAGGGAACACTTTAATTTTATTTCTTTGCAAGCATGAAATTGAGATCTCAGTGTAAGTAATTGCCTAATGCCCTAGTGCAAAAATCAAAATAGCTACTCCAGTGTTTAAAAGAAAAAAGTAATGATTAAATGCAATTTCACTTCTGAATTATAATTTGTTACATACTGAACGAAAAACAGTTCTTTGAGAATATTTTAATCATTTAGGCTTGAGATCTTACAAATTGACAAAAAAATATAAGAAATGAGCATTATATTGACAAATATTAGCCTATAGTGATAGTAACATAATGTATCCAAACATACATTTATTTTATTATTCGATGCCAGTAAGAATTACTATTGAATTCAACTAGCCTGAAGATACAGAAAAAATGATTATGAAAAGCTATTAGATAATATAAATATGTTGTTCTGTTTGTATTACCACCCTCTCTCTTCCTGCTCCCAAATTCTTTCTCTTAACACGATTTGGACTCACCTGGTGAGTAAAAACTTGCTCACTTCAAGGCTGTATCTGAACTTTGAGCTTTGAGGATAGTCAGTCCCAACATTGGTTTGGATGTCACTGCTTTCTGTTGAGAATGCAACAGAAATGAAGCTCTGGGAAGAGAATTAATGCAGAGCATATTTGGCTCATCAGATGAAAGCATGAATAATAGACCTGCTATCAATTGGCTGGTTTAATGAACCGCTCCTGTACATCCCTATACCTATATATGTGTCTAAGGTCAGTGTCCACAGTATTTTTTATTTAGCATTTTCTCTTGCCTTCAGCTAACCTCCCAGAAATTCTAAATTTTTGAATTAATTCTAGAGCAGTAATTCTTTACAATGCCAGAGGGCCTGGAGAGTTTTGTTTTAAATGGTATGAAAGAAGTTAAGTTTTAGTGGGAGCCTGAGGCCTTTGAAAAAGTGGCAGTAATTTCTGAAAACATAGGAGTCATTGAAAATCCAAAATGCTGTTTTAATTCTAAGACATTTATGTTTAACAAATGGGGAAATGAGATACTGAGATGCTGAGGCCATGAAGTCTTCTGAAATGAAAAAAAAAAAACCACTAAACGATTAACTGTTTGGGGGAAAATAGTTTCAGGGTGTGAAAGCTGAACATTTTTAATCATAAAATTAAAATTGGGTAAACTATATATAGCCTCATCAATTCATCATGACAAAATGACTATTTTTAGGAGGCATTGTCTCCAGTATCTCCTTTAGGTGGCAGAATACTTTCACAAAATATATCAGAGCTGAAGCAACATATTGCATGGGTCTGGGGCAGAAGATAGAAATGTGCAGTAGGATTGACTTTGGTGGTATAGTGTGCACAAGCGATGTTGTAGTAACTGAGGATGTAATAAATGCGTAAATAAAGCACAGTTTTCTGCTATTATAACAGTGATCACATCTTTTAAACTTCATTCATGGATTTGATATCTACTCAAATACATTTTTTTTGTCTTTATTACTAAACTGAGACTGAGAGGAAACCTTATTTCTTTCTACAGCTACCTAATGGGTTGCTACACTGAATGTGGGGCCATGCTATTTGAGATACACAGTGATAGGCACAAGAGGTAATGCACAGTAATTGCATTTTTCATTTGATGTTAGAGAAAAAAGTCTTCACAAAGAGAGTGCTCAGACACTGGAATGGTATTGGCCAGAGAGGTTGAGGAACTTCCATCTCTGCAGGCTCTTGGCCCATTTAGACTGCCTGAAAATACGGTTTTCTTTTTCATCTTTTGTGGACTTCCCAAAAGCAGCCAGGGGATTTCCAGGGAAATGAAGAATGAAGATTGAAAACAACTGAAAGAGACTGAAAGAAACTGGTTTTTCTGTTCTCTGTCATGGTTTGTTCAGCTGTAGCTGCTTTTCTCTAGGTAACACAGCTATAAAAGACCGATTTATTCTGAAATAGTATATTTAATTTACTGTGAAATATTTAGGAAATCAGTCCCTAAAGAGAGTGCAGAATTCATCTTTTCTGCCTTCTTTTCTATCATCTTTTCTACACATGGATTCTACAGAGGCATCCCAGAGGGAAGTTATTTACAGCTTTATCACTATTATTCCACAAAGAAAACGTTAAACCATTTCTGTCTTCAACACCTTCCAGTGGTGGCATGTGGCTTCATGGAGCCTTATTCAAAAATGTCTCCCTTGCTCTGCTCATCCTCTGCTGTGGTGGGAGCTGTGGATAAACAAGGCTTTAGTCACTGTGACCCTCCGCATGTTCTTCAGCTCTTGTTCAAATGCCCCCCCCCTGCAAGCTGCTTTACCAGATACTAAAAACATTATACATCACAGAAGAAATGGTTATGGTAACATTTCTTACTTTTATCATGCTTTGGTTAAGTTTAAAATCTGTTTAAAATCTTCAGCAAATTTTGCTTTAAATTTAATGATGAATATTTTCAGAAGGAGAGAAAATGCTTTCTAGCTGTGTGTGTCATGGGAACTTGTTCATCATGTTTCAACAGGCTTCTGCAATTTGTGCAAAACACGACAATATTTGAAAATAAAGTCAGAACTGACAAATTTTGCCACTTACTTTCCTCAAGTAGGATCAAAATCTGACCTGTGGAAATCCCTTCTCTTCAGCCGACCATGTGCATCAGTCTGACACTTCTGTATAGTTCTTAGAATATTACTGCCTCTCTCCCTCCCTGCTCTTCCTCCCCATCAAAAGAAGAGGGATGGAAAGGCTGATAGGCATGGGCCAAGAATAACGTTGCTTAGAGCAACTCTGGCAATCAGAGTGATCACTGTTACTGAAAGAGAAGCATAAAGCCTTTCTAGTATGTATTTGAAAGCTGGTACTAGCAAAGAAACTACTGATTTCTTGAATATGAAGTTTCCCATCGTGCTTGAAGGTAAATTTCTTTTGGTAAACAACCTGCTTAAATAGGAAGTGTCCTCTATTCTGTTCTGAAGATCCCTTTTTTATTTTATTTTTTTTTTTGGCCAGTACAGTTCTTCATAACTCAAGAGCTGATCCAGCATATTAAAGATGAAGATGGATGATGACACATCTTGATTAAAAACCTTTCTATGCAAAAGTACAGTCTTCCCCTTTCTGCTCAAGAGAGTAAAAATGATGAGCCAATCAGCTGCCAAGTGGAAGCATCATCAACCTGTGGAGGTCAGATCCACCTCTGAGTATATTTGAAATATGCCGCAGAAAACAACTTTAGTGAATCTTGCTTAAAGCCATAAGTCTCTCATAAAGCTCCAGCTAAAGCATGTCCTTTCTCTGCCCTTTTGTTTGATTGATAGACCTAACTCAGTGTGATCTGAATATTTAGCAGGTCTTCTCTCTAACACACTATAACAAAAAGACATGAAGGTTTCCTTGGTTTCATAGTATTCTGTGTTCTAAAATGTGAGATGGTAATGAGACATAGATATTAGAGATCTAGATACTAGACAAAATGTCAAACATTGTCATGTTGAGTCTCCTGCTACAAAAAACATTTGATTTTTTTTTTTTTTTCTCCTTGGTAATATTCAGCTAACCTTGTTTAGCTCATAGCTGCAGATTTAATAGTCCTCAGTTACCTTGTCTTGGGTTTGTCACTATTGATCTTGACCCAATTTCCATTGCACTATTACTCTAGATCATGTCCTTCTATAGAATTCTCAACTTCGCTGTGCTGATAATGTCTCTCAGCTTGACCTCCTCAGCAAATTTCATTACCTACTCTCTTCTATTTACTAAATTATAAATGATGTTGTGGAGGTACTTCATGGTGGTGTTGATTCTGTGTTTGCACTCCATTTAGCCTGATGCTTCAACATGATTCATTATCATCTTCCTTTAAGAGATCTAACATTTAGATCTCCCTGCTTTTCAGCTTAGCTAGTTCTTCTTGTGATACTATATTAAATGCCTTTTTAAAGAAGTTGCAGCTACTCCAAACGATACATATCATTTTATGAATATTTAAGATTTCCTCTGTAAGTTCTCCAGAAATTCTGAAATGGGTCTGTTCTGTAACAAGTGCAGAAAGCCAATATGGGCCTTCTCCTTTTCCTCACCTCACTTAAGGTGCTGAGATCTCCCTATAGTCGGTAGATTAGCAGTGGATGTGAATCAAATGACCAAATCCTACTTCAGTACTTGATAAACAGATCTCTGCTTCTATGAAGGGAGCCTGTGTTAATTTAGATGCATACTGTTAGATATTCAGATTTAATCTGATGACTGCCATCGCAAATTTCTGAAGAATAAACCTTAAGATTTATTTAGCATTTCACATTGTAAAAATAATCTAGATTTAAATGTTATTGGCCCTCATTGCCAAAAGAAAACCAACCCACATCCTACCAACCCACAACCTATGCATTTTATAGACCACTGGTTTTTTCCTTCCTTTATGTTTAGTCACTGGTGGTTTAAGCTGTAGGAGTATTAGATAGCAACAATTTATCTTCAAACACAGGATGGACTGAGAGAAGGAATAGTCATCTACTTGATTCTGTGAGCAGCATTTTGTGTTAGGTATTTTGGGTGTTGTTGAGAGGTTAGCTGCATAAACCAGAGTGGTAATACTGCAATACAAGCATTTAGAGATCTTTTCCCAGAGATCAGCAGCCATATATCACCCTCGCAACTTCTGTACCTGCCTGTAGATATCCTAAAACAGGGTTAATAGTGCTTACAGAGTCCAAGCTGAGAAAAAGTCACTGAGTGATGAAGGCCCCAAGGAAATGGCAGCAAAGCGAAACTCATGGTTCAGGATGCTCTTGAGTGGTGTGGCTATATCAAAATTTTATCTAGTAAAAAGATTTTTGCTTTTCTTGGGAGTGTTGTGGAGGCTTCCTCATTCAGAGAGAACCATTCCAGACCTCACTCTGTTCAAAGAAGTGAGGTGCCCTCTCCCCTTTAGCATCTTAACAAAATATGATGATCAGTTTGGGGCAGATGATAATGAAAAAGAGAGCCACAGAAAGGCCTAGAATGTGCTTTAGTAGCCAGAAACAGTTTCCCTAATGCTCATACAACCAATGACAAGACTATGGGTACACATCCTCTGGGCCATGACAGGCAATGTAAGCTGTGGGAAGTGTGCTTTATAGTTAGAGAAACCCATAACCCAGTGGTCTTCCTTCAGCAACATCTTTCCTCTCTGTTATTCCCCAGAGACTTCAGTGTCTTCTCCTACCTGCGGGCTGTAGTCTCACTCCACTGTTAACCTTGTTTAAAGCCCCATCAGCAGGTTAGCAATGTCAGTCATGAAGATGTGATTACCTTTCTTGGTCAGGTAGATTCCACCTCTTCTCAGCAGTAAAATGTTTGCACTGTCCTTAAAGAAGTTAAACTCCCACTTTCACCCAGATGAACATCTGAGGTCCAAGCTGGGCCCCCAACTGTGCTAAGTACTGAAAGAATCTGTAACCTTGACTATGACAAGGTACTTGGATCTTCAGTTGCTAGGAGGAGCCACATTCTTTGCCTTTGATGTCTCTTGTCTAAGAAGCAGAAAGAGCCTAGAAGTGACGTTTATATTTGAGGAGGATTTCCAGCAGAGGTAGTTTCCTAGTGCTCCTGACCTTGGCGAAAACAGGACATTTGAGAAGGGACAGACTGGGAGGAGACGGGGATGTGTCAAGCACCAGCTGGATCTGCTCCCTGAGAAAGTCTCAGAGGCAGGAGAGCTACCGCTTGTGTGGTCTCCCTCTAGGCACTGAGAAATAGAGAGCTGGAGCCAATCCACAAGTACCTGTAGGTAAGGGAGAGATTATCATTGTTTGAAAACTAAATCTAGTAGGAACTGTAGAAAAGTGGGGGCGTGAACACTGAAAAGAACATAGCACTCATACCTCGCCTGCTTTCTGCTGTCTGTGCTGAGATCTGACAGCCTGAAGCCCTGCTAAACTGATAAGTGCAACTGTTGGCTTTGGGCTGAAGTTCAGGGCTACCTGTTGTATTGCAATTGCCATGTCGTGAGGAATTTGTACCTGATTGTGAAGATTTCCAGGCTTGCAATCTTCAAATCCTCAAAGACACAACTAATTAATTGTCATGTGATGCTAAAATCTTTGTGGTAGGCAAAAGCCTCTCCTGAGCAATCTGAGTGTCTTAGTTTTGACATATGACCACTTTTGGGTCTGAAAATTAGTTACTATTAAGTCTTAATTAATAAAATTAATAATTAAGTCTTAATTAATTAAAAAATATTAAAATAAATTAATAATTCTACCTGAATAATACAGTTTTCCAATTTTCATTATAAGACTCAATAAAACACAGTGCATTTACTAACATTCACTTGTTGCTCACAATTCTATTGGAAGATGTGATTTCCATAGGCAGTACTGCTGATTTATGCTGTGAATTTGTAATAAATAATCTCAAAGTGCTTCCCAGTCCCAAGGTTAAAAGCTGCCCTTTTATAAAACATAATTTCCACTACACTTGCCTCATCTCTTAGGGAGCTGTATATCAGTGCAAAAAATTAACACACAAGACACTTGACTAATTTATACACAGAGCGAACTCTGTTGGAGTAATCCTTTCAAAGATTTCAGTGGAGAACAGAAGCTTTGATTTTTGCTTTCAAAAGTTTATAAAATTCTTACATCTCTTTTGTCTGCCATGTGAAAACTGATGGAAAAACTTCTGGTTGGGTTTTTGTGTGTGTGTGTTTTTTTGTTTGTTTTGGTTTTTTCTGTTATATGTAATTGCAACTTTCTGTCCCAGTAGCACCATTTCTCATGTTTTTTTCATTTCTGTATTTGGGACCAGAAAAGTGCTACATGGGATAAGCAACTCAAAGCAATTCCTAATCTTTTGGTCTTTGTTCCACAAGACATTTGAAAATGTTCAGAAGCCATTCACTTCAAATGACATCCTGGATCAGGATTTAAGTCAGTAACTAGTATCTCTGGATTTACGTACAAACACACATAACGTTACAGTTGGGTAAAATATCGTGTCACTGCAGTTACACAAGTGATGAATCTCATTTTAATGTAGCAATTATCTAAACAAATGTAAAGTTTAGGACTTCCACTTTAAGCGGAATGAAAACCTTTTATTTAGAATTATTTGGTAAGAACATAGAATGCCTCATAGATGACAAAAAATTATTAGGTTAGTCAAATCCAGAGATGACTGAAAGAAACTTTAGAAAAACCCAAATAAGCTGCTTTAACAATCATGAAAATGATAGGTGTAACAGCTGTTGAAAAATGCAAAGTAATGCATAATATAGGAATAAAATTGAGCTAGTTATATACTAAACTGATATGAAAATTCAGTAGAGATCCTTGGTTTATTTTCAATCTCAGGTCAAGGAAAAAAACGAAGAAAATGAAAGATACAAACAAAAACAGAGAGTGAGAATACTGTAATTTCTCTCCATAATGAGTGACCTCATCTTGAATGGAATATGTTGTTCCTTGTTTCATCTTAAAGAGGGTATTGTAACACATCTACAGGACCTGAAAAATGCTAACAAGGGTCCAATAACCTGGAATAACTATCAAACTGAAGAAGTGAAAACAACACAGTTGTCGAATATGGAAGAGAAATAAGTAGGGTATAAGAAAAAAATGTATGTATAGTGAATAATTTGGGAATGGTCAGGCAAGAAATTCTGTTCCCACTGTTTCGTAGCAAATGAATGTGAGGATGTTAAAGGATGTTGAAATGTGACAAACTGAAAAGAGGGAGTAAGTGCACTTTCCTCCTCTAATTATCTGATAGAACTCTTTGCTTCAGGAAGCAGTTATAGGCTGGAAGTGACGAGGATTTAGGAAAGGTTTGGTAACAATTCTGGCTATAAAAATCATCATTTATTACAATGACAGCAAAGAATAAGAGAGATGTAAATTTCTTGCTTCCAGCCCTGAGCTAATCTTTGAATGGTATTCTGCTCTCTAGGTTACTATGCCATACATTCAGCTACTAGAAGTTTCTTATGACCTTCCCCAACCTTGTGCCGTTGGAAACAAGACATCAGCATTGCAATCTAGCTGCATTTCAGTATGGCATTTCTGGAACTTTTAAGACCAGTAATTTCTAGTGAATCTGAACACTGAATCTAAGAAATAAATAGGCTTTTTTATTAGAATTCTCAGCAAAGCAAATCTTTTATATCAAGTTTATAACCACTTAGATAGTATAGTATCCCAGTGTCTCTGTCTACTTTCTGAAGAGTTCAATCTGTTTTAGCAAAGCCAACAATCACATTTTTGAAACATGACAGATTTTTGGTTGTCTACTTCAGCAGTACCCATTTTGTTACCACTACAATATACACACCAAAGTTTTTCTAGCTGAGAGCTGGAGGCTATACCCAGACTTTTTGGGTTTAATCCAGAGAAGAATTCTGGGAGTAGCACCCAAGCAAGAGATAACAAGGTCTCCCTATGGGTTCTGAGCACTATGGTGAATTATAGAAAATGTACTTTGCCCATTGTGATCATGAAAGGGAAATCAACACCATGGTGCTGCAACACAATTTCTATCCCTTTCTTATCTTTCATAATTATGTGAAGCTGTGAAAGAAATCACATTAAAAAAACCTGGAACACATACATACGGAGAGAGTAATCTCAAAGATTTTGTGTCCTTTGCCATTTTTGCACAACTTTTATTATTCTACCTTATATTGTAAGTCAATCCTTCTGCCTGGAACATCATACAGGCACTTAGGTACACCTGAGATGCTGCAATGCCTTCGCTTTCTGCTGTCCTCTCTAAACCACCTTGGAAGTGAATATTAGACAGCAGATAATCCAGCCTCCAACCTCAGACTCATTCCTCCTCACATGATAAAAGTTTTAAATTAAATTAGTCTGTGATTCTATGATGGCTGAGAAATAACTGCAACCAAACACATTTCCGTGAAGTGATGGCTATTTTAAATTAGTTTGCCTTCCTATTGTTGTGGAGACAGCCACACAAATAAGCACCCATCTGTGCTGTGCTTTGTGTCTAGATATTTTGGAGTGATCAGTGCTCCACCTTACAATATCAAACACAAATATATATGTGCCTGTACTCCTCTTAAACCAGATTTTCTACACTTTAAGTGTGATCCTGATTGCCTCTGGCATATAAGTGAGACCTTTGCTTGGCCTTTGATGTTGCAAAGGATGCCAGTGAATGGTTCATTCTATATCAAGACTTTTCCAGCACACAGGTCTACCTCAACAGCTCTCATTTTGGGGAACACTTCATCTTAGGGGCTTTTACAGTTCATTTTCAGTCTTTAGGACCTGAATAACACCTCACTGACATTTTATCTTCTGGCATCTGTTGAACAGCCTGTAAGATGAAAACATAAAATGCTGTATTTGAATTGGTGGTCAATCAGCAGTGCACTCCTGTGTTCTGCCCTGCAGATCCAAGTCAGCAGATGGACTGAAGTCCCTCCAAGTCTGTGCACTGCAGGAGCCTGGACTCTGCATTCAGCATCTTCAGGCAACTCTTCATTTGCTTATGAAATAATAAAAGAACAAATTATTTTTGTCATTCTGTTCAGTTACCAGCCTTCAATTTGTTTGTTTTTTAAATGAATGAAAATTATGTTTGCCTTATGTTTTGGAGAATAGTAATCCATATTTACCCACTAGCACAGGGAATTAGCAGCCTTACTTCAATTGGAGTAGAGTTGAATTAGACAATCATTGATCCAGATGGTTGACTTACAATAGAAAATAATATGAACATTTCCCTCAATCAGATTATTTCCCGGTAAGATTGCTCAGTCAATAAGTGACTCTTGTAATATCATTTTGCAATGACATAAACATAGCATTCACATTTCCTTAATCCCTTGCATGTCAGCTCGTAATAGAAACACTTGAAATGTCTTACATAGTGATAAGTGTCATTTGTTTCACTTTAGGGTTTAAAATCCAGCTTCTCTGAAGTGGAGGTCTAGTCTGACCAGCCAACCTGTAAAAGTGACAACATAGGTTTTAATTAGCTGACTCAGTGAGTTCCAAATTGTGTTCACTGTACCACTAACTAGATGACTTTTCCCTGTGCAAGCGAGATCATTACAACTCACATAGCAGTGCCTTATGCAGTGTTGCTGCTGGAGATGGCCAGCTGGTTGTGAGGGTTTTTTATACAGGAAGATTTGTTGTTATGAGCATAAATATGAACTTAGCGTCTGACTCCTACTGAAGACTGTCCCTCCAGGACCTAGCTATAAATTTTCCCAGTCATTTTCTCCTTCACTGTCAGTTAGAAAATGTGACATGTCTTAACTAAATGCATCCATAGGCTGTCTGGAGTCAGGTGACCTTTGATTCTCATACAGTGCTGGGTTCATTAAAGCAGGGATAACCTCACTGTTACAGTGGGCCTTCTCATCAAATCCAAGTAACCTCTAATTGGGTTAATGATAGCAGAACCTACACCTGAAAAGATATTCAGAAAATAAAGGGCCAGTCTGACATTTTTATTTTTTTTTTAATCTTTGTTTAAACACAATTGCCCTATTAATGTAAGTGTAGTAGGATCCAGGTAACTTGTCTTCCTTTTTTTAAATTACAGAAATCACAGTTCATTCACTTTTTCAACTAGCTTCAGGTCCATAATGATAAAGGGTATTCAGACAGAAGTAAATAATTGTTTCCATGACAACTGAGTCAGACAAGACTTTAACTCATTCACTTAGAGCTGTAGCGGTACCAAATTCAAGACTATTGAAAACCACTTGTTTTAATAAAGTAAGATGATGTGATTTTGAATAAACACTAAAAACAGATTTGTGAGCTGCATTTCTAGCCTGCTTTGTTACTTTTTGCCATGTTTAAGATTTGTTTTTTAAATACTAACCACAGCATTGATACTATCTACCTTAAGTAAATCTCTTTCAGTTATGTTGTATATTTTCTGTTGCTTCCTTTTGACATTCCCATTCATATACTAGCAACTATTCCTTATATTCAATTTTCCTTGCACATAGTTCAAATCCCTTGTTATGTATTTGTGGATCAATTTATTGCTTAGTGAAACTCTAGTCTTCATGATTTCACTCTAATACATCACTGTGTATTGATCCTGTATTTTAAAGTGCTGACAGTTTGGATTCTACAGCTGGTACTCATTGCAGGAGTGTTGCTTAAACCACAGTGCTGAAGCTTTTTGAATGCTAATCAGCTGTGTTTGTGCATCCTCCAGCACAATATAAATTATAAATACCTAAAGAATACAGCCTTGCTAACACATAATATTTTATTTTTGCTGAATTAGGAGAAGGGTACCCAGGTTTTTTAACATTAACAAGCTAATTTGGAGTGCTGAGAAGAGCAACTAATAGTTATAAAGAAGAACATGGAAAGGGCATATACAAGATATTGAAATGGATTTAACTTTAAAGAAAAATCTCTATTTAAGTGAGAGAAACAAACATACTCTTGTTTATAAAAATAAGAGAGATCTTTTAATTTAATTTATTCCACCTTCCTTTTGAGGGGAAAAAAGTAAGCCCGTTGCTTTTCTGAGATTTCTTTATTATGTAAGAGACTACTTTGTCAAAGGAGAGTCCTGTGCTGATGATCTTGTAGGACAAAGAAAACACATTTATGTCGTTTGACTGTAAGATAAAACTCTACAGCTTTAAGAGAAATTTACAGAGAAGTTCTATTATCAAAAAGACCTTTGAGAAGAAAAAATGTTTAAGAAATATTTCATGTTACACACTCGGAGAAGATAGGTATTATCTGAATTTTGCAATGCTATGAGCTGACAAATGATACCTGTTGCAAAACCAAGAGGATGATGACACGAAGGTTAGGAAGAACGTTCAATTCTTAGCAGAATTTGAGCATAAGAAGCTGATATCTGGAAAGATCTAGCAGAGACTTTTTTGTAGTGAAAGTAAAATCATAGTTAAAAAATAATTGCCAAAAAGAATTTACAAATTGACATTTCTTCATGAATTTTTTTCTTCATGAATTTTCTGATATAAATCTTCATGTATCCCCATTTGACTAACTCACCTGTTTTTCCAAACTCAGATTATTTCTTTCATAGCCATTTTACAGGAAGATGCTAAAAACTGAATCAGAGAAAGAGAAGCTTTTAACTTCTTCTTAAGAAGGAGGAAGATCTGAAGAAATACTGATTTTTGCAATAACCTTCTTCAGCTTTATTCTGATATTTCTTTTTTAGCTTTGAAGGCTAACACAAGGAAGATCAGTTACCCTTTTTCTAGACACAGAAGGTCACTTTTGAAACCTTGACACTATGAAAAATTGCTTCAATCCATTTCATTTGGGTAAGACACAGTTTTTGGAAAACTGAAACCAAGTACTGCCTCTATAGCTACCCTGTAAAGAAGAGGAAACAAGTGCCAACTACATGTAAAGTAGTTGTTCACTTGTCCAAAGACATGCAAAAGTTAGTTACACTTGAAACTCACAGCTGACCACGAGAAGATGACATGCAGTATATTGATAGAAAAATGTTTGAGCATTTCATTCCAAGCCCCTCTAGTCGATACAGAGAGCTTGTCAAATTAAACAGGAAAGTTCAGAACACAATTTCCTTATCATAAAGAATGTACTATGTATTTACATTCCGTGTGATGAAACACACCTGAAACACCATTAATT
This sequence comes from Baryphthengus martii, assembly GCA_013396935.1. Taxonomy (NCBI): domain Eukaryota; kingdom Metazoa; phylum Chordata; class Aves; order Coraciiformes; family Momotidae; genus Baryphthengus; species Baryphthengus martii. The sequence continues at coordinate 170,886 of VWZK01016511.1, read as the reverse complement.
CCATTCATCCTATCTGTGTTTACCAGAAGGGAAGCCTAGACAACTATGACAGACAAAGATACTGGAGACACTTTAAGTAGAATGAGATTAATTTCTTTTTTAAATGCAATATAGTAGATGGTTACTGTGGTTTGTACCTAAACTGCAAATGTAATAATAATCATAGGGAAAAAAAAAACAAAAACATTTTAAATGTTGACTATTAGACAGGATAAATAGCTACTGAATCAAGTTATCAAACCATTTTGCTAATATGGGAGGCTCCTTTAAATTCTGTAATTCGTTATTATTATTATGCCTGTGGTGCTTTCATAACATCACTTAAGATACTAGCTCAGGATTTAATAGTCTCCTTGCTATGATTTCTGGTGGATGTTAGAATGGGTGAAAATGATAGAATCTAGCTCCAGTCTGTAATAAACCGAATTTTATGCATACCTGTGGCTACCATACATTGAACTTCATCATCTGCACTTCAGTTCTTTTATCCCTGCAGTTTCTGGGTTTGGAGTTGTTGGTAGTTGGGCTTTGTTTGTTTGCTTTTCTATTTTTGTTTTGTTCTGCCCTTAAACAGTTACAGGAAAACAGAGATTGAAATAGACACTATTTAGACAAGAATCAGTTCATTAAAAGCTTACCCCAAAGTGACTGCTTATTTTCTTGGCTTGCTTTTTTTTTTTTTTTCTCCTGCTGTGAAATATATTAGTCAACAGCCTACTTCATAAAAATGCTACACTTCAAAGTTGGCTTCCACATCTGCAAGGGAATAAAATCAAGTGGGGAATCTACAGAGAAATATCTGAATGCATTTGTTTTCTTTTCAATGTGATTTTGGCTAGATTTCTTCAGTCCCACAAGAAACTACATCTCAACTAACAGTTATTACCAAAAAGGAGAAGAAGAATGAATGCTGATACCACCCAAAATAATGAAATCACAAGTGATTTACATGATTAATTTTAATAGGATAACTACCAAATTTGCAGGTGCCAGCAGTGTATCTGCCTATGTTGAGGCAGCCACTGTTCCTTAAAACTTTTAGCTTTCACTAACTGCTGTGGTGGGATGAACCTGGCCCGCTGCCCACCCAGCTGCTCCCTCATTTCCCCTCTTTGACAGGATGGGAGTGAAAATAGGATGAAGAATTTCATGGGTTGAGATAAAAATAGGGAGCTCACTCACTAGTTACCACTATAGACAAACCAGATTGACCTGGGCAAAATTAGTTTACTGCCAATTGATATACAATCAGGTAGCAAGAAACAAAGACAAACATTAAAAAAAACCACACCTTTCCCCCATACCTTTTCTCATGCTCAAGGTACCCCCTTCCACTCCCAACTCCTCTCCACTGAAGGGGCACAGTGGGTGGAAATGGGGGTTGGGTCAGTCAATGACAGCCCCTTCTCACACATTGTCTCTCTCTTAATGAGAAGAGGATGATGATAAAGAGAATCAGCTGTTTGAGTAGTTTTGGGGCTGGTTTTTTTGTGTGCTGTTCTTTAGTATGGGAAAGGAAATGTGAGTTTCCAGTAAAGCCACTAGGAAGATTTTACATCTCCATTTTCATTTCTTCATTCCCACATGAATTTTAAACTTCAAATGTGGACCAAAATAGTCTCTTTCACATAAAATAAGCTCCTATCAATTGCATGTGACTGCAAGCTTAGGTTTATGACAGCATCTATTTCTGTGGCTGTGTAACACTAAATATTCTGTGGGGTTTTTAACAAAGCTTGGCCAGTTAGCTCTGGAAGCCCTTTCTGCTCATTTCTCTTCTCTAGCGTTATCTTTTCTTGTGTCTTTTGTGAAACCATCTATTTCTGATGGCCAGTCCTACACTTCACAGCAGCCTCAGTAGTGTTGCATAAAAAGGAAACATTTCACTTTGTTTTTTTTCCTAAGTAAACCTGACCTTTTGCGGCACAAACCTACAGTCCTCAGACTATAATAAGGCACGCTGAGGTTTCTTCTGGGGCTATGCCTGGACACCTGCCATCTGAACAGCAATCTATTCTGAACAGATCTCAAACTAAACAGCAAAACTATCTTTTTAGCCCAATATTCAGCCTGCGTAACCACCATGGCACGTTGCTTTGTGCACAGCAAGCTCACTACCCTGGACTTCAGGAGAGCAGATTTCGATCTCTTCAGGGATTTGCTTGGTAAAGTACCATGGGAATAAAGTGCTGGAGAGATGAGGGGCCCGAGAAAGCTGATTAATATTCAAGGACCACCTCCTCCAAGCCCAGGAGCAATGCATCCCAATAAAGAGGAAGACAGGTAAAAATTCCAGGAGGCCTGTATGGATGGAGTTCCTGGACCCATCTGCACTCAATTTGTGAATATATTCTTGATCCACCTTGAAATGTTGATATGCTCTTACACTGCATCAGATCACTTCATCTATGGCAGTGATGTGGTGTTCTGTATTAGCAAAGAGGCAATAAGTACTTTCAGTTGATACTGGTTTTCATCATATAGATTGATTTGGAATAGGTTGGAATCTTTATTTCCACGTATTTACTAAGTAAAGCTTGCTGTAAAACTACTGAATTCAAGCAAGATGTAATATAAAAAAATGAAATTACATAAATAAAACATCAGTAGTTGAAAAATTCAGGCAGAAATTTCCATTCAATATCTACACAGCTGTCTTCTGTTCAGAAAAAGGGGAGAGGAAAAACAGTGTCAGGTACATTTTGAAATAAATGGTTGTCCTCTGTTTACTGCAAATGCCACTAATATTAACTGAAGTATGTAGAAACTCCTGTAGTCTCTGTTTTATTTTATTTCATCTACCTGTGATTTCAACTAAGAGAGCTCTAAGTTAGCTATTTGTTACATTAGTGGAAATCACAGCCTGAATTTATAAATGCAAATATTTATTGTTTCTGCATAAATACCTCAAATTTCAAGCAAAAGATGCATTCAAGATTACTGTCTACTCAGAGCTATTCAATACACAGGAAAGAAATACCATGCTCACTCTGATACCTTTCTTTGTTACATTACTTGTTGATTTTTATTCAGAATGGCACTTGAACTATTCTTACACCCAAGTTAAGAGGTATTCTCCCCAGAAGCATTCTCAGACCTTCTTGGAATGCACAAAGCCACCACCTGTACTTGAATATGGGATGTCAGTGTTGCTTTAGAGAGCCTCCACAATCATCAGGGATCATTATCCTTTATCATTCCCGTATTACCACCAAAGAAACATGGTATGTGGCTATACAGACTGCCTGCTGGAGTAGTACTGCTACCACAAGCTGCAATACAAGTTTGCACATATTTCTCCAGCAGGTCAATGTCTATGCTAAAGAATTAGAAGGTAAATACATCCTCAGCGTGATGCACATGTATATGAATATTAACTGATGTGTTCTAATTTGGAGGAAACTTGGGTATTTGATTTTCCAAGAATTCTGCCATGCATGGCAAGACTCTGCAGTAATTTCCAGTGTCTGAGCTACTCTTAGAATTAGCAGCTCTCGTTCACAAAGGGAGGTCAGGCTGGTCTCATTTTGTCTTTTGCTGTTGATGTTCACCTTCTCGGAAATGAAAGCCATTTAAAATGACAAGCTTAGTTGTTTCTTTAAAAAACTCCAACAACCTAACAAACAAAATCCCCCTGAACAAGCAGAAACAATCATACCTGATCTGACAACTACTTCATTTACTTTGTCAAGTCTAAGTTTTAACCAAAGGCTTCTTTACCACTCTCTGAGCACAATTCCACAAATCATACCATTTCCCAGATGTGTCTGGAGAAAATGAGACAGGTGTCTGGAACCATTTCTTCCTAGTAAGCAAGGAAAACAACATTAACATTCAATTTAGTGCACACATTATTCCATGTAATCAACAAGATGATCTAAATGTTGGCTCTGAAAAGCAAAAGGCTAGATAGAAAAATGAGTGTGCACAGAGAACCCAATGTTTTGGCCCATATTTGTGTGAACAGACTTTAAAATACTTTGCAGCTCTTAGGAAATAACATTGGGTTTCTCCCTCTCAGTATTCTCCATAGGATCCCTAGCTAATATATCTAGCTCTTATAATCATAATAAAATAAGTCCTTTTCATGTGGTTATAACCAATGCATTTAACATCATTTGTCCCTAAGGGTCCTATTAATGAGTGGCTTCCTGAAAATGGGATTCATTCTTATGGAAGTACAAGTTCAATTACGACATTTGCACCATTGCAGTAAAAGTAGATTAATGCTGTTGAAGTCAACGGTGATGTTCAATAACCAACCTGTGCAAACAGATAATCATTGTACATTAGTACATCTTACATTTATCTATACCATCTCCCCATGTATTTGTATGCCTATTCTATATAAGCCTATACATTACTACATTAGAATAGGGAGAAAGACAAAGTACTAAAAAAATGCGAAGAACAGAAAGGCTAAAGACGCCAGTCATGAGGGACCATGTTTCAGAGGCAAATTGTCATAGCTTGGGTAGAGCTGGGAGAACAGCCACTAGTTGAAGGTATAGCTTCTACCTAGTGACCAGAATTCAGCTCATGATGATTTCCATGCCAAATCCTGAAGGGTTGCTAATAACAAGACTTTCATTTTGTAAACATGCAAATAAAAGCAAACAAGTATTGTTAAATGTTACTAAAAAGAGAGGATTGACAGCCTAGTTTTTCTGGTTGCAATTCAGATTTTATACTCAGGACTTGTGGTTTTCAGTCTCAACATCCATCTGATGGTACGGATTGTCATCAAAGTGTTGGATGAAAATGGAAAACAGGTGTATTTTCAGTCAAATTAAAAGAGCTAGCAGGGTCCTACTGCTTTAATGAATCAGTTGCTGTGAGTCCATAAGCTGAAAATAATAGGACAGTTCTTTACAATTCATGTTGACTTTGCATCTAGTTCCAATGATTTTGATATCTCCCTGTTCTTACTATACAAATTGTGAGGGAAAAAAGGGCATTGTGTAACCTAAGAAGTCATTTGTTACTCCTGCCATAATACAGTGATATATATTTGCTACCTGTGCCGATGAGGAGAGTACAAGAGAAGAGCAAATAGGCTCTATTTCTATCCTTGCTGTATACTCACAAAGTTCTTTCAGCATCTTTTTTTTTTAAGGTCTTAGAACTTCTTTTCCCAATATATTAAAACTGAAATTCTAAATAAGCCAAAGAAACACTTTTTTTCAGCCATTATTCTTTAGCCATAAAATTTGAGAGGTTTGAATTTTATATTCAGGTACAATGCTGATCTTGCCCTCTAGAGTTATTAATAACAGCAGAATGTTCCTTTACTTAGAATTTCTGTGCAGACTTCTGCCTTCTGCTTGAAGGTACTGTTTATATAATGAGCTCAAACTTAATCAGGATCTTGTGAAGAGTCTGAGGAACATTTTATTTGGTGTATTGACATTTCACAGTTTCTTTATTACCCTTTGTGAAATCTCTTTATCACAACAGTGAAATATCTTTCGAATGTTAAAAGGTTCTTTTTTCTTCCAATATTTTTTTTATGTTGAAAAGGCAATGTCTTCTGCTGTAGGCAGACTACGTACTTTTTGAGATGGCATGACATGAGCCATTAATTATGTCTATATTTACAGCACTTTGGAATGGTCTCCAAGAACTTTGTATAGCTCTGCGTTCATATGTCACAATGATATTAATCTTTCAAAATAGGTCTAGATGACTCCAAACGGATATTTATCTAATCCATTTTTTAAACCTCTTAGTGAAGCATTTTCTACCAAATCCATCCCTATGTTTCATCTGTCTTAGAGTTGAAAACTTTTTCTAATATGTATTTCGTCTTTTGCTGGAAAATTGATCCAAATATTTCTTGTGCTCCTCTATTGAATACATAGAATAATTTATCATTGTCCTTCTTTTACTGGAAGATGGCTGACACTTCTGCTTCTTCACGCTTCATCATTAACCTTTTAATTAAAATGAAATATGCCGTGGATGAAAGACAGAAAACAAGCAAGGGGAGCTGTGACTTGCTAAAACTTGGAGAAGAGTTTCCAATATGTTGATATGAAAAGTGTAGATATATACCATTGTAGATAGATAGGTGTTGGTATAAAAAGTTGAAAGGGTAAGTAAAAGAAAATGGTGCTCTGACAGATAATCTGGAAACTAAGGAAAAAGAGGGACATTCACTTTCTTCAACAGTCACTTTCCTCCAGGCTAAAGCTTGTGGTAAAGATTTCCACATCTTTACCCATTTGAGGAGCCACATATTCTTATGTACTGATTATATTCTTATATATTCAGAAGTACAGAAGAAAAAGCTAGTAGATTAGAACTGCTGAAAATGTCTGTGTAATTAAGACAGAAGGAGAACTTTGTGGCTGTCATAGAGGGAGTCTTGTACAGGATATCGAACTGTGAAATCCAGGTGGATCAGACTCCTGGAGAGAAACTGGTGAAGTTCTCCAGAAAGCAGGGCTTGGTTTGGTTAAAAAATCCAAACTTTAACTCCCTACGGGAATTCTGGTAAAACAAGTCAGACCATCCAATCATTGGAATGCACTGGAAGCTTTTGTATGGGTTTTTGGTTTTGTTTTTGTTTTCAGCAGGGAAACTTAGATTAGTAAATAGTTAAAGGCTTTTCCAGATCTATTTCTACTAAAGAAGGAACAATGACTGAAGAGGGGAAGGTTAAGAGAGTCGGTGAAATGACAGGTTTCACAAGCCTTAGATTATAAAGAAAGAACAATAAAAAAAGATAAAGCAATGGAGTGCAACAGGGTGGACTTCAAAATTGTGAATTGACAGATTACATTTTATGGGAGACAAATGTACACAAAAACTGATAGAGAGAACTGGAAATTCCTTAAAAGAAGTATGTTAAGGAGGATAATCAAGGCTGGGCAATGTACTTTGAGAAGTTGCACAGAACTCAAAGAAGAGCAGAAGGAATGATCAGAGATCTAAAAAAGCCTAGATGAGAAGAGAGAAAAAATAGTTTTAACCTGAAGATAAGGGGGCTAAGAGAAAATATGATGTTAAAAACAATGGGGAGCTGGAATAAGTGTCTCGAAAGCAGTGGTATCTTTATCAATTTTAATCTTTAAGAAAAAAAAAGAGTATAAATACAGTCTTCTTTAGGCAAAGCAAGGAGCGTGGATTTATCTTTCTATCTATGTATCTGCCTCCCTTTTCCTTTTCCTTGCCTAACAGGACCAGGTTTGTTAACCTTTCCTCAAAACCATACCTCTCTTTCTTTCTCTGCACTGAGGTTTCCCAGTACTACAGCTGGAGCCTCCTGAACAGTTAGTCAAGGAGAATTCCTTTTTTTTTTTTTTTTTTCCACATGCAACACAGCTGTTAATGCCACACAGAAGTAACATTCACCCTTTCTGCACCAGTGTAATTTTATTGGCTTACATCAGATTTTCAATGTAAGGTGTTGTGAACAGTTCAGCCTTCATTTCACTGGAAGGTCATCCCAATATTTTATCACTGCATGCTTGATTCCAGCACTTATTAATAAAAATGCCGTACAGAAAAACAAATGGAGTAAAGAATCCTTTCAGTTTACTGTAATTTCACAGTAAAATATTTCACAAGTGTTTTTCACCAATCACTTGTGCAAATATAACGATCTTATCTGGAACATTTTTCCCTGGCTGGTTGATTGGAATATAAAGGGAGGCATTGTCAAACCCTTAAAAATTCAAGCTTAAAAGTTATCTGCAACGCAAATTATCTAGACTATCTGTACCTCCTTCGCCTTCCTCCCACAACAACAAATTGGAATGGTTTGATTTGATTTGTTTTGAAAACTCTGTGCTGGCTGGTTCTTACCACATTATTATTATTACTGCTTATGTAATATTCTCATTCCAACAGCCCAAGTGATGCTCAGCCTCCTGAACTTCTCTGTGAGATCCTTCTCTCAGTTTAAAGATGGATCAGATGTTTGCCTCTCTTCAGTTCTCACTACCACCCATCCCTCATGTGGTACCAAAGATACAAACAAATGATGTGGTGACAAGCCAGCTATTGTACTTGCAGCTATAAGTACTGCAGAGTGAATTTCAGCTGAACTGCTGAGTTTTTGTACCAGTCTTTCTTAAATAGTCCTTAATGGCTTTTTCTCTGTTTCTTCACTCTGTCTTTGTTGAACCTCATTCTCACTTTGGGTCATATGTCACCTTTGTAATGAGGCCTTACAGAGAAGGCAAACAGCACCATAGCCTTCTGTGTGTCTCTAGCCTTTTGCCAGGATTTTCTTTCTTGTCTGGCAATGAACTTCTATTTTCTTTGTTGGTTTTTGGTTTCATTTTTTTTTTTCTCTTGCTTCAAAAGTATTTATACAGATTTTTCCTTCCTTTACTAAAAATAACCTATTTCGTGTATTTTTGTGTTTCTTTTTCCTCTCACAATGTACTCTCCATTTATGTGCATTCTTAGTCATCCTTTTATTTTTACATTTTGTACAATGTTTTAATAGTGTTATTTTCAAGTCTTTCAAAGTGCTCTTCATTCAGCCATAACAAACCATACTTTGTTTCCTATTTGTTCTTTGCATTAGGGGGTTTACTTCTCAGTATATGATACAAGCCAGAACAGACCACCTGTCTACTTTGAACTGGCTTCTCTTCCCCAGAGATTCTACCTACCAGGTGAGCAAGTTTCTTTCTAGCCTTGCTTCGCTGATCCTTTGCACACATTCACTGGAATAGGGAATGTTCTTCACAGTGGTTCTTTCCCAAATTACCATTTACCTTTGTATCCTTAGTCAGTTTCTCTTAATTAGCTGGAAAGAAAGCTGAAATAGTCATTCTTCTAGTTCCTGGGGGGAATATTCTTCTCTAGCTCCTGGGAGGAGAATGGGAAGTGGAAAGTTTTAGTACATTTCAAAACTTGATGGCTGTTTATACTGCTGTAAATTTTTCCTCCGAAGCTCAAGTTCTCCATCACCATCAGATAAGGTCTTTATGACACCTCTATTTGTTATGCAAAAACCTGTCTAAATAAGCTGACTAGAATATGCCATCTCACACATTGTGCCAAAAGTGCTTTTATTCTCCCACGGGTCTTGCTTTTTATACATGCTGTACAGATGAGGAAAAGGCTGAGCTACCAAATGCCGCCTTTGCATCAGTCTTTAATAGTAAGACCAGTTGTGCTCTGAATGCCGAGCCCCTTGAGCTGGAAGACAGGAACAGAGAGCAGATACACCACTTACTTAGACACACACAAGTCTATGGGGCTGGATGGGATTCAGCCAAAGGTACTGAGAGAGCTGCCAGAAGTGCTCACCAAGACACTTTCCATCATTTGTCAGCAGTCCTGGCTAACCAGGGAGGTCCCAGTTGACTGGAGGTTAGCCAACATGATGCCCATCTACAAGAGGGGATGAAAGGAGGATCCAGGGAACTACACGCCTGTCAGCCTGACCTCAATGCCAGGGAAGGTTATGGAGCAGATCACCTTGAGTGCCATCACATGGAACATAAAGGACAACCAGGTGATCAGGTCCAGTAAGCATGGGTTTATAAGAGGCAGGCCCTGCTTGACTAACCTGATCTATGACAAGGTGACCCGCTCAGTGGATGAGGGAAGGGCTGTGGATGCTGTCTACCTAGACCAGTAAAGCCTTTGACACTGTTTCCCACAGTGTTCTCCTGGAGAAACTGGCTGCTCATGGCTTCAATGAGTGTAGGCTTTACTGGATAAAAAATTAGCTCAATGACTGAGTCCAGAGATGTCGGTAAATGAAGCTAAATCCAGTTGGCAACCAGTCACAAGTGGTGTTTCACAGCGCTCAGGATTGGGACTAGTTCTGCTGAATAACTTTATCAATGATCTGGACAAGGGGATTGAAGACACACTCAATGAATTTGCAGATGACACCAAGTTGGGCAGGTGAGGTGTGTTGATCTGCTTGAAGGTAAGGAGGCTCTGAAGAAGGATCCGGACAGGCTGGGTTGATGGGCTGAAGCCAATGATACGAAGTTCAACAAGGCCATGTGCCAGCTCCTGCACTTGGGCCACAACAACCCCAGGCAACACTACAGGCTTGGGGAAGAGTGGCTGGAAAGCTGCCCTGCAGAAAGGGATCTGGGTTGACAGCTGGCTGAACATGAGTCAGCAATGTGCCCAGGCAGCCAAGAAGGCCAACAACATCCTGGCCTATATCAGCACCAGTGTGGACAGTAGGACTAGGAAAGTGATTGTTCCCCTGTACTTGGCACTGGTGAGACAGCACCTCAAATACTGAGTTCAGTTTTGGAACCCTCACTACAAGATGGACTTTGAGGTGCTGGAGCGTGTCCAAAGAAGAGCAACAAAGCTGTTGAAGGGTCTAGAGCACAAGTCTGATGAGGAGCGGCTGAGGGAGCTGGGGTTCTTTAGTCTGGAGAAAGAGGATATCTTTTTCTTTTTTAGTGGTGGTGTTACTGATCTCTCAGGCTTCTCCACTTGGAGCAGATGCCACATACTCATCTGGGACGAAACAGTTCTCTTAATTTCAGACCTAACATCTGCTCTTACTTGACTGAAGACCTGCTTAGTGGCTAGACAACAGTTTTCTTGCTGTGTGAGACAGAAGATAAGGCTGTCCTTTACTTGCACTACAGGGAATCTTTTCCCCTTGCTTCTTACAACTCTTGCAGTTGCAACAGACTGGACTCTTCTGTGTTAAAAAGCAAAACCTTATCCTTTTCCAAGTAAAAGAGTATGGAAGTGACACCCATATGATTCATGCATTTTCAACAGTCACATTATTCTAGATATTGCCCCAGAAGATTAAAAAAACAGAATGCTAGTTTAAAGATGAAACCAGGAAGCAATTTTCAGAGTTCTCTAAGGTCATGCTTTGAATTTTAATTCCCACAAACAGAAAATGAATCAGATTTGAGACTTTTTAGTCTCAAGATCATATGACTGGAAGGGAATACAGTTTGAAAGAGTGAAGGTAAAGCATTTCTCAATAGGCATGGTAAGGAAATGCAGTAATTTCAGAGTATTTATGATGCTTCATATGACAATAAATCTGGCTGGCAGTTCTGTATTTTGGGGGAGGAACAGTAATGGTTTTAAGTGATTCAGGTTTATAGTACAGCATTGTGTTTTAGAGAAATAGGAAAGAGACTGTAAAGTGTTGTGAGTGAATGTTGGTGCATGTGGATTAGGAAACTTGAATTGGACATCTTTGTCTTTATAGGGAGATGCCAAGCCATCTCTTTGAGATGTTGTTCCTCTACTCCTCATTTCGGGTGACAGGTACAGCCACACAATATCTTGAAAGCCTTGGAGCTGTCAATTTTATACGATGTTGCTCATTCACCTCCTGCACTCCTGCACCCCTAGCTTTCAAAACACTCATGCAAAGGAAGGGATCTTAAGGACAAAAAAAGAATTAAGTGGAGGATTAATGGTAAAGAGTTAAAGTCAAATGGGTGAGAGCTGTTATTTCAGTATAGAAAAAAACAGTTCATCGCAATGCAGAAGCTGGTGAGAAGGAAGACAACAGGTTGCCTGCAACCGTGGTTACATCAGCCGCCAAGCAAGCAGGGAGGAATCAGATGCCTGTGGAGCAAATAGCAAGTTGTTTAAACTCAAGGCAGAGGCAATGGAAAAGAGGAATGGCTGCAAATAGGCCAGCCGGTTCTTTCAAGAGGCTGTTGAGTGGAGAAGCAGTGCCATTTAACCTGCTTCTCTTAGCACGAGCAGGGATTTAAGTAATCTCAGGGTCCTTACTGAATACTGTCCCACTCACCATCACTCACCTCTGGTCAGATCAGGTAGAAGCATTACTAGTACTTGTTGTTGAGATGTGGTTTCTTAACATGTATATACATACTGAGACTGAGTCACAAGCAGTGAAGAATTATCTCCTCCAACACCCACACCAAGTTGCTGAGCTTCGAACTGACTTCCAGCATTCAACCCTCTGACAGCACTACCTGCAAGGTCAGGCAACATCTGGGCGTCTTCGCACTTCCTCCATCACCACTTCCCTGTTTCTTTGGGCACCACAGGCTTGCAATCTCACTCTTCTGGCCAGGCATACAGCAACAGCTAGCAGTGCCTAGACGTATCTGACCTGTTGGCTACCGGACAGATGGGGATGCTCTCCATTTGACCCACCTCTGTTCAAGCAAAGTGGTTCCAAAAGCATGTGACTGTTTTCAACGCCTAACTAAGCACCGGTTAACACTTCTTTAACAGGTCTGATCCTCAAGGGTCTGTTTTCCCAAAAAAGTGAAGGACAACTTGACTCTTCCTGTAACTACTTTTCCTGAAAGTGGAGTGCTCAGTAAACAAGCCTCCAAAATCACTAGCAACTTTTGGAAATCTTTAGTATGGACTTGTGAATTCTTAAGCACAGTTTATCTTCCCAGTGACGGAGGTGTTGTCTTGTCCGTCTCTCTGTCTTCATGTTAGTACTGTTTGGCTCAAATCTATTCAGTACAAACACAAATGACAGCCTTTAGCTATGTTAAAACAAACTGTCATCCAGGAAGAAAGTTCTCATTGCTCCAAGCCGAATTTTGAAACCACTGACAGCAATGTATTTTCTGATTCACTCAAGCTGCTGCAGTTATACCCTTGGTGAGACTTAATTTTCATAAACGTCTCCAAGAATAGTAAATTATTCATTATCAAGACCTTTTCATTAACTACTGACATCTTATCAGTTCCTCTCTCTGCTCTGCTGAGAGAAAAATAGGAGTCTATTACACCAGGAGAAAGAAAAGAATAGCTGTTTGGCACCTAAATTCCATTTAATTCTATAAATACTAAGCATCATTCATAACCTATGATTAGAAACTTTAGCTCAAGATACAGTGCTATATGTTCAGCTCTAGTGATTTACGATTTCCCTCCTGTTTTCAGTCATAATAGCAACTGTTATTTTTACCTAAATGAACTCTATTAAATAAAACAAAACAGAATAAAATATGACTCTTCTCTCTCTATAAACTATTGCAAATCAGGAATAATCTGCTAAAAGCACTAGACTTGCCTTCGTCTGAATTAGTCCACATGCATAGCACCTTCCTTAAAATGGATAATCAAGGTGGAAGTGTGTAACATTCCCCAACACAGAACATGATACTCATGAGTAAGAGGTCAATTTGTCAAGGAAGGTTAAGAAGCTGAGAAAAAAAAACCAGACACCACTTCATTGCTTCAAAATGAGATACTCTTGCTTTTTGTCTTTCAAACAAAAAATACATTTAAGCAATCAGTTGTGGAAAAACTTAAAGGATGTCTTAATTCTTAAGCTTTTTTAATATACTTTAAAAAATAAAGCCAAGCTGCCTTTTAAAACACATGCTGTTTCAAAATGAAAAGTCAAACTCTTTCCACCAAAATGTGTAGAAAAAACCTGCTTTTTAAAAGGAATATGTTTTATTTTGGTCAGAAATCTCTGCCCAGTTTGAGTAGAGTTCCTATTTATTCTCTGTGATTCTAAAACTGCCTTTTTCAGCAAATACGCTATTCTCGACCAAAAAAAAAAATCAAGCAACCTTCTTCACTCCTGTACCTCTGCTTTAGATGGAAGGAGATTTTGTTGACATCATCTTAACAACATAGATATAAATTCCATATTTCTGTCAAAATTAATGATCATATCCTACATTTTGGTGCCCCCCCTGGATTATGGACCTTTTCTAATGAGCTGATCTGATTCAGCTTGAGGCATAATATCATCAGAAATCCCTTGTGAGTTTGCAAATTGTCAGATAGATGAAGAAGGCTGCTTGTACGTTTTATTTATGAGTCCTATATTATTTTTAGGAACTGTCACTGTAAAACCCTCGAAGTCATTATGTCTCTTCCATGTTTGTCTTTACACGGAAATGTAAGTAATTACTATTTTACAAATGTGTATCTGCTATGGAATCTCATTAAAATACCTCTTGTGCATTTTCAATACTTATCTCTGTACACCCTAGGTATTCTTCCAGCAAAAGCTGGTTTTCCCCAATGGGAATATCAACTGTGTGAAAAAAAACCAACACAACAAAACCAAAAAGATTTTGTATAGATTATGGATTCATTTCATTTAAAAAAAAAAAATAAAATAAACCAGGCATGTGCTTGGAAGCACTGACAAACTTTGGAATCTCTAAGAGTGTCAAGAAAGATTAACTGTCCATGTGTTACTCTAGACATTACATTTCTGAGAATAATCTTTCTGTGCTATTATTAATTAAAAAACAAAACCAACGGCAAAACAACAAACAGCAAAAACCAAAACTGAAACCCCCAAATAACAAAGTAGGAGTCTTGGATCCAGTTCAATCCAGAAGTTCTAGCTGCATTTATTTCACTTGATGATTTAAATGTGAAAGTGTAGATGAGGCACTTCAGGACATGCTCTAGTGGGATGGTGAGGTGTTTTTTCTGTTTTGCAATTGTTTTGGTTTGGGGTTCTTTTTGCTTGATTGGTTTTTGGGTTTTTTTGGGGTTGACGATTGGATGCAGTGATCTTAGACATCTTTTCCAACCATAACAATTCTGTGATTCTGTGATTCTGTGAATGAGACCTCTGATCAGCTTTGGTGAGCAAGGTTTTTTCGTTAGTCGTCAAAAGAGTCTGAGCTTCTAAGAACTGGACATTCAAATACACCAAAAGGTGGAAAACAGAAATGGAGCTTGGTTTTCAGAAGTGGGAGCTGGTGAGGTACTTCTGATTTCATATGATATATAAAGGTAAAGGCCTCTGAGAATCTGATCCGTACTGTAAACACCTCTTTATAAAATCACATGTATTTTTCTGCCATACTTGCATGATTAAAAAGTAATTATATTAAAAATCATTCTCCTAAATAAAAGCCATTCTAAAGTCATTTGACACATGCAGTCTCCATCCTGTGGTTAGCAGAACTGCTAATGGCAGTTTCAGTGTATTCTGGAGAATACACAAATATTTCAAAGCACACAACCTAATTACTGCCCTCACTAGGATCTCCAAGCAAGAACACCTACTGATTGCATCTTTGAATCCAATCTTGAATAGCTGTTTATATCAGCCAAAAGAAAAAAATCATTTCAGCATAAGAAATGGAAGTTTAATATTATCCTTTCAGTGACAAGAAAATAGCACAGTAACCATACTCAGCTGATGTTCTCTATGTGCATAGAGAAAGAGGAGATTTGATGCATCCAGTTTATATTAATTAAGAAATGACATTCATCTTTTGATAAGCCGTCATGTGTCATCCTGGTATCGTTCATTGAATTATCTTTGCAAATATGCAGATGTAAGTCAATGAATATGCATTGGTGATGGACATCACCATTATTGTACTGTATCTAGACTACATGCTGACCATCTGGATTTTCTGAAATCATATCATGTTCTTTTCTTTCTTACTATTTGGGCTTTTTGGTTTTGTTTTTCTGTTGTGTTGTTTTGTTGTTGACTTTTTTCCCCCAGAAGGTTAGTGATTTTTTTTCTAGTTTATTATTTTTGGTTTGCCAGGTATAACTCTTTGAAAAAAACCATGGCTAAATAATGAGTGATATCCTCCTGGAAAGCATTCTAAAGTATTTGGCAATTCTCAAAATAGACTGGTGATAATTCAGTTCCAAAGGATTTTTAATACTCTGAAAACAAAATACATGTTCATTAATACTGTGGCCAGAGTACAGCTTACTAAATGAAGGAAGTCTCTTACATGTTGATGAAATGTTCAAGTCTTCATAGGAGTGTCAAATTTTGAATATTACTGGCAGGCAATTTTTATACTTCCAAAGTTTAAACAATGACTGCAATAAAATTTTCATTATTTTATAGACTGACAGACATATGCAAAAAATTTCTGCTGATTTCATCTATTTTCTCTAACATTTGTACCAGAAACCCTCTATGTACCCAAGAGGCTCCCAAAATTCATTTTCTTTGGCTTGAAATTGAGATTAAAAATGTCACTCAAGAGCAACAGCAACAGAAGTTATTGTATAGTCTGGATGGTACAGATGATTGCTAATGGAATACAGCATGCAAACTTTCACAGTAAGATCAGTACATTGTATGTGGTGGAAATGAAAAATAGTGCTGCTGTTGGTCAATAGGTATTCTTTTGGAAAGACTTGTCTGTTTTTGAAGTGGAAAATTGCCAAGTGGAAATAGCAGTAACAGCAAGTTGATGTCTTTTAAAGTTTTATTCTACACATTTTTTCCCAGAAGTTATCAGACTCAAAACTATCTATCCTCTTACAGAGCGGAAATGTAATTGTCTTCACTACTGAAATCACTACGCTTTGCTTAACAGCAAGAGAGCGAGTATGATCTTCAGTCACTCAAATTGCAACTTCATGACTGAGCAACACAAATGCAACTTCTTGGCCCTTCTATCAGGGAGAACAAGATGGTCCATGATCGTTTTGTTTGCCTTACTTTTTGCCAGTGATAACAGTAGTTAGAAAGAGAGGCACATTTCTGAGGTTGATTGAACACAATTTATTGCCACTACAATATTAAGAAATCCAACATATGAACAACCAGCCTGAAGGAAAAGCTCTGCAGGACTGTTTGGTCACCAAACTCAGTGTACGAAAAAAAGGGAGAAATAAAAGTTCAGATTAAAAAACCATATTGCTCAAAAGGTTTATTTAAATACTCACTCAAAAAATATTTTACAAGTCACTATCAGACAATGCCTATTTTTGCCCATTTTATTGACCTTTTACAAGTTTGTACAGCAGCTGAAAAAAATCCTCCAAGAGACCCATGTTTGAGACATGTTTATGCTCTCCGATGCTTGAACGCACAGGAAAGGACCCTCACCTTCCTACTTTTGTTTTCAGATGCTGGGGTGCAGCTTTGTTATTCCTCCCTTGCTAACACTTGTGCCTGAAGTGCAGAAGCTCCTCGCTGAGACACCAAGTATTAACATCCCACACACAAGGAAGATGAGCGTCTGGGGCCAGTGCTTTCCCCACAGCAACACTGGACCATTTTGCTCCATAGTGGGATTCAGCTCACCAAATGTTTTGAGCCTTCAAATCTGTCCATGTCTAAGCATCTGACATTACTGTGGATGCTCTAAAGTAAATGATACAGCTTCTCTAACATAGATGGCAGCTATGACATCAAATGCCTAGGAGACCACTGCCTTTCTGGGCATGTGGTATAAAGCCACATGGGACACGACAGGGCTTCTAAAATGGAAGCAGAAATGAGTATTTTAGCACCTAAGTCGGTCTTTGGCTGTCTACATCTGAACTAGTCACCCTGAACTCCTTCCTTTTACTCATGATTCAGCCATTTACAGGTATACATTTAGGTCTATTAACTTTGGTACAGCTAAATGTCCAGGGGACTCTAGCACCCCAGATTTTATCAGTGAGAGTTGTTACTACCTAAGATCTTTGAATGTTGTGCTAGTCTGCCACTTGTTTTGGAACTGTAAGTCTCTTTTACTTCACCGTAAACACCCCATGGGCGACTGTGGAGAAGTTCACCTAGTTCTGCTCAAAACAGTTCGGATTAATTTCTGAAGTCTTCTTAAGGCTTAGATGCTATTGTTGCTGCTCCAGAGGTAAGCAATGCTTTCTCCTCCTGTGTGGAAATGCCATGAAGATATTTTTCATCTCACTACTTGAAGAAGAATTATATTCCTCATTCTCATTATCTCAATCGTTGTGGTTTCTTTGCTTTTTGACTTTGCTTTTTATGTGTAAACTTTCCACATCTCTAATCTTTTAATTCTTCATTATCTTCTGGTTCTAGCTGCTTGCGATTAACATCAAAAGAAGAAAAGATGACAGAGAATAGCTAAGTGAGTATAGCAGACTTTTAAATCTCATAGCAAAGTGCTGGTTCCAGTTTCTTTGGTAATGAATAAAATAATAAAATGAGGGAAGATTTTTTTTTCTTCTTTCTGCATACTTAATCCTTAAAATCTCAAATACTTTGTCAAGGAAACAGAATAATAATCCGTAAAATACCCAAACCAGTCAGTTTTACATACTTGACATACCCTTATGTCATTTGAGATTTTGTGTGATTGGTTACACTTCCTGAAACCTCCCTACACCTCCTTAAAATCAACATCACTCAGATGGATTAACAATAGGAATAGAAGGTGGACAGTGGGAAATGTCTTTACTGGTGTCAGCTAAATTGTTACATACTGTGAATGAAACCACTCCTGCTTTGCACTAGCAGGAAAAGATCAGATCTACAAAGATCTCAGAAAGAAACTGTGTGTCGGTATACAGAAGGCCCAAGAGAGTTGTGTTTCTATAGTAACCACAAATGTTTTTTTCTGGTTTTTAAACCACTCTTCCCCTGCCTCATGAGACTGTTTGTCATAGCCACCCGCATGTCCCTGGCTACTAGGATGCAATCAGATGGACTGACATGATTCTTATCTTGTTCATGATGAATTTGCAAGCCACCAATGGCCTTGCAGCCTGGCAGACCTTGACCCTTGGAGGATGCTTACAATAAAGTCAATGGACATCAGCAGAAGTAAGAACCTGCAAAGGTAGCCACAGAAGTTAGCTGACCTACTGAAATGACTGAGGGCTTTTCCCTTCACGGACAAGGGATGTGAAAATCACCCTCATCTAGACTAAAAAACATATAATAAAATATAATCACAGGAAATCAATGGAAATCTTGGAAAATAAGGTTTCAGATTGTGCATTCAAGAAAAGTAATATTCAGTCCAATGGAATATTGTTAATTTATGTACTTGCTTTAAAAAGCACATAGCTTGTAAAGGTGTTAATTCAATATAACACATTCTGTCTCATGAGATTTATTTAAGTGAAAATGTCATTCTGGTTAAATTTAAAATAAAAGTTAATTATAACTGCTATTTTTTTTAAAATTTCTTAGATCACTATGAGTTTATCTTAACTACAGATCACTGTAAAATATGATGTTAGATTTCTGCATTTTTCAGTGTCAGGGCCTATGAATACACACAGACCTACCTTCTTATTATCCCACAGAGTTTTACCGTATGCAGTAAAACTAAAGCAAGAATCCAGACACCACCCATCAATGTTTTGAATTTTTGAAATTAAGAATCTTTGTGCTCTAGCCCAAATACAAGGGCAAGATTATGATCATGATAAAAATCCCACTTTTTTTGAGAAGTAACATTTGTTTTCCCCTGAATAGTTTATACTGTTTAGGTAGAAGGTACAGTGAGCTGATGAAGGCTGACAGCCAATAGCTCAGACTTTAGGCATTTGATGAGGAATCTCACCAATCAAGAATAGTCACCTTCCATTTCCCACATAGTTAATGGAGAGAAAACTGCAATTCAAGTGTGCCTATCTTAAGCTGAAAATAAGTCAAAACTTTGTTTCCTCGTTCTGGGTGGAATGAACTTTTTTTTTGGTAAGTCATAGAAGAGAAAGGACTCTGCATCTGGTGAATCAGTCATGCATTCTGTTTTACTTGAATTTTATCTCTTATATCAAGGATGTAAAAGTAAACTGAAAGTATTTGCTCCTTGCAAATTTAATGTCATGGTCATTGGAAAAGAGAGGTAGACCCAAATATTCCTCTTGTACAAGAGAATTTGTATTTGATATTGCAAACCAGCTGGAAAAGCAGAGAGATATCCACTTCTCTTATTATGTGTTTGCTATTATTAGATCCTTCAAAGAGAGGATAATGATTTTTTTAATGACAAGGAGAAAATGTTATAAATGTGATTTTAGGAGAAAATTTTATGAAAGATGAGTGGAAACAAAACATAATAAACCAAACACAACCCCCCCAAAACACCTACAATCGCCCCAACTTTCCTCATCAGCGTATCAAGAAGCCTCCTACCTTTTGTCTTGTACATGCCTGATCAAGTTCCCACTTGCTACAATGGCAAAAGTAGACAAGGCCTTTTTTTGTATGAAATACAAACAAAAGTCTTTTCAGAATCCAATTGAATTCATCACCACTCTCAAGTTGTATGTTACCCTTTAAGTTATGGTCCTGAACCCTCGTTGGGAATGAACTCATGCAGGTGAATAACTTCAAACCACAGATTTGGGTGAGACCATTGAGGACCCTCAGACTCACCTACATGGCTACAAGTTACCATGCAACAGCCAGTAACTTCCAAGAGTCCACACAAACTATTCCCAATCTCTGCCTATCCTAAAGTACAGATTGTTTCTCCAAACCTGAGACCCAAAGCATGCTACACTCTGTGTCCCAGGGAAAGAACAGGATAATCAGCAATATCCCAGGTCTCTGCAGGTGCATGATAGCTGTAAATGGCAGAGAATCTCAGAAAGCGGGTCATGTCCTGAGCACAGAGAAAAGCAAAAAAACCTAAAGTCCTTGCCATTCTGGTTAGAGGGAGGTTTTTTCCAACCTCAAGCTGAGAGGTTAGTTTAACCAGGAATATGTGAGTGAGACTCCACTAAGAGGGCATCAAAAAAACTTCTATTACTGATGCACCAAAACACTCTGCCTAGGGGATGTTTTCCAGCTGTAGCTAATCTCTGATATTTCAGAAGAAAACCAATTTTCTCCGTCTCCCAAAAGGGAAGTTAGACATCAAGCAAGAAAATAATATTTCTTCCCATTGCCTGCAGGCAACAGTAGACCCCAGGAAGTATGCAGTGAACTAATTAAATACTGTTATGAACAGAGCATAACAAACTCACCATGATCTGTCTTCTTTCATCCCCTTTTTAGGAAGCCAAACAAATTATCTTATCCTGATATCACACAGTTTAATTTCAAGCTTCTATCTCATCCTTTTCCTATCCTATAATCTTCCCTTGAGCAAATCACACTACAAATTGCCATGACATAATCACTTCCACTGTAATAATTCAAGTTCCTCATCTCCATGACTGTCTGGGACCTCCTTACAGAAATTCTCTTCCTGTTAGAGCCCTTATTTTAGCTTTCAGTTTAGAAAGATTTATTCCTAGATCATAGTTCTTTGACTTTCACAGAATCACAGAATGGTAGGGGTTGGAAGTGACCTCTGAAGATCATCTGGTCCAACTCCTCTGCTAAAGCAGGTTCATCTAGAACAGGTTGCACAGGAATGCATCCAGTTGGGTTTTGAAAGTCTCCAGAAAAGGAGACGCTTCAGCCTCTCTAGGGAGCCTGTTCCAGGGCTCTGTCACCCTCAAAGACAAGACATTTTCCTTGATGTTGAGATGGAATTTCCTGTGTCCCAGCTTGTGCCCATTGCCCCTCATCCTATCACTGGACACCACTGAAAAGAATCTGATCCCATCCTCTTGACACCTGTCATTTAGATATTTATAAGCATTGATAAGAACCCCTCTCAGTCTTCCCTCATCCAGGCTAAACAGATCCAGGTCTCTCAGCCTTTCTTCTTAAGAGAGATGCACCAGGCCCCTAATCATCTTTGCAGCTGAAGCTGCTGACGTTTATCACTTTCAGTTACTTTTGCAATGAAGCTACTTCTGCTTTTGTCAGTCCTTGAAAAACAAGAGGGAATTAGTTACAGTTGTTGTAGCTGCATCTTTGGAACATGTCCTGCAGTATGAGTCTCCGGCCTAACACATTCACCCTTTTGAGACAGACTAGCCAAAACCAGTGTTTAAGAGCTGACGCTTTGACTCCTTGTTGTAACAGATTGCAAAGATATCTGCGGTCAGCCAAACAGGTAAATTATTACAAATTAATATTAATTTGACAGGAGGAACGTTTGCCATTCCAAATGCAAATTATCAATTACAACAGGCAGCAAATGGATAGCATTTGGAGAGAGAAGGCCAAGGGTTCTACTAACTCAGTATTTCAGAAACAGAAGTTTATTTGCGAGACAAACCCATCACTGAACAGAACATGTCATAATGTACCTGTTGACTCTGTGCTGGGCAAGGTAACATGTTCAGGAACATACATCCACTATCTGCTAGCTTCAACAGGAACAGAAGAGGAGTTCTCCTCTTTTTGTCTTCTTTATTCTGAGTATCTATGCATTTCCGCAACAAAGTTTAACAGATAGCTTCTAGCGACATCAAGCAGGCATCTAAAGAAAGTTTCTCGAACATCTGTGTTCCACCAGATTCACTTTCTGTTCCCTATCCCATTCAGAGACCAGTGCTGGCAAAATTATTTTAGAGACGACAGTTCTAAAGTGAACAGGTTTGCTATTTCGGTCAAAGCTACAAAAGAAATCCATAAGACAGTGTTAGTACTCCTTCTTTCTGGATCTTATACTTGCCTTCAGACCACTAATGACCACATTAACAGACAATGAGGATGGTGTATGCTGGTGGGGAAGGCATTTTTAGGAAAAAAACCCAACTTTTTACTTTTACCCTTGCATTGCTGCGGGCAGTGCAGCAAAGATACCTCTAAAGGTTTCCAATTCACATTCCAATTTCTCCATCTTTATAATGGAATAATTGTGGATGGCAGCAACATGATGTGCCTTTGCTGTACAGGAAGCTAATCTGACCCGTCTTTTCTCAAGAAAACAAAAGTTTCTCCTAAAGAAATCTATTTTAATACCAACAGCTTTGCACAGTCGTTTCATGCAGTTTTTACCAAATTGTTTCTTCTCCTGCCGGCTATTATTCTGCTCTACCTGGGCAGAATAGAGAGTGCTGCTCTACCCATTAGTGAGGAAAAGACCATAGAGTAACATCTCCTGCTGGAAGTCTGAAGGCTAATAACAAAGAGAGTCAGTTTTGCATTGTTTCTGAAAATGCCACAAACCCAGAGGGTTCACTTTGGGAGGAGGTGGATGAATAAATGAAATAAAAGAAACAGGTGAGATTTCCCCAACACAAACTGCAGGGGAATAGTCTATGCATCAAAAATTAGCTGGGATGTGGGTGACTGTCCACTTGCAGTAAAACACCAATAACAGGTAGCATTCCCAGAGCATCCTTCACAAAATTGCAAATTACTGAGCAAAAGTATTACACAGGCAAGACTTAAATGCCACAGGAAAGTGTATCTGTGATCTGTTATAAATTCTATCTAGGGAAAGTTTTTTATTGCAAAAATATGAATGTTGCAGGTGGTAGCTGGGGGCTGTTTCCTGTTGTCAAGAAATAAATTTCTGTTATGAAAGCTCACAGTGAATTTTTTTATATGAAATCAGATGAAGAAAGAAACATGGCATTTGATGATAAAATCAGCTAAAAGCTGCTACTCCAAATACCGCAATGAGTTTGCCTGAGTGAATAAAAGTTTAAGAAATTCTCCATCTTTGGCCTCACATTTATGCCCTCACTTTTTCATACGTTTTCTGTGTGTTTCATTGGGAAGGTTTTTTTCGGTCTACCTAGCCATTGACCTTCTTTTAACTTCTTCTTAGCATTATGGTGGATCCCTGCCCAGCAGCTACTCTAAAACACAACAAATCAAGCTGCAGTTTGTCATTTGTGTACATCGACATGTCAGAGCAGTAGGGAGTGCTCAATATGGAATGCAATGGAGGAGTAGCAAGTGATAAATATGTGACTCAAAGCAGTCTAGCATTAGTTGCAAGGGAGAGAAACAGAGAAAAGACTCCTGTAACAGTGGACCAGAGCCATAGTCCGTGGTGATACATAATAATTTGACCACTCCATCTCATCTGAACATAGATAATTCTCTTAGATGTCAGGGACACAAAGTCTTTTATGTTTAGTTGGGTATCCTGACATAAATAGCTCCATTCTTCCGTTGTGTGCCTGATCAAGTTAATTAGTGCTTTCCATCGGTGCCCAGTTGAGAGTGATAGCAATGATTTCAGCCCAAGAGCTGATGCTGAGCCTCTTCCATTCAGGCTACCTAACTGGTGTAGCCTTTAGAGGAATTACAGACTTTACAAACAACATGAAAGGCATTGTAGGTGTCAGTCTGTTTTGCAGCTTGTATCTCCACGACTGATATTACATGGTCAAATGCAACAGCTGTACTCAGAGGTAACATTCAGATTACTCTCAATAAATTATTGAGTGAGCGTGTCTCCACTCAAATCTGTTGAAAAGTCTACTAAGAGCAGAAAGAGTCTCTCCACTCCAACCAGTAGCTATTTGGATCCAGTACTTTTGTCGTAAACAGATCCTCAAAAATACCTTTATATACAAAAGTTGACAAGTTTAAGCCCTGTTTCTTGTAGAGAGAAAAGCCATTTCAGAGGTCTGTTACTGTTAATATATTTTTAAGCAAGTTCAGAGGATTTATGCTGTCACTGGGATACAGTGGCATTTAGATTATCATGTAAAATTTTAGTTGCGACATCTACTGCGGGTGCAGCTTTGGATGCCCACCTGTGCCCATGTGTGCCTTGTTTGTGAGCCTCACACAGACACCAGTAGGAGATCGACTGCAAGTGTCACAGGGAATGAGTGATATTGTGACCTTGGCCTTTTCTAGGGGCTAACAGTTGGTGCCTCTGTGCATTGGCAGAATCACAAGCAATCACAGCTGCAGTGATCAAAGAGCTGCCCATGCCTATCAATAGGCAGCATGGACAGCTGGCTGTACCTGTCAGCTGCTAGGTACATCCCTGCAGAGCAGGGATGGACATGGATTCAGATCCTTTCATGAGCATAGCAGAAAGTATCTTCAGATTTTAAAAGAAAAATGCTATTGGAAAAAGACTCTGCACATAATAAAACTGCCTCCTAATGTATTGCTTTCTCATTTATCCTAGGAGAGAAACTCCAAAGTCCAATTCTTTCAGCTGTTTTCAGAGAAAGAGCTGCTTTCTGAAGTCTGGAGATAAAAGAAATGAGATGCAAGACTTTTTGTGACTGCCTAGGCCTGAAAAATATTTGTCTGCTGTTTGTGTCACATTGTGCAGTGAATACTGCCCTTCTCTCACCCTCCCATTCCCTACCAGTTTGTTGCTATTGCCTGAATCACAATCAGCAAATCCTCATAGGAATAAGTTTTCCCTCAGAGAAGAAAGGACCTTGAAGTCTCCAAAATGAAAGTTCTGGTAAAGCACAACATTGTCTTCTCCTTGCGGCAAGGTAAAAATTGGGGTCATCTGCATCTGAGGAAGACTTCTGCAGCTTTGAAATGGAGAAAAAAAATCATCACTGAGGAAAGGATACATATTCAGGTCTGCAAAATAGTCATTCAGCTCCTACAGCTCCCTGGTTTTTATTAAGTAGAGTAAGTCCATATGATGAAGTTCATTCTGGGTGAGCATCTTTATGTGTTCTGCATTTATGCCCCATGATGTTCAGGTTTTACGTTTGGCATTGCAATAGCCGCTTGCTGAAAACGAGAGCTACTTCTTCCCTAGGGCTGCTTGCAAACCAGTTGTGCAGCCTGTGTAGAGTCTATTGCAGTTGCACCACAAATTGAGACTTTGGGCTCTTCGCTTTTATAAAAAGATTTTAAATCTCTGTCAGAGATGTGACCTGCATCCTCTGCAACTATTTATCTTCATGTTTTAGCATTTTAATTTGTGACACAGAAGTGGCCTAAAAGAATGACACTTGAAGGATATTCCATTATATCTGTATATATTAAATATAACTCGAAAACCCTCACATGCCATGAAGTATTTCTGCAGCTTCTAGAAGTATTCGGGCTGTCTGGTGGAAGGATGTTGGCCTCTTTCTACTGGTTTCACGCGAGGATTGTGAGCCCTATGCAAATGGGGGCTCAAATCAGCTAATTGCTAGTGCTTGACCTGCCTATCCTTGATCTCTGTGTTGCTGTTCTAGCAGTGTCAGATAGCTAAAAATTATTTTCATGATCTCATATTCAGAAAGAAAAAAATCCTACTGGAGTTCTTCTAAGGAATTCTGGAAAATCTCAATTCAATTAAATCTCTGTGGTTTAGACTCAATTTCCCCTTGCTATATAATTGATGTAAGTTTGCTTTAAGACTTTATTGTTAACTTTATGATTCACTTTTACAGTCTGAGCTGTAATAGAAAATGTTATGCTATACATATTCTAAAATGATTTAAACAATGAGAGAAAAGAATACATTATCTTTCTTAAACAATCTCTTCTTACACTACGGGATCCCTATTTCTCATTTACACCAAAGCCCTTTTATAGTCTTCAGCTGTGGCAACATAACATGAATTGTGTCTGAATTACATTTATGTCGTTTTTAGTGCAAATAAATACAAGTGCTTAAGCTTTCTTTATTCCCTGGGCTTTGAGGTAGGACATTCATGCTATGATTGGTCCGCTTTTTCTAGAGAGGAATAAAGATATCCAGACTCTGTTACTTACCTACATTTTATTCTTAAAAAACTCATCAGTACACACAGTCATTAAAATACAGTACAATGAGACATGCCCACCACATCTGATTGAGAAAACGTCAAAGATGTTTGCACATGAGCAATGAGCACCATATGTTTTAATCTCATTGACTTCAGAATTGTGCTAAAAACAACAGTATTTCCCTTCTATTTGGGCAGATAAACACAAAGTTATATTTTTCTAGCTTGAACTTCTAGTCTAAGTCCCATCCAGCAGTGAACAGATATGTAAAAATGAATTAGCATTGTTATAGATCTCAGGCAGAGTTAGAGGGAAAGTGAATATATATTGATATACATTTTGGTTCTTTGTTTGCTTTCTATCTGTTGTAACTTCAGAAGCCCTTGTCAGTGTTCAAGGGTGGGTCTATATGAAATAGTGAACTGGATTATTTACCATATGTATTTCTTACTTTTATGAGGGAAGATGGCCTGTTTAGAGAGGATGCTTGTCACCTTACTGAAAAACAACAGAGGTACATTGCCTCTGACAAGCCCTTCCATGGGTTCACCTCATTTATTTCAGACCTAAGATGAAATGTTTGACCTGCTTATGGTGGCTGTCATCATAAAGCCACTTCAGTGGCCTCTATAAAGAAAATACTCTGCTCATTCAGACTCGATACTCAACATATATATTTAAAAGTAAGTTGAATTCCCCTCAAAATAATCAGCTCATCTTTCTTGAAAATGGACTATTTACCTATGGCTCATTGCCAAGATATTGCACTGATACATCTGGAGAAGTCCGAGAGATGAAGAGAAAGAATCTCTATTAAACATTCATGTGCTATGATCACCCGAGGTGAGGAAGAAAGGGTAAAGCTGCAGGCCACTGCTGTGTCCAAAACTGCAAAAGAAAACAGAGAGGAGAGACTTACGTTTGTCTGGATACTGACAAACCTAGGTTTCCCATTAAATGTGGAGTCAATCAGATATGGAGAGAGGGTTTCCTAAAAAAGTAAGAATAGTTTAACATTTTTATGATTGAGTACTGTTAAGAATAGAATGACTGCAGTTAAGAAATGTCCAAGTTATCCTTGCATGTCTTAATTTTTCCATTTGTTTTGCCTTAAGCAGTTCAAGATCAGACCTCACTGGCACTTTAGAGAAGCACAAACAAGAGCCTGTGAGGAAGCGTTAGGAGCTCAGGATTAGGTACGGTGACTGTGAAGGTTGATATTCTAGGGAGAGCTTCCAGAAAGTCAATCTAAGCTTACACAGGCGTTCTATAGGCTTGGTGATAGAAACAGCAACAGCCTTCCTTCTAGATCAACTTGAAAGCACGTGGGAGCCAGGGAGCTGGCTCCATTCACAATAATGCACTGGGCACAGCGTGGCACTTGGCCAGAGCGTGACACACATTGAGACGCTTATTGGGGGAGAATTGAAGACTCTGGTAATACGAAAAAAATAATTGAAGTCTGTAGTCAGTTGATTAAATATTTCTGACTCTGAACACTTTTGCTGAAACGAATCTCTCCTGGTGCATCCGTTCTAGTGCTGGAGTTTGCAGGGAAATTCATTCCAGACGTGCCTGTGTTTATAGATGGCCTGTCTCAGATCACTGGATTTAATAAGTTAATTCTTCCTCTTGGCCTGGTACAGGGCAAATGAGGAAACTTTAACCTCCCCTGAGGAAGCCATTGGGGATGCTTTGGAAGCATGGCTGGTTCATCAGCTATTGTGGAAAAACAGCATTAAAGGGATTAGTTGTAGACCAAATAATTTGTTGTTCTGTACGTTATAATTTCAGTGAACACGTTCTAACAATTTAGTTTTACTCATGGAGCATAATAATTTTGGAGTAAAGTAATTGAATAATAGCCCACCATTTTAAGTGACTGATCCTTACTTTTGCTACTCTTTTCTTATCCAATAAGTACTTACTATATAGCATCTCTCTTCAGATGACTAGAAAAAAAGAAAATGGAAATCTATTGCATCTGTCTATGTAAGCAGATAACAGTTTTCGTTAAACGTTTTTAATGAATAAAGCATTATGCCTTTATCTATTTATTGTTTGCATTCTTAAGTACTGTCCAAGTAACTTAGGTTCCTTAACTGTACTTTTCAGCAACATTGTGTTTACAGTGAAATATGATTAATTATTTTCAACAGTTTCAAAAAGAAAAATCCCTATTGACAATATAAAATGCAATGATGTATTCCTGAAAACAGACACAGTTTCTTAGAGTTCATTCACAATCAGGTTTTATGTCCTGTTGGTGTAGTTAACGTTAATAAGTGTTTCATAAAGCAAGATTTGCATACATTAGTAGTGGGTATATCAGCACATTTTTTTTTCTATTATGCTAATTTCCAGTGAAGTATTTGGCCAAAACATGATAAAATAAAAGACAATTTTATGGGCAATATAATGACTTTTGGCTGGTAGGTGGCATTTGAAATAATGGTGAATTAACTTTAGCAAACATATTAAAATATAAATGCAAAGATCTTGGAATGACCCAAGTAACAAAACATACATATTTTTATTTCCTGTAAATGCTTCCCCTTTTAGCAATATTCCTCAGTAACAGATTTCCTGCCATTCCATTCTTGGACTAATGGAAGGTTATTTGCATTGCTGTAATTCAAAAAAAGCATCTAAATATGCAAATTAAATCTGGAACTGTGTGAAAAGGAACTTCATGTCTCTTTCATATTCAAACAATAACATCTAAACATTAATCATCTCTCTGTGCTTTTATTAAAAAACTCAATTGCAGGATACCGAATTAAATAGTCCAGCAAAGAAATTTAGATAGCTTTTAGTGAACATACTCTGTAATGGTAATATGTTAGCATTATTATTTAAAATCATAGTATGCTACCCGTTCTCACACAATGTTATATCCAATTTACGAAAATTCCCCTGTTCGTGTAATAAAAAAAATTGTATGGGAGCAATGCCATTAGAACTGGCACATTGAACTGTCTTTTTAAAAGCTGTGATTGAAAAGACATGAGCTTTGATAAGGCATATGCTGTTTGGGGTGGTGTTTTACACTAACAGGTCAGGAAGTGGGTGGAAAGTTCTACTGTGACATTTTCAATTTTTAAGAAAGAAAAATGTAAACAGTTTATGATGGCTGGTCATTTAGTTTGGGAGCTGTTCAAAAGTGCATCTTGGCTAAATTTCTAAACAACTCGAGACAAAAAACAGACTCGGGTTTTGTACATCACCCTCTGAGGGCCTGATTCCAAGGCCAATGGAGAATATGGGAGGATTTTTGCTTATTTTCACAGAGAACAGATTAACAGATCCACAGAGTGTCTCAGACTATTGGTTCTCATCCTACTTCCAAATAAACCTCCTTAGTGTAAAACTAATCTCCTCAAGGATCCTGCTTAGATGTGCAGTGCTGAAGTTAGACCATTAACAAAAATATTAAGTGTAAATGAATCTCCTATGAGATGTTATTATTTCCATGTCACAGTAAACAAAATTGCATGATACTGCTAAAACCAAAATTAAGCAGAGTATGAACTTATAATTGAAATGTATAGTGCAAAAAACAGGTACAGTTAGGTTAGGAGAAAAATTACCTCCAACTCAATTCATCAGGTGTCTTAGAATCAGCTTCTCTGCCCACATCCAGTAAGTCAGTTATTTAATAACAACCCATCCTCGACCGAAACTTCAATCCCCTGTGTCCTCTATGAACAATAAAAAAAAGATAAATACTGCTCTGTGTGCTGGAACTTATAAACCCATGCAAAATGTTGATCTCATGGCTCATTTCAAGGTGCATTTGAAGTATTCTTGGTAACTGGAATATTTATAAGGTCTTTTCTCTCCCCTGTGCTCTCTGGGGCCTAATGTTGATGCAGGATTTCTCTCAGCTAAAGCACTTAACAAGGGTCTGCTCTCAGCCTGGTGGCCTATTTTCATAAGAGTCTTCACTTAATTTTCTTTTTCTATGTCTCTATTAACTTCATTGAAGTTGACTAAGTAGTTCAAATGTTATTTGGGGATAACAGGCAGACATTCACATATACAGAGACTGAAATTTATAGTCTAATTTCTTAGAAAAAACCCCGATAGAATAAGAGTACTCCCTAAAGAACCTAAAAATTTAATAGAGTAATTTTATCACAAATAAAATCTTCCTTACTGTTAAAGTTGTGAGTGGTTTTTTTTTTTTAGGATATTTTTGCATCAAACTTTGTCATTGGTTTCCATCACACTAATGGCTTGCAGTGTGTAACATCATTCTTTATTGCTTCGCTTAGCTTTAACATTAAGAAACTGCAAGCAAAGCTTTTGCAGTTCTGCTCTAGGTACACACCTGTGTGGGTCAGTCTGATTGTTTCATAACTTTTCAGCTCACCGATTTCACAGCTCCCGACGAATTTCAATGAATGACAGGCATCTTAAAGGCAGTATCCAATTCTAGTTCAAATAACCCAGCCACTATCTGGACAACTCCATGCCAATTTGTGACATCGGCTTTGGAACAGTCATTTTTTTACTGTTTCGTCAGTAACCTGTGCTTTTCATGAGTTAGCTGGAATAGATTTCAATGGAAGATGAAGGATTTCCCCTATTTTTAAAACTTTTCAGAACTCCTCACAGTCATTGAGTTTGTGCATCCCCTGGCAATCCTCCCTCCATGGCTTCTAAATTCCAGCCTACTCCCCATTCAGAGGAAAGCAGGCAAGTAGCAAAATATCCATCTCAGTGATTTTAGTCCATCATGCTTAACTGCTCTGGAGCCGTGAATCAGCAGAAGACATAAAAAAGAATATGATCATAGGCTCACAAAATCACAGAATGACAGGGGTTGGAAGGGATCTCTGGAGATCATCTAGTCCAATCCCCCTGCCAAAGCAAGTTCACCTGTAGCAGGTTGCACACGAGTGCACCCAGGTGGGTTTTAAAAGTCTCCAGAAAAGGAGACTCAGCTCTCTCTCTGGGGAGCCTGTTCCAGGCTCCGCCACCTTCACAGTAAAAAAGTTTTTCCTCATGTTCTGATGGAACAACCTGTGTTCCAGTTTGTGCCCATTGCTCCGTGTCCTATCACTGGACACCACTGAAAAGAGTCTGACCTCATCCTCTTGATGCCCTTCCCCTTTAGATACTTAAGAAACATTGATAAGATCCCCTGTTAGTCTTCTCTTGCCCAGAGTCCCAGGTCTCTTAGCCTTTCCTCTTAAGAGAGATGCTCCAGCCCCCTAATCATCTTCCTGACTCTCTCCAGTAGTTCCCAGTCTTTCTTGAACTGGGGAGCCCAGAACTGGACACAATAGTGCAGATGTGGCCTTGCTAGGACAGAGCAGAAAGGGAGGAGAAACTCCCTCGACCTGTAGGTCACACTCTTCTTAATGGATCCCAGGACACCAGGGTGATAGTGATATGATAGTGAAGGAAAAACCCAAATAGCTATTTTTTTAATGGAACAGGTAGTTTATTCTCTCCCTTCTTTGTTTCAAGCCTGGAAGTGGTGGCTCTTGGTTTCTGAGTCTATGGTTTATTTTTCTTTTCTCATCTCATGCCTGTGTTCTACATCCCTAGCTAACATGCGCTCTTCTAAACTTGACAAATTGCCAGATCATATCAGATTAAATTTTTCATTGATTTCACACTCCAGCAAGGAAGCATTTAGTGGCCTTTATCAATTAGTCTTCACTTGCTGAAAGCCAGTTTTATTTATAGGATTTGTTAGTATGTAGCTTTTACAACTACCCAGAGCGAAGGCACTTGGTAAAATGCCTTGCTTGGCTGGCACATATTTTCTATATTATTTACGTAGTAAGGGGGAAGAAAAATGCCCACACAGGCCAAGAAGGAACCAACTTCTGCCACTACAAAGAAACTAAATTTAATCCCCTGTTATGTTCCTAACAAATAAAGACTTCTATGTCCCATGGCACAGATACAAGATTCAGCTTTTATAGGAAGATGTGGCATGACAAACACCAGCTATAGAACCTAAAGGCTATTTCAGGAGAAAGCAGGGTAATGCATCATTATATTCACATAGTTTTGGTCAATCTGTGTGCCTCTAATGGTTGTGAAGAGTAGCATTTTGTCTTCCAAACCTCTAGCCTGAGAAAGTGACCTTGGGAATAGAGTTGGGACAAAAATGGCCTTTGCTGGTTTATCACCATATCTAGACAAAGGCGGCAAGGAATACAGCAGCTGCTGTGACAACAGCAAACATTCACACAGGCACATCGTCACCTACTCAAGAAACAGCAGAAAAAGTCCTATCAGTGTGACTTTGACCTGGAGTCCTCAGACTATATATATAGATGGCAATCAAGAATCAGACTATATAGATGGCAGAGATTAAGACCTCTAGGAGAAGAGATAACAGTTCACCTGAGTTTGGTCTTTTAAGTTAATAGGAAGCTAAATGGAAACATGAGGAAGATATGACCCCCCTGTACATTGGCACAAATTTCTAATAACCAGTCATAGCCTCTGACTGCCTTCAACAATCTAAAGTGAGTGGGGAGGTATCGGTGCTTATGCCACAGTGAACAAATAAAAGGGGTTAGATGTGCCCTAAGAATGCTAATTTCTTCCACTGACCGCAAAGTGGTCCCTGTACGACTAGCTCAGATGGGCCTGTGTTACAAACACTTGCAATCAGGCAACATGGGTCTTACACCAAGTGTCTCACTGTAAACATCTATAACAATCACAGATTATACTTTCTGTACTCAGGAAAAACCCTAAAGCTCCTTGAGAAAAGAACAAAGTTGCAACCAGAGAGAGGTCTTGTAGTAATAGTCCGCAGTAATGCTTTATGATTGTCGTTTCTCAGGACAATCATCTTTTTGCTGAAGCAATCTATCAGCTGAAGTGCTGCATCATCACATAAAACTCAGAACATAACACAGTAAAGCAAGCATCACCAACATGAGACTGCATTAGAGAAAGAATATTCTTGTTTTCATGTTTGGAAACAAAACAAACAAACAAAAAAGAGCAACTCCTAAACCAGGGCATTTATGGTTTGTTTTCCAAAGAATCTTGCTTCCAAACAAGTTTCTGATAACTAGAGGTAGATTCTATGTGTCAAGTTTTCTTCTGTAACAATATCATAAGCTTTTTTTTGAAGGGTCTGACAGTCAAACCTTACCTTTGCTTTATGTAATGCTATTGCTTTGCTTTCTTTGATTCTTCTATGCAGTATTTCACATAAAATATTTTCTGACATGGAGGATGTCTCTGGCACTTTGTATTTGCAAGAAATCAACCTCATGTGGTTGCTTGGGTGTCACCTTACGTAAAAAATTCTGTTCAAATGTACTGGCAATCTGAGACTCCAGGACTGCAGAGGAATGTGACACTGGCACTCTTCTGCAAGTTTCTTGATTTATGCATAAAAAAAAGAGGCAATTATTTCACCTCTAAATAGTGGTGTTAAATAAACTAAGATAGATCTAGAATTTGCCTTTAAGAAGAACCAGCAGAAAAGTGTGAATACTTTAGAAAGCACTATAAAGTAAAATAATGACTATAGATATGGAAATGCCTTCTGGGGTAATTCAAGCAATTCAACCCATTATTCACTTGAAGAGATGATTAAGAGGTGACCTGAGCACTGTGCATACATACATCAGAGAGAAGAAATTTCCGATGCTACACAACTCTGGCATTCAAAAACGGCAAGAGAAATCCCAAGGCTGGATGCCAAAGCGAGATGAGATGAGGCAAGAAATCAGGCATACGATTTTTTGTTTACATTTGTTTGGTTGTTTTTTGTAATTAACCTTTAGGAATTTTTATTCAGAAAAGGGATGATCTCTCTATCATTCTGGTTTTCTTCAAATCAGGATTTGATACCTGCCTATAAGAAACACAAAATCATAACATAACTTGATGCACATTTTATTTAGAGAAGTTCTTTTGTCTGTATTATACAGAAAGTCAGACTAAAATATATTAGTAAGAATGGGGACAATAAAAACCCACAGTAGCCCAAACCTAATCACTTCTAACCTGTTTGCAACTGAGATTATACAACACGATTAGCTGCAGCATTGGATCCCTCTCTGGACTTGCCTGAGAGTGACACCAAGTAGTGTTTGGTGAGGTTATTTCCAGTGCTGTGTTCCTAAGGCTATATAATCTCATGAGGTTTTAGAAGAATAATATCCATGAAACTGGAAATATTATTTCTTCTTGGTTCAAAGACAGTTGATAGCAAACATCCTTGGACAAGTTAAAATGTTGTTGAAAAGCAAATGGGAATTTCCATTGATCCTTATCACTGGTCATGTCCTGACTCCCAAGCTCCAGTCAAATCTTTCAAAAAAGCTGGTTTTACCTCCACTTTCTCTCTTCTGAAGCTGTGGAACCCACACTCTTATCAGGCTTACTGCAAGTGTTTTATAATGCTGGAGGACTTTGCATCAACTATTCTAATGCAGAGTTACCTTAGCTCTATAAATGACCTTTTGCTAATTCACTTCTCCTTTGGTTCTCCCACTAACAACAAGAGGCTGTCTCAGAGCGTAGCAGTCCACTCGCCCTAGGCTGTTAAACAAGCTCCATTGCGGCATCACCTTAAATGGGCAGAAAGCAAAAGATGAATTTCAGTTTCAAGATTCTAGTTGTTCTGGCACTCATTTTTGTTTAGGTGACTCTTGACAATTAGCAAGTAACATCAACTGGCAATAACTTGCTAAGCTTTCCTTGATTTGAATACTAAAGGTCAAACTGAACAAAATGGATACCTGTATCTTATCACAGAATCATAGAATCATTAAGGATGGAAATGACCTTCAAGATCATCAAGTCCAACCATCTACTAAATATTATCCTGCTTTTAGATCAGACTGAGGCAAATGTAGGTTTCACAATGACAATGTCAGGTTTTACACAGACGTGTCCGTGGGGTTTGAAGATGACAGCATAAGAAGGAACCTTAGAGGAAAGTAGGAAATCAAGCAATTGAGAGGGGATCATCTACTTTCTGAAGTAGAATTGTCATTAACTTAATCGACGTTGGTTTAGCTTTCTTGAACAGTTTCTCTGACAATTTGCTTGGTCTTGATAAGCAAATCATTTTTAAAAAATCAGAAAAAAATATTAAGCACTGGACAGTTCTTCTTTTAAATGGGTGGATTTTTTCAGTGTTTTCCAGTTTCAAATCTGGGTTAAAAATTACTCCTTGAAAAATACCCACAAGTCTCCTCTCCTTAATATTTGTCTCATCATGATGCTAAATTCTCTCCTCTGATCTGAGCACCTGACTCTACCTGACATTTAAGTGAGATACACACCCACATCTGAAGGCGGGCTTTGGCTCTTTTGAGTCCAGATTTGTCTTTGTTTTATTTACAGAGTAGAGTGCAGGGAAGACAAAATAATTCAAAGGAATGATTTATGGACTACTGTCATCTATTTTCTGCTAACAAAACTGAAAAGTTGTTCTTT
Source organism: Baryphthengus martii (assembly GCA_013396935.1). Classification (NCBI taxonomy): domain Eukaryota; kingdom Metazoa; phylum Chordata; class Aves; order Coraciiformes; family Momotidae; genus Baryphthengus; species Baryphthengus martii. The sequence continues at coordinate 135,320 of VWZK01016511.1, read as the reverse complement.
GAGAAAGGCAAAACTTACATAAAATGAAGTTTACTTACATAAAATAGTCCACACATACCTGCTTTTTTGGGAGGAGTGGTTTGTTTTTTTTCTTTTTAGATCATCTTGATTTTGCTCTTTTAAGCAATTCCATTAACTTCTGTATGCAGTGTGTTATGCAAAATGTCTTTAAAGGTTGCAGTTTACATGGAGAGATCATAATGAGTTTTCTGGAGATTACATTTTATCAAGTGTGATGCCAGTCTTTCAAATTAAACAAGTTATTTATGAGGCGCCTTACTGATACATTTATAAATGCACCTAAAAGGCTACTTTTAGTATTACTTTTTCACTTAAAACTCCCGTTTTGTTGATGGAATCTAATTTTGGACTCACGTCCAGGTAACAATATACCAATCCATTCTCACCACAACTCTCTCCCACTAAGCAGACTGGATATAGTGATTTAATAATAGCATAGATTGAACACTTACTTTATGCATTTATTTTTGAAGTGTGTGGAGACATTCTCATCTAATTTCCTTGAAGGAGTTCCAACATTTTTTCTTATCACATAAATATTTATAATAGATACACTGAAATAGTCTCCAGAAAATACAAAGCCAGACGTTAATAGAAAAATTTTGCACCGATGAAGGAAAAAATTGCTGTTTTATTTTAAGTGCAGAAGAATAACTTCAAATGTTTTATTCATAAGTGGAATTTCTGAGAACTTCTTGTTTAACCCTCCTCCTGTTCCCAGAAAAAGATAAACTGTAGAGTTGGGGGCCAATACTGCAAATGGCTAAGCACAGCCTGAAGGAAGTTGAGAGCTCTGAACTCTGGTTGACTTAGAAGGAATGAATTTTAGAAATTGAAAGAGTTCATTTCTGCCCTCAGATGGATGCTCCAAAAGCCTTTTGAAATCACTTCAGTCAATTAGGCTCCAGACATTAATACTCCATGAACTCTCTTCCTTCCAATTATATTTTGTGTAATGTGAAGTAAATCAAGACACTAAAGATTCACGTCTCAGCAAAATGTGTACTTTGATGAAAAGAGTACTTGATAAAGACTGTCAGGAGCTGATAATTTTATAATGCTCTCAACATTTGTGAACCTCAGTGCTATGGAGAGGAAAGATAGAATAAGTATGGCATGGTTAGGGGATCAGTCCCTTCTTTGAAAAGTTATAATTCAGAAACCCTTCTCTCTCCACCAAGAAAAAGCTATACAATGAAAACAGTACCTCGCTTCTCTCAGCTCAGTCCATGCCTCAGAGGCAGAGGAGCAGTGCCTGTTTGTAACCACAGGAATGCACATTTCGTCTTGTTGCTGAACTATAGAAAAGCGAGGACAGCCTTGCTTCATCCCTTGCCTGCAGTCTGGGCATAACAAACTTCCCACACCTATTTCTTTATTATAAAGCAAGACCTGTGGTAAAGAAGCCATCTCCTGAAGTCTGACATTGAACAAGGCTATTACCAGGAGAAAAAGCACGGCGCAAGTTGCGGGAAAGTCACATAACTTTCTGGTAACTGTGAAGGCAGCTGTGGGCATCCTTGTCAGAACCTATTACTTTCTGCCTGGCTCATCCACCAGTCACCTGTGATTTCCTGGATTCATTCTTAACGGTTCTACTCCCATTGCTGCAATTAATGACGAAATGCTGGTGAGTGCAGCCATAGCTGAGTGCTTTTTTTTCTGAAAGATGCAACTGGAAACACTGCATGAATTAATATTTGGTTTTTATCCCCATTGGATTTTTTTCTTTCTCCAGTTTTGCAATAGTTAAAGCTCTCAGTGGTCCACAAAATAGCCACCCTTTTGCTACGGATTTGCTCACTTGCATGTGTTGCTGTAACAATGGTCCAGACTGTATTTTTGCTAGAAATGTTATATTTGTACATTTTAAAGTATGCTGCTCGTTGTGTTCACTTGAAGATACGCCGGTAGAGGAATCTGAGAAACACACGACTTTTATATGGAATTATTTTTTTTGCTATGTTTTTTATATATAAGATATATCTGATACATTTCATTATAATCTTCTAATCTTATTTAAATAAAATATAAATAAATATACATACATGTATGTATATCATACATACAATATTAATACAACTTTTATACAAATTGTATATAAATATATACAACATATATGTGTGTATATTTCTAGATATATACACAAATCTATCCATACAAGTCTACCTAGAGCATTTGCTTCTCATAGTCTGAGTAAGTTTCCCATTTGCTATGATGGTTCTGAATTCTCAAAGCCAGAACTTCTACCCCAGGCAGCACAGACCACAAGCATTTCTGTATGAGGTTAATAAAGTCATTAACAATACAGTATTATTTCTAAGGAGGACATTTCTGGTAAGGAAATTGTGTCCTAAAATGGAAGTGCCAACTAAGGAGCCTGCAGAGAACAAAAGGTAGCAAATTATAGACCCTCAGCCCCCATCCAAATGCTATGTCTCCTCTTGGCCCAGTCTCAGGATCCAAAACATCAAAAATTGAGAATTTAATGTTAGTTTAGGATCTGAATATCAAGGCAGAATCTTGGCTGACAACATATCACAGGTCTATAATCAAAGTCATCTTTGCAAACAGACTCTATTGCAGTCCAGCCATGTCGGCTTCAAAACACATCCCTTTCCCATGATGTGGCTGTGTATACTGGGAAAAAAATGACAGCAAAATAAAAGCCTTTTATTAACCTTAATTAACCTCTCTACCTTTAACTTGGCTGTCTCTACGGCTTCCTCCTGGACTTGCACTGTCCTCCTTCCCCACTCCAATGAATCAGCAGAATCCCTTAAGGGGGATGGGGGATCTTGCCTCTGCTGATACAGTGAGTCAACAGAATGTGCTGAACTTATTCAATGAAAATTAGGGAAAAAAAAACCCAACTAAACATCAAATTTCAACAGAAGGAGCAGCATTTAAAAATAGAGGGTTTATCCTAGGCAACTCAGTTAACTGCAGCACTAGCACTCTGATTTGTCACCAGTCAACAAACACGAATCCTCATATTTATAAAACCTTCTGCATACAAAATCACTTTTCCATCAGATTCATCCCTGGCGCACGTTGCTCAGTGAGGGAAGTGCTGTCATACCGCCTTGTAGCTTCTAAAGGTCACTGGGCTTGCAGCTCGTTTTGAGGCTCAGTGAACTGATGTTTTTTGGGGAAGCTGTGTCTGAATCACTGCCTTCAGTTCAGTGTGGACAAGGGCTAAATGGAGGGAATCCAGAATTGTGTGGAGAGCACTATATGGGAAAATAGCAGAACACAGAACACTCATTGCTCGTGGTGTTTGGCAAAATATGACAAGCATCACAAAAGCAGTGTTACTGACTATGGTAGGGTTTGTATGTGAACTGCAGCTTTAGTGCTTTAAAGGAGTACAAGAAGTCTCTGAATGGAGATAACTTCTGTTTAAAGACAGTTTTGAGGTATAGTAATAAATCAAAAGAAGCCTCTGCCATTTTGTGAGGACAGTTACCTTCTATAGTTCTAGCGTACATGGTTTCAGTTACCCACTGTGCTCTTAGAGATATTTAAAGGTGTCCCTATCCCATTTTATACAAGTCCTTCATATAATCTATGCAAAAAGGGATGAATAGCAGAATTCAGTTTGAGTCTGGAGTTTGACTATTAAAAACTGATTTTTGGTTTTAGTGTGATTTTGACACGTAGAAGACAAATCTGTGCATAAAGGAGCTCATAGTGTAGGGCAAGCACCAGTTTTGATGTAATCCTGAGAAGGGGATAGGACAATCTTTTTCCTCAGGAGGAAATATAGAAGTCTTTAAATTTTTCCCAATAGCCTACTACTGGGAAAAAGCACAAATTTGCTAGGGCTTGATACCTCAAGAACAGATGGTTGTGAAGTGGGCTGGTCTCAGCTTGTTAGTGACCTTGGTGAGCTGCCGTAGAGTTCCTAAAATTCAGTTAAAAATGCCCTTTGTAAAAAAAAAAAGAAAAAAAGGCCTTAATCCTTTTGCATCGCTCCTGGTTTTCTCTATACACTCATGAAAAAAAGGTGCTAAGATGTAGTCCTGCAATAGTAAACTAAACTTAAATTGCAGCTTTCCCAATAGCACTCAGGTGCTAAATCACTGACAGCTCAGTTTTCTCTGCAGCTCCTGATGATGTCTTTTCATTTGTTAGCTATTGGGTTTCAATTCTGCTCCATTCAATTTCTTTTTTTGTGCAAGCATTGCTTATCCTCATCTGTTACCTACCTTCCCTCTCTTCATAGTACCCTTAATATGATAGACATTGTCCAAACATATATGACTACCTAGATTTTGTCCTTTAGAGCTTCATCAAGGAAAGTGCCAAATAGTAAGAAAATCAGATTTTGAAGAATAAGTTGTCTTTTCACCTGTTCTGAAGTTGCTGCCTCCCATGCTTAGAGGCTTGATACAAAGCTCTTCAGCAGTGAGCAAGGACGAATAGCCTGGAAAACATTCTTTTGTATGGAGACATCATCAGTATGGAGGTTTCTCTCCCAAAGGACCCCAAAATCCTAAATCAATCCCAAAGGCAGACTTCTGCCAACATTGTGTTGTTGTCAGCTTTGAAGTCAGCATCAGTAGCCACATGTTGTAGATATGACACAAAACTTTCTGTTCAAATGCCAAGCTCAGTAAAGGCTTAGAGACACAGCTTGTGATTTCCAAGGTGGCTCTGAGTCAATATAGTAAGGCTTAAGCTCACATCTTAAGAAAAGTTAGGTTGAGAGCTGACATAAAGAGAAGCAGATCTAATCCGTTACTCTAAGGCACAAGCCACACTTCAGAGACATACATTTATCTTCTCTGCTGTTGAGCAGGGGACTCTACAGCTTTCTACTTCTGGCAGTGAGGTTCTGGAAGGAGTATGACAGTTAGTTGACAGTGGAATTATGCATGTGTGTATTTAACCCTCTTATTACCCCAGTCTCCTTATCTCTCTTCCTCCCAGGCAGGGATTTCAGGCAGGTCTCTGCATCCCCAACAAATTGGCACTGTGTGCCTGGCCTGCCTTGCGCCTTTGCAAGTCTCATTACCCTTTGGAAACAGCTTGCTTTCAATTTGCTTTGCTCCAGTGCAATCAGTGCAGCCAGATGGAAACGGCTTTGAAATTTACCTTTTCAAATCTCAGCTTCATATTTCTGCTTTGATGTTTCCTGTCAGGTTTTCCAGTTGTCCTCATCTCTCTCGGCTTGCCACTTGCAAAAGCATTTCTGTCATGGGGTGGCTTCACTGGAGCACTAATTCACATTGCTGCCAACAACAACGTGTATCACGCTCAGCAACTCCACCAGAGCTGGAGAGCCACTAGGAAAAAAACGCAGAAATATTCCGACAAAGAAGCTTTTGAGGCTGCAGGAAGTTAGAGTTGTTGGCATGCTCAGGAAAGGCTGAGGAGCACACGAAGGACTAGATGATCTTGAAGGTTTCTTCCAACCAAAGATATTTTACGATTCTGTAATGAAGAGTGTCCATGGAGCAACAGCTGAGACAGTGTCAACTTAAAGTCTTCAAACTCTTGCATGGTTCAAGTAGATCTGAAAGTCACATTGGGCCTCCAAGTGTAGTCAAACTTGACAACTGATCCTGGTTCAGATTTCTTGCTTCGTCTCTGACACACATTAGTTAGGGGAAGAGTCCTCAAAGGACCAGTTCTTTTTGTAGCTTCTTTATTACATTGGATCCATGCTCAGAGGATTCCACACAGACATTTGAAGGAAAACGTTACTGCAATGTTTGTAGCACATCAGTGCAAGAAGTTAAGGGATGCTACTCCAACCTGGTTTTAACACATGATGCAAGGCCCTGATACACCCTCACTCATAGAGAGTTACGGGGTACAGAGTGTTGCATAAAGTATCTGTAACACTGTTTCCCCAATATATTTATATAATATATTTGTTAGGGGCAGTATTTCCACAGCTTGGAATGTGTTTCTTGCTTTACTCCACCTTTTTCTGCACAGTCAGCTCCCACAGTTCATGTTTAAAAGGAAGCTGCTCAGGACTGGGGAAGGCAAGCAAGATGTCTCCAGAATATTATCCTAATTAAATCCACCGAATGTTCTGGGACAACTAAATGAATTTTAATAAATTATTAACCTTGCTGTTGCAAATCAGTGCTACATACATAGAAATATGCTCCAGAATATGTCGCATACTCTAACAATTATGTTAATATACAAGCAATCCAAATAAAACAAACCAAAGCCTTCTTCAAAAAAAGAACCTGAATCTTAGTCAACAAAAGTAGCTCAACTAGCTTCCACAACAGCTCAAAATGAAAAGCTTCCAAAATCTTCTGATCCTCCACCTACACACACCTAATATCACCAAGCAGAATGTGAGAAACTGCTGAAATAGGCTCCCGTGATGCTGAACTCACCGGAGTAAAGTGCTGAAAGCACAAACATGAGCAAATTCTTATTTATCAAAGTCTAGCTTCTCTCTCTTGCCTGGTCTTGGTGGCAGATGTTTTTCCCTCCTTTAGATATGTCATTCTGTGCTACAACCTCCGCAGCAAAGAGTAAATTTGGAACAGAAGTCTGAATTGTCAAAATGAAGGCATGAAGAAGGGAAATTATTATTTTATCCATAGCTCCCTGCTCAGGCTCTCCTCCCTGTGCTGAATACAATCTATGGCATTTGAATCTGAGACTGAACATGTGGGCTGGGAATGGGAATAGCCTGAATTGCTTTATACGGTTCCAGTTCTTTATTATTATTTAGATCCAACTGGATGTCCACTGAGGCTGCAGTAGCAATTCCAGCAGAGTTGCCACATCCTTCTAACCTATTTTGTTTGTTTCTATGCCTTCCTGTGAAGGCCCTTGTGAAAAAATATGTGCTATCATTTGATAAAAGACCTTTTTGGAAAACATAGAGCTCTCCATCATCTTCACTGGGGTTTGGGCATGAATGATATCACCATAGCTGACATATTGAAGAGATCCAGTTGAAGTTTATGAAACTTCATGACATGAAACACTTAACTGATCTTTCTGCAAAGTAGGACTGAATCTGCTTCTAATATTTCTTGACTCTTGTCACTGACAAGAGTTCTTTAAGTGAAACCTTAGGGTTACCAAGCATAACCTTCTGGTGAAGATGATTGGAAAGCTTTATATTCTCCAGGGCTTCTTTTCCATTAAGAATATTATTTGGATTGCGGTTTTTTTTTTGCCTTTGTAGCATAAAAAGAGCTAAAGGTTTTAGTTTTCCCAGATTAGATTCACCTCTTACTAACCTTGGTAGGAATCACGCGAAACCACATAAACAGGCTAAAAAGTTGCTGTAGGAGAGGAATTGGTTCCTAAACTTTCAATGGAAAGGGCTAGAAACTATGACATTTTCTAGTTCTGATTTCTGCTACGTATGTTACTCATACTGAAATTGAATGTGAAACCCAGTGATCCGAAACAAAGTGTAACACAAAGTGATATGGTGCATACAGAAAGAAATCTCCACTCTCTACAATCCAGAATCAGGTAACTATCATGGGAATACTTTGGACTTCCACTTAGGGGATAAGGATGCTTCACAGTGTTAAAATAATTGGTGAGTTTCTTCCTGATGGCTCATTTCAGGTCCCCTAACGTAATCTCTACTCAAACACACTTGAAGCACAGAGATTATACAGTAAGATTTCTCCTTTTAAAGTCTAACACTGTAAATAACATAGTCCACTCTAATTAGCTTTTGTAACCACGCATCTAGTATGCAAGTAAGCAGTAGAAATAACCAGTGAGCAATGTAGCAATCCACTGCTTCAGGCATAACATTTTGAAGTATTTGCCCGAATAACAGCATTACAGTAATCCTGAAGAGTATAAACTGCAATTGCCCTTTTCCTCGATACTCAAACCAAATGACAAATCTTCCAGGTGACTCACTGGCAGCAAGATGCACACTCATGCACCGTCTGCTTTTGGATAGAGACTGAAAGCGTGGACTTTCAAGAAAGACATTAGCAAGTTGTAAAAAAAATTCCAAGCAAATATTTGGACTTCTTTGTTGATTATCAGCCCAGTGTTTCTCAGGCAGAAGTAATCTTCCTCTGTCCTTTTTTTTCCCTATGAATCTCAGACCTGTACATCTGTCCCTAGAGTACTTTTGTATGAATCCCATTATTTTTAGCTTTGTCAGTGATGTAGGCAGGCGTCAAACCGAGGCTTGAAACAGAGACAATTCTTTTGCCCAAGTTTTTGAGTATTTGGCTTGATAGGAAAAACTGCAGATAGCTCCTCATTTATGTGCATTTAGATTTCCACAATGTAAAATCTTCTAGAGTTATTTTAGACCTAGTGAGCAGCAAGAAATCAAGCTTTCCCATTATGAACTATCTCCAAGAAGAGTACCCTTCTGGTTGGGGGAATACCTGAGGCTGTAATATAGCATTTTTTCCCATCTAAAGCTAACTCCATTTTTAAGAACAAATTTAACAGAGCTCTTTTATAACTTCAAAGATTTTAATGGTCTCCTTGTTTCACAGCACAGAGCACTCTCCAAGGCAGTACTACTGCCCCAAAGCACCTTTCTGGAGGAGAATCATCCCAGTCAAAGGCCAAAAAGACCTGTAATTTATCCCTGGTTCAGTGACACTAAAAATCCTCCCTGTAACCAAGATTGTAACAGTCAAACTCAAATAAACTGAACTGAGGGCAGATGGATACAGAGGCAAAATACAGGAAGTCAGTAAAAAAGAAGATATATGTAGGAAGAAAACACATTTAGTTTGTGTCAGTTTAAAGAAAAGAAGTAGTCTAACTGTTGTTTGGGTACTTCTTGGAGCCCTTCCATTTTCACAGCACAGAATAAAGAAAAAAAAATCTCAGCTTGCTCTTTACTAAAACTATCTTTGTTTCAGAAAGACAACATTTAGCCTAGTTTGCTAATAATTAGAAATACTGTATTTTCTTAATTTTCAGATATGTTAATATTTAATGAAGTTCTTATTCCAGTTTCTAAGGTAACTGTACTTTCAGTTCCCTTATGATATCCTAGCTTGTCAGCTCTTTTGAGGTAGGATTCCATATTGCAACCTCTTCAACTAGGCCTTAGCTAAACCCCTGTGCAACTCTGACTCAGAGTGAATAGCTGTTCCACCTATTGAACTATTGATCCACAACAGTCATTTGATAGGAAATGTGTCTCAAAACAACAGCTCTCCAATGCACCTACTTGGTGGTCACCTATCTTCCAACATGGTTATCAATTCAGGCTTTATGCAGTTTCAGGCCTCTGAAGCATTTGTCCTTGTTAGTCATAGTGAGTTTTTAGAAGACATCTCTGTCTTAAGTCAGGACTATTATTTTTATAAATGACTGAAGCTTCCTTTGATTTGCCTTCAGGCCTTAGCAGTTTGTGTGGTAGCACCCTTGGAGAATGAGCTTCAAGTATCTTCCAATCAAAGTTATTTCAAATTCAAAACCAGTACTATTAATTACCACTCTACGTCCTTTTCATCTTGAAGGAACCATCTCATGTCTTATTTATCTGGGAACACAGCTACTGACAAAATCTTGAAGTTAGTTAGGAAATATTTCTAACATTTATAAAGTTAATGCAGTCTTCTTTAAATACTCCATAGCGTGAAAGCATCTGTCACAAGTCTTTTTTGGCTTCCTTCATCCTTTTAACATCAACAGAGTCTGCCACACCCCCGAAGCCATCTGTGTATCTTGTGTAAAACTGCTACAAGGGCTTTTGTTTCTTTTGACCACCTACATCCCACAAATGGAAAGCATCACTTTTATTATTCTGTCTTAAGCCCTCACAGTGTCACTCCCACTGTGGGGGAAGAAAGTCAACAAACCCATTTGACTGCAGCCTGCAGAGAAAGGGTTCTTTCCTAGCAGCCACGTGCAATGGAAATGGTGGAGGGTTGGTAGCTGAAGGACATCTGTGCCTGAGAATTAAAAGAAGTGTGTAAACAGCAGGTAGGATGTCATGCCACTGTCCAAGACAAGAGTCACAACCAAATCACTCTATCAGGATGCCAATCCATGTTGCTAGCATGATATTTTAGCATTAAACTGAAGTAACCTTGACAAGCAAGCTATCATCTCCTTAAGACAGTGGTTTGCTTTCTGTCTGCTAGAGGTATGATCAAAAGAGTGATTCATTTGTTTTTGCTGAATCTCAATTTTATTCCACTGCATTTCTTTTTTTATTCAGAAAATAATTCTGTGCTGCATTGTCACTCAGAACTTGAATCAAAAGTTTCTCTGAGATTTTTAAAGGTTTCAAATCTGATTTCCTTATAAACCTTTGTGGGTTATTTATGTACTTCAAGGACTCATTGAGCAGTGAATCTATAATACTAAAATTCATGGAAAAATCTGTCCCTGAGAGGGCCCCATACCTATGTGAAAACTCACAAAATTTAGTGCTAGTGAAAAAGAGAAGTATGTTTGACCTCATGGTTCAAAGCTCACTGGAGTGAGATAGACCTTTCCCACTGACCTCAAAAGCTCTTTTCGTTGCAATTTTTAGATAAGGTTGAGAAAAATAACTGAAAAAAACCCCAGATTTGTTTGATGAAGGGATTATAGCTAGGAATGTAAGAGGATAGTTGGAATTCTTAAAAAAAAAAAAATTGGTATGATTATCATTCAGATATTTATTAGAATCATAGAATACCAGGTTGAAAGATATCTCAGGGATCATCTGATCCAACTTTTCTTGCCAAAAGCACGCTCTAGACAAGATGGCCCACCATCACGTTTAGCTGAATCTTAGCAGTGCCCAGTGTTGGGGAATCCACTTCCCTGGTGAGATTATTCCAATGGTTGGTTGTTCTCTGTAAATAATTTTCCTTTTGTGTCCAACTGAAATCTCCCCTAGAGCAACCTGTACCCATTACCCCTCATCTTTTCCATGTGACTCCTTGTAAAATGGGAGTCTCCATCTTCTTTGTAGCCACTCTTTAAACACTGGAGCACAGTAATAAGGTCTCCCCTAAGCCTTCTTTTCTCAAGGCTGAACAAACCCAGTTCTCTCAGCCTTTCCTCATATGGCAGCTTTGCAGTCCTCTGATGATCTCTGTGGTCCTTCTCTGGAACCTTTTCCAACATGTCCACATCTGGTTATTTGTATAGCGGGGATGTATTGGGTTTGGCTGAGCTGGAGTTAATGTTCCCCATGGCAGTTGTTATAGTGCTGTGCTTTGTACTGGGAGGCAGATAAGATGCCAGTGTTGTGGCTGCTGCTGAGCAGCGCTTGCACAGCACCAAGGCTGGCTTTCCAACATCTTGTCCCACCCCCGCCCCCCACAGTGGGATGGGGTGGGCAAGATCTAGGGAGGGGACACAGTCAAGGTAGCTGACCCAAACTGACCAAAGAGATAGTCCACACCGTGTGACGTCAGCTCAAGTGTAAAAGGGAAAGAATGGAGAAGGGGGTTGGGGTCATTTGTCTTGTGAAGACGCTTGTCCTCCGAGCAACTGCTACGTGTATCAGAGCCCTGCTTCCTGGGAGAGGCCAGACATTGCCTGCTGATGGGAAATAGAGAATGTTTTGCTTTGTTTCGTGCACACGGCTTGCTTTTTGCTTTTTCCTTCCTGTGAAACTGCCTTTATTTCACCCTATAGGCTCTTCTCAGCTTATTCTCTTTCCCCTTTGTTGTTCTGAGGGAAGTGGGGTGGGGGGAGTGATAAAGCTACTTGGTGGGCACCTGGCATTCAGCCAAGGTCAAAGCCACCACAGTTCCTTTTGGCACCCAACGTGGAGCTTAAACCCATGACCCTGGGATTAAGAGTCCCATGCTCCACTGACTGAGCTAGCCAGGCCAAAACTGAACACAGGATTCCAGGTGTGGCCTGACAAGCACTGAGTAGAGAAGGATAATGACTTTTTTATCTCTGTAGGTGATGTCCTTGTTGATGCAAGCCCTGTTGGCTTGCTTTGTCACTGCAGCACACTGTTCACTCATTTTGAGCTTGTTGTCCACCAGGAACCCCAGGTCCCTTTCCAAAGAGCTGGTCTCTAGCCACTGTGGTTCCCAACATGTGCTGCACTACTGGATTATGTTTTCCCAGGTGCCAGACTTTACATCTGTCCTTGCTGAACTTCCTAAGGTTCTTGTTAGCTCACTCTTCCAGCCTGTCTTCCCACAGGGTGGATCTCCCTTCTGAAGTGTCCACATCTCCACTCAGTTTGGCGTCATCAGCAAACTTCATCAGGGTGCTCTTGATCCCCTCATCCAGATGACTTACATTAAGCTGTGTTGGGCCCAATATCAATACCTGAGGGCCCCCACTTGTCATAAGCTGTGAGTTTGCAAAAGAACTATTTACTAGCACCCTCTGGGTGAATCCTATCAGTCATTTCTCAACCCACCACACAGACCATTTGTCTAGACCATAATGTAACTGTTTCTCTGTGACAAGGCTGTGGGGAACAATATTGAAAGCTTTGTAGAAATCCAGGTAGAAGTATTCTCTGTTCTTTTGGTGTAAGAGATTAAGACATGGTTTAGGAGTGACTACAACCAAGTCAGAACGACCCTCCAGTTTACCTTTTTTGCTTCAGGCTGCAAAGACTTGTGGCATCACTGCTGCTCCAGAGCTTGTCCTCATTGGAGCATGGCAGCCGCTCAGCAAACAAGCAGCCACTAGAGAGCATGATGAGACCACTAACATCCTTGAGATTGATCTGGATTACGACTTCTGAGGTAGAAGACTGGTGCTCTAAAACATCTTCTGACTGAGTCCTTTCTGCAAAGACAAGAAGCCAATATAAAACTTCAAAGGCAAAATAAAAGAACATTGACCTTCAAGCTCAGTGCATTATATGAAAGACACGATGAAACTGTCTCATCTCTATTGGGCCTTTCATATGAAAATCATATATAAATGTCTGCATTATACATGCATTTGGACTCAATGGAAAGTCTTCAATAGGTAGTAAAATAAATATTTATGTGTTATTTGTAAACCTCTGAACATCACTGCTTTATAGTTATTTATTCTGTGTAAAGCAGTCTACAAGACTGTAAAAAAAAGGGATATAAATGGAAGAAGTAAAACATGTTTAGTATATTTGGGGGACAAAACCAAACAAAAAAATGAGTAAGCTTTACAAGTGAATTATTTAAATAATTCTATAGTAGTCTACTATTGCAAAAGAAGAAATGGGAAATCTTTGGAATGTCATAAAGAGCTTTAGAAAGTTTACCTTTATCTCTTCCTGATAATCTATAAATCATTATTGGGAAACTATCTGAAATGAGTTGGGTTCACTTCCTACTGGGGCAATGATTTATACTATGAAACAGAAGAACTTGAAAATTTGGTGCATTATTCAAGGATGGAACAGAGTAGGAAGAAAAGGAAGAATTTTCCTTCACACTGTGAGAAGAGCTGTCTTTTTCAGCAGTGAGGACAGCAACTGCATGATGATGATATGCTGAGGTTTTCTACATGCTATAATCCTGACTGCTCATTATGCGAAAAGGATGGCTCTGTACTGAGCTTGGCACCAGGGAACACCCATCAGTGGGCACCAGAACGGCCTCAGGTCTTTCTCTCTTTGGAGCTGGTGTGTCACAGTGTATCAGAATATCATGGCACTGTTCCAAAAAACAGCATCAAGTAGAAAAGGAAGAATTAGTAAAGATGAAGAAGCAAACAAAAATCCCCAATTCAAAAACTCAACTCCTTGCCCTCTACAAGTAGAAATGGGTAAAATTGAACCCAAGCTAAAATCCATAGTTGGTAGTGGCAAAAGAGACATATTTCCACAGAACAGCAAGCTACTGCTGTGTTCAACTCATGTTCAATATGGTGTTGCCCTCTTCTGAAAAACAGTGCGGAGTTTTTCAATAATCTTTCTTTCTGAGCTCTTACTTATTCCAAATACCCATGTATTGTTTCGCTACAATATTATTTTCAAAACCTGCTGGCTCTTTATGTGTAACAAGCCTCCTACTCCAGTCCAGAACTTGAGGACCAGGCTACAGTGGTACACTTTGTAAACTTTCTCATTTTTTTCCTTGGCATGGCTCAGCTTCTCCCCTGAAGAAAATTTTAGGCTATTCCCTGAATGACCACAGCTCTCCAGCATCCAGGCTAAAGAGGGAGCAGTCACTTGATTTCTGCATATTTGTATTGAGTAAGAAAGGATAGTATTTGATCAACTTAAAGGATACTGAGTCAGGAGACAAGATTCTCATTGACAAGTAAAACGAACTTTATTTCTGTTGAGCACAATCATTTATAATCTAATATAAAAGTTTTAACCATTAACCACAAAGCCAAGGGCAGGGCCTCCACAGCCATTCAAACAAAAGACAAAACCAAAGTACTCATGGCATCATGCCACTTGATGTTCTGGAAATCACTTTTAGATGTTTCATTGGGGATTAAATTTTTCAAGTGATTTTTTTTTTTTTTTTTTAGAGAGTGGTTTAAGTGTTGAGCCAGGCAAATGCTAGTTGCTAGGTAAAAGAAAGGAGAGAGCACTCCCTGAAGCAAGGGAAGAACATATCAGTGGCTGTCAGAAGTAAATGTGTACCCCCAGGAAGAAAAAATGATTGGTTAGTAACATCCCACTTGCACATAGAATTATAGAATAATTTAGGTTGGAAGGGACTGTTAAAGCTTATCTAGTCCAAACTCCCTCCAGTGAACAGGGTCATCTTTAATTAGACCAGGTTGCTCAGAGCCTGGTCCAACCTGACCTTGAATGTTTCCAGAGATGGGACATCATTTAACATCTCTCTGGATAACTTGATCCAATGTTTCACCACCCTGATTGCAAAAAGTTCCTTCCTTATATCTAGTCTAAATCTTTTAATTTGAAACTATTACCCTTTGTCCTATTGCAACAAGCCCTGCTGAAAAGATTTGCCTCATTTTTCTTGTAAACCCCCTTTAAGGCTGCAGTAAGGTCTCCCTGAAGCCTTCTCTTATCCATGCTGAATAGTCCCAACTCTCTCAGCCTTTCTTCATAGGAGACATGTTCCAGCCCTCTGATATCTTTGTGGCTTTCCTCTGGATCAGCTCGAACAGGTCTGTTCTTTCCTGTGCTGACAACTCCAGAGCCGGACACAGTACACCAGATGAGGTCTCACCAGAGCAGAGCGGAGCAACAGAATCACCTCTCTCAACCTGCTGGCTATGCATCTTTTGATGAGCCAAGAATACAATTGGCTTTCTGGACTTTGAGTGCACATTGCTGTCTCATATCCAGGTTTTCATCCACCAGTACTCACAAGACCTTCTCTGCAGGGCTGCCCTCAATCCCTTCATTCTCCAGCCTGTATTGATACCAGGGATTGTCCCAACCCATGTGCAGAACCTTGCATTTGTCCTTGTTGAACCTCATGAGGTTCACAGAGGCCCCCTTCTCAAGCTTGTCCAGATGCCTCTGAATGGTACCCTGTTCCTCAGGCACGTCAACTACAGTCTCAGCTTGGTGTCATCGGCAAACTTGGTGAGGGTACACTTGTTCCCACTGTCTGTGTCATTGTGGAGATATTAAACAGTACTGGTTACAGTACAGATCCCTGTGGAACACCACTTATTACTGATTTCCATATGGATGCTGGGCCATTGACCACTATCTCTGTACACAACCACCCACCGAACAGTCCACTCATAAAATCCATCTCTCCAATTTAGAGAGAAAGACGTTCTGCGGGACCATGTCAAGGGTCTTACAGAAGTCCAGATGACATCCATAGCTCTTCCTTTGTCCACTGATGTAATCACTCCATCATAGAAGGTCACTAGGTTGGTCAGGAAGGACTTATCCTTAAGTTTCAAGTCTGGCTTGCTATTCCAGTGTTAAGCACGACCACTGTGGAGATTTTTTCCTTATATTAAAGCAAATTTTCCTTTACTGCACCTCATGTCCATTGCTTCTTTTTTTTAATCTTCCATGAAAATTAAAGCAATGTCAGTTTATACACTGAAGGTAACCATCAGCTAATGTTGCATCTATTACCTGTCTGAAGAAATCTGGTGAGAAATCACACTTTTTACCACTTAATCTTGCATAAAAGTTGGACATAAAGACTTATTCAGACCTTTTGCATGTTTCATATGTTTCTTTTCTAGGTATGTCTTACACAACCACTTTTCAGTTGAAGCTAAAGTAATTTTTACAAGTCAGTGATTTGTCTTGGAGAATTCAAGTATCATAATTAAAAGCAATAGTTAATCTTAATGAACGTACCCAACATGTCAAAAAAGTAGCATTTAATTTAATTTCTTCATGGCCATGTCTCTGCACAGTAATTTTACTGAAATTAATTTAGGTAGAATGGCAGATTATGATTTATTGGTTTGTCATTCATTTAGGTCTCATTTTTGTAAACATTCCTTGGATCGTAGAAGTATAACTCTCTTAAGGCATTTAAAAAACTTACTTGGCCTTCAAGTATTTTCTTTTGTTTACCAAAGTTGGTACACTGCTCTCCTCTGTTCTGGTGATTTTCTGTATTCAAATCTTTACTTGTTCAGCTACAGACAAGGGGTCTAATTGAAGCAGAACCAACCATGTCAGACAGATGGACATTTAAAAGGCATTTTGAAAAGCTACTTGTGAAAAAACAGACAACGGTCTATATAAATAATTTTCCTCTCTGAAAAATATTTAACACTAAGAAATAAATCTTAACTGTGTTCAAAATCTCATAACGGAGGAAACAAAATACTGAGACTTAAAGAAATCTTAGAAGATATAGCAGGACTTAAAACACAAGGCAAAACCAATTAAGACAGAAAAGAAAGTAAACAAGGAGACAAAAGAGAATTAACTACAACTGCTGGAAAGGAAAAGTATAGGAGATCTGACATGGAGCAATACAACACCATGATCCTCATGTAGCTGCCGGTAGCTGGAAGTACTTTGGTAAATTATGCGACCTGTCTGTGTATTGTTTTCCTTCACGTTTTCATCTCTCATTTTCTATAAACTGGTCACGTATTTTTTGCTACTTTCAGCTGATGTGTTTATCTTTCTTCCTTTGTTCATCTGAAGATGTAACAAAGCATTCATAGGCAGATGTTGATTGAAGGTCTGTGACAGGAATGCTCATGCCTGTGAACTGGGGAATAATAAAGCAACTAACCAAGAAAATAAGATCTCCTACCAGCATTTCTGTGCAGCACAAACCTTTTGATGATTTTTTCTTACGCACACTTTTCCTACTTGTGTATGTGTACATACAATCCTATTCCACAGAACTCAGCCATATTTCTACAAGAGAAAAAGCCACATCAGCGATGTCATCCTTTATTTCTGTTATTTATATCCTTATTTTCACTTAACGAAGCTGTACATTTTCATGTGTAACTCAAGTTTCATAGTTCTGTAATTCAGCTATCTATATACCTTTGTAAAAGGTCTTATTTTAGGACCTGTTGTCTATGGCAGACACTGTAAAAGAAAAAAAGGAGCAAGTGAGGCTGGGAGAACCAAGGTCTTTTCATTGATCTTCAAGAAAATTCATGAGTAACTCTTTTCACGAACTTGAGTTTTTTTCACTGACACATTTTTATAGGATGCCGTGTTGCTTCTCATTGCTGATCACCATCTCAAATGGATTGATTTGCTGATTTTTTTCTCATTAGGCATTCTTACTAGGCAAAATCTTCCTCAAGGAAGAACTGCTGTATTCTAACCTCTTTTGTCACACTTATTTTCAAGGACAAATGGGCACTTAGCCATTCACTGGCTGGGAAAAACAGTTAATGGAGAGGCACCAAACTCATTTTCTTTTACAAAGAGCAGTTCCTGCAGCAAATTTATTCTGTTTTGCTGCCGATATTAACAATTAATCATTTCTTAAACAATTTTTTTTTATTATTAACAGGTTGATTTGAGCAACAAATGTGACATTTTAATGTTACATCACAGAAATAGATGTGATATCATGTACTAAAATAAAGATGCCAAACAACAGACAAGACCAAAATGTACACAAGCTTAATAAGACTACACACAATATAGCTGAGAATAATAGAGAATTGAAAAATAACATCCATGCCTAACTAATTACCCAAAATAACAGGTTCAAGGCTTTAGCAGACATCTTACTTTCACCATTACTTACAGAAAACTAGCAATGCAATATCATTGCCATTTCTTTCAGGCCAGGTGTATTTTCTTATATTAAACATCATTCTCACTAAGACTGGAGTGTTAGAATTGCTCACTGTCTGGCGAATGAAGACAGCACGGTATGGCAGCATCACAGTATATTCTAGTGAACGTATATTCTAGTGGACTGTTATTTCATATATGTACATCAATCTACTCATCATGACAATCAAATGCAGAACAATCGCCTTTTCCACAAACCTCAGTATGATGCAGACACCTTGCTGCCAAAGAAAAATTCTGTTTCAGGACTTTGAACCTGAGATCAAAGGAGAGATCTGATGCTGTACCAAGGACAAATGCACTGCCTTGGAGAGTTACAAATAATTCCCTTAACTCAATTACGAGGAACTCCAGTGCATGAGTTTTGGTTCACAGGTTAAGATAACAATTCGGGAACTGGTGTCATTTGCAGAATGGTGTAATACTGTGTTCAATTCCTATTTAATGTGCAAGTTTATTATTTGAATATTTCTCTGTAATAAAAAAAAACCTATAACAACCATAAAACCTCTGCTTCTTTTCAGCACTTTGAATACATACACAAGTTAATAAACTCAGCAGCATCTGCTGAAGTAGGTGTTATTTTGTACATTTTATAGAGGGGAATCAAAACCAAAATGCTGGGTCATGTACTTCATCCTGAATTTTGTGTTGCTCTGGCAACACAAAGAGACTCCATTCAGTTTAACCACCTGACTCAGCCAAGCTTGTCGCTTGTGAGTAGGATGCGACACCCCAGTGAAACTTGTTCACGAGAGTGCAGGGGCTGAATCAGTCTCAAAGCTGGAAATTTGACTTAACTGTTTCAGGCTCAAGATTTCATGCGCTTCACTGCTTTTACCTGTTGTTGACTAACATGACAGTGGTAAGCTTTTGTAAAGTAGCACTCAGCACCATACAGGCCTTGATCGTGTCCACTCTAGTTTTTTCTTCTACCAAAAATACTCAGGTCACCGAGCAGTGCTAGGAGTAAAGGATGGACTGTCTGTTCTGAAAGAGCAAGTTCTTGCAAATGAAAACCTCTACTGTCTTCTTCCCATTAAAATAAAAACAAACTGCTAACATATTCCCCACTAACAGGTCTGAGGTTGTTTGTAAAAGCTTAGTGTCAGCTTCCAAGAAACATCTGTATTAATAAATTTCTACGAGACATTGAAGTTTTTGTTCTATACCATATTATTGGCGTGCCTGTAGACACACTTTTAACCCTAAAAACATTAGGAAAACTTGTATTTTAAAGCTTGACAGTAGTGAATATTTCATAAAACAAAGAACTTCACTTGACTAGTTCAATTAATAAGCACATTGCTTTTTACCATCTTTCTAGAGCTACCTATTTAAATTCTGAAAGGATCATCGCATGACAGCAGTGCCTACTAAATCCCATATGCTCAAATGTATGACAGAGCTGCTGCTCCACAGAACCAAATGCCAGTAAAAACTTCTGTTCCAAGCCACTGACAAATGGTAAAACACGTCAACCAGAATTTGCTCGCTCGTGCTCCCCATTGCTCTAGATCTGCTCATCCACTCTTCTACTCATATTATACATTCCTTAGGAACGATATATTTGTCATCAGTGCTTGCACAATGTCTTGCCTGGGGGCTCCAGAGCAAAAATGAAGTCTCCTAGGCTTTGTGATAGTACAATTAGTAATTTTAAGGCCAGAGCCAAGAACAGAAGTATGTCTGCATGCTCTTTCAGGTTCCTATCAGGATCCTATCAGGTGGGCATCACCTCTTGCACTTTGCTTGCCCTTTGCTTGCACTATGCAGGCACTTTAGGAAATAGCCACAGTTCAAGTCATGCCTGGCACAGGCCATTCCAATGGAGTTTTTTTTGCCTTCTTTGTGCGGTGTATGGACATTACCAAAGGAGCAGGGCTTTTACAGTTACTCCCCTTCTGAAGCCACTGTGGTCACCTTTGCATGCTATCACTCTAGCTAGCACTTACTGTCTGAATGGCTTGATTTCCCCAGACTCCCCCTCACTTTATGATCTGAATGTAAAGCTCATCCTATCACAAAGATTAGAAGTTTGAGGCAATATTTTCAGCTTTTAAACTGTTTCAACTATGTGAACATAAATTTGGATTAAAGAGGCGTGAGAAACTTTCTCTGCAGATTGTCCAGGTTTGGCTATCCTGTTATCATTCCTTATTGAAGGAACTACAAAAGATGCAATTGACAGCTGCTTCCTGAAAGGCACTTTACTGTGGAAAAGAAACACTGAAATGATTGTGATTAGTGAACCAAATCAGCATGCTGGAGTGAGTAGTCAGATGAACGAATACACAGACATCAAGCCATTTATTCATACACTCATATGGCTGTTTTATAAACAGTGTAGAGGAAATGGAGACTCCTAATAAAGTCAGGTTAGGTATTTATTAATTTTTTAAAAAAATAATGTTACTGGATGGGAAATAATTTGCTCTAAGTGCTATTACTGTTAATGAGAGAAAGAGGGCAGTTAATTCCATGCATATTTTATTGGGAATTCATTCCATGCATGAAATAATTTCACATAACAGTAGGTGGAATACAAACAGGCTAAATTGATAGTATGTGCATGGTGAAGAATACCAATTTAAACCAGAAGGGAATATTTTGTAAAAATAATACTTTGACAGCATAATGGAAGTCTTCCTGTTCCAATTCAAGTGGAAACACATGCAATCTAGACTGTATTAGCTAATCAGAAAGTCTAGTCCTCACGGTAAATATACACAGCAGGTTGGGCTCTGCAGCTCTTTCTGTTAATTTTGTAATGACATTAAAAACAAGGAAACAGCTTTGTCCTCAGTGACTGTGTGCAGATAACCCTGCCATTGTTACCGTGGGTTCCTGTGCATGCTGAGAAAGATCTAACTGCAGCTGAACAATGCTAATGCATTCACATCAGCCAGCTGTAGTAACCCACTCTGTGTGTTTAAGGAATACCTGTGCTAAAAAGCTGTTCTAGCTATGCTAGAGAGAAGTTCTTTCAAGTCCTGAATGCGTACAGTGTAGGTAATATATGTGTAAAATCTGTAGCATGCAATGTGTTGGAACGTGGTGTTGGGTCATCAGCCAAGAAAGGTATATTCTGAACTGGTTGTGAAGATCAGTTATGGGAGGAAAGCTCACCCAATCTTAATGCTTGCAGTTTTAAAGAGGGCAGTGAATTATAACTCTCATCTTCAGAAGCATTGAAGGCAGATAGATGATAGTGCTGTTTTTCACCTGGCTGTTAATCTGTTTCACCTTTTCCATCTTGCCTCTGCAGGAGTGCGCACATAAAACATTTGTAAATATTTTGAGATGCCTGATAACTCTGCTCTAGCACTATCTTGTATTTTTATCTCAATATGCTTGCCTCTAAAAATTATTGCCTGAAGCTACTAGACACAAAATGCTGCAAAATATTTCAAGCAAGCTGATACTGTAAACAATTTGTACATTCACAGTTCTCACCAAGCAGAGGCTTAGTTTCTTTAAGACTTATTTTTTTCTCTGAAAGGGAGATTAGACAGAGATGTCCCAGGTGCTAGACACTCCAGGTGCTATTATACACTCTCTACTCCATTACAGCCACTTCTTCAGGTCAGTAACATGCCTTTCTTTCCACAAGGCCATGATGGATTGATTGCACTGTATTTCACATAAACTGGAAATATAATCCAAATCCAGCACTTTGTATATTTTATGCCCAGAAGGTGTTTGAGTACTTTTTAACGAGCTTTTCTAATGCTCTTATTTCTGTGACCAGTTAAAATATATCATCCTAATGGAAGAATTGAGTTTAAAGGAAAACTCCGGTAAGTAAAAGAAAAGGCTGACAGAGCAGTAGGCACGCTACACAACCACAGAGGCTCATTTTGTTAAGGAATTTTGCTAAAAGAATGCTAGGCTCCTCAAGAAAAGTGAAAAGAAAGATTTGTCCAAGAAACAGAGATGAAAGTGGGTGGAAAGAAAAAAAGAAAATAAATGAGCAATAGCATCTGGTGGTGACAAGCTGATGGAAAAGAGATTGGAGTTGATTGTGCTTTCAAAGATGGCAAGTCTGAATGATGGTGGAGTATTTCAGAGAGGTTACTAAAGGAGGAGACTGAATACATGCATATTTAAATTTTTATTTGGAATATAGAATAATAGAATTGCCAGGGTTGGAAGGGACCTTAAAGATCATCTAGTTCCAACCCCCCTGCCATGGGCAGGGACACCTCCCACTAGAGCAGGTTGCCCAGAGCCCCATCTAACCTGGCCTTAAAAATTTCCAGGGATGGGGCTTCCACTACCTCTCGGGGCAACCTGTTCCAGTGTCTCATCACCCTCATGGTGAAGAACTTCTTCCTAATGTCCAATCTAAATCTCCCCTCCTCTAGTTTGGATCCATTCCCCCTTGTCCTATTGCTACCCGACATCCTAAAAAGTCCCTCCCCAGCTTTCTTGTAGGCCCCCTTCAGATCCTGGAAGGCCACAAGGAGGTCTTCTTGCAGCCTTCTCTTCTCCAGACTGAATAACCCCAACTCTCTCAGCCTGTCTTCATAGGAGAGGTGCTCCAGCCCTCTGATCATCCTCATTTGAGAGTTGTGCAGAGTTGAGTCAGGGAAGGGGCAGGCATGAGAACATAGGTGATGGGCCAGTGACAAAGGTGTAAGTATCGTCCAAAAAATCTGAACCACAGACTCTAGATATTTCACATCAGAGTATCCAGTAGTGGGAGTTTGAGGTTGGAGCAACTATCTCTCCTCCTGACAGCTTCATCAGTAATATAGAAATGTCACCTGAGTGGGTGAAAATGCACCTCTACAAAGAAAAAATAAGCCAGAGAGCAATTATTGGAGACAAGAGAGGCTGAGAACAGAAGTGATGATGGTTCCAAGATGTGCTTTGGGCTGTAGCAAATATAGAACTGAACTGGAGGATGTCAGTGAATGTAAATTGCAAGATGATAGTTGAAAATCAAATTATATTCTTCATAAAATAACTATTTATGATGAAGTTTAGGACTGGAAAGTAAGTTGTGCACATTAATTCTGCTCTTCTCTTTACATAGTTGCACAATCACACAATACTGGTTACAAACCAAGTGCCCTTTTCTCCAATCACAAAAAAAAAAGTTGGAGCTTATGGCAATCTGCTTCATTTAACCGTACAATTAAAAACTTTTTCACAGTGACAGAACACTGGAATGAGCTGCCCAGAGAGGTTGTGGAGTCACCTTCTCTGGAGACATTCAAAACCCATCTGGATGCGTTCCTGTGCCACCTGCTCTAGGTTCCTGCACTGGCAGGGGGGTTGGACTCGATGATCTTTAGAGGTCCCTTCCAACCCCTAAAATTCTCTGATTCCGTGAAAATAATGGCATTAAAGACACTCGGACTTGCACCATTTGATGAAATAAGCAAAGGAATTTCAGATATTTGAAAGTGCAGAATTTCTATTATTATTATTTTTAAACACTTCCTACATCAACACTCCTTGGGCTGGGACTGTGTGTTATGCTACTTTGACGATGGTTGTCCTAAAACAAAGAATGCGGGTTTCATAGTTTCCCGTACTATCTAAAAACAAAGAGCTCTGTCTTCAAGTATTGACTGATAAAAAATCTTTCCACTTAATTTTAAGATGAGGATGAGCATGAATTTTAAAATGCCAGCTGAAATTATGTGTGATCAAATAATTACTTCAATCTGGAAATCTTATATGGGATGGAAATTTAGATGAGTTTGTCCACAGCTTCACAATCATAATTATAATACTGTGTTTAGAAGAGAGGATGGAAAGTAGCAGTAAATGGCAATATGGAGAAACCAGAGAAAATCAGAATAACATCTATTTCATTGATGAGAAACTATTCATTATAGCTGTTACATATAGAAGCAGCGTAATTTGGAAAGCAGCTATTTAAAAACAGTCTTTTTTCCATAGCTGATTGTACCTCAAAGGGATTATGGTATCACCTTAGTATTCTGCTTACAAAAAGTTATTTAAAGTAGAAATGATCAATGCACTGAAAAAAACAACAGAAGAACAAGTGTCTGCTTTCCAAATAGTTAAATGTTGCAGAAGCTTATTAAGAAGTAAATCACTGAGGACATAAATGAGCTGCTCACATTTTTATGAACCTTTGGTGTTGATAATGAGGTGAAAAGACAAAACACCCTAACACAGATGTGGAAGTTCAGAATAAATATTTCTGTCTGATTTTTAGAAAAATAATACTAATGACAACTAAATTTATCATAAAGTGAGAATATTTCATCATGAAATTTTTAAAGGGCATGGATCTCCATAGAATTTTTGTTAGTCTATTTTTTCAAAGCAGAACTTTATTTTTCAAACAAAGATGTTTGTTCCTGACTAGAAAACTAGAATTCAGAAGAGGGAATTTATCAATATTTACTCCAACTTTTCTTTTTCCAGGAGATAGAAAGCACACAGAAGCAGAAAAAACTCCACTCAAACCACTTAAAACACATCAAGGATAAATAAAGTTAGCAGAAGAAGTAAAATCTTATTTCAAACTTCGTATTTCACTCTCATGGGCTTCTGCATTTTCTTGTGCTATAATATTCTGAAACATAACTGGGCAATTGCCTATAGGCAACCCCAGGCATGTACAGTGAAGGAGAGTTAAAGTTAACAATCTGCCAAAGGTGATACAGACACCCTCTTTGTCTGTCCACAAAACACTCCACCCTAATTATAAGTTTCCATGTTTCTTATACAACTTGCAAAAATTAGGGGTAAGTCTGCATAGTTGTAAACAAGGAGAATTCCTACCTTCTATCGACTGTATCCAGCTACAAATATACAGGTTTCAACGGCAAAGTCTTAGCAAAAACACTGTACCAACAAAATTCTGTAGGAAGAATGAAGATAAAGTTGTCAGATCATAGGTCCAATTCTTTTGCACAATGAGTCCCGAGCCACGATTTCTCCTTTTACAACTAGACAGCCACTACTGGGCATACTCCCCAGCCATCTTTTTGCAGGGAACTGAACTCCAGCTCTTCTGGTCAAGAATATTCTTACAGCAGTTAAAAATAAACTGTCGGTATGAATCTTGCACTTGAAGGGCACAGCTTTTCAAAGGGATTCTTCAACTTAAGATAAACCTTCAACTCTGTCAAGGTGTTAATCAACTTTTCAGCCTGCAAAAACCATTTAACACTTGATTTAGTTTTAAAAAGAGCATCATAAGAAATTTAAGCATGACATTGCATTTTATATTCACATGTATCACCCATAGGGTGAACAACATGTATCACAGTCAGCTATAATTACTGGGGTAGCAGTTGGAACCTATGAGGAAAATGTTTCCTGGTTTGAACATTCTTTTAGGAGAGATCTGAGTTTAAAACGTGCTGAGTTTATATGGTGTTTAAGGATATGGGAGAATCCTTGTTTTTTCCAGACATATTGCTTCTGAGTGTTGAATATGAGCTAACTGGATTATATGTATTCTGCAGTCATATTTAATGTTCAAATGTTTTATTAAATCTTACTCCTTTCCCCAGAAGATGGTGCTAAGCCTTGCTAGTGTTTTTTGCTTTTGAATTGGGTTACTATCCTTGCTATTTCATACTCCAAGTCTTCAGTGAATGTAGCAGTGATGACAACAAAAATCACTAGCCTGTCACATATAAGGGAAGCAGTTTTGACTCTACCTCCTACAGAACTGTACTTATCCATTCTGGTTGTACCTTTTACTTAGATTTCAAACTATCAGCTTGCGTCTGTTCTCCTTAGGATAAAAATTCTGCTAGTACAACATTTCTACACTACATATCTCTGCTATATTTAGAGTCATAGAATGGTTTGGATTGGAAGGGACCCTTAAAGATCATCTACCTAAATCCCCTTGCCATGGGCAAAGGTTCAGTACATAGATTCTAAAGTCAAACCGACTTCACTATCAAGCCTCACTCCATAGATCTCCTGAAAGGACCCTAATTTCATTAAATCTGTTGCATGTACTTGCTGCTTCCCGTGTTCTTGTTAATCAATATGTTGCTTCTAAACACTAAGTAAAAACTTGAATTATTCAAATATTTTTTTAGTGCATCAATTTATTTATATCTACTCAGAAGCAAACTAAAATGCATTTTTCCCCTTCTGTTTAAAGCCTTAAGAACTTTAATAATTTCTTGTTATCTTACCTAACAGCAAATCTTATGTTCTATTTATAATTTGATTACTTGATAGATGCTATGTGTCCTAGCTATATTTCTATATGAGAAGATCAATCCAAAGATTTAAGATTTATATGCTCCTAAGTTTGAGGTTATTTTGAAACCTGATCATAATAATTCACTTGTGCTTTTCAAATAGCTTATTTATTCAAAACAGAAACGAACAAAATCCCCCAGGTAGACAGTCCCATTATTTTAAAACAATTCCCAAATTTTAAAATATATCCTTAGCTGCAGTCGTATTTCAACAAAATGTTCTTCTTGGTCTGTTCAAGTCCATTCAATCATGTTGGTTTCAACAAAATTTTACAGGTAAAATTGGAAGTAGAATATGTCTCTGTAGGTCAAAATGGTAAAAACCACCATGAGATTACATCTATGAAATGAAGAATGCAGAATATGTGAATGGCCATTCAAGTGTTTGAGTGTCCATCCCTTGGTAGGCTTCATTTGTACACCACTCAGCTACTCTAAATGTGTGAACACCAAAGTACATTAGTGGATTCTCCTGACAGGTCTGGGTTATGGGTGCTAAAAAGCAGGAACAGAATGCAGTCCTGCCCTCCTATTGCACTGGGGAGTCCTTTTTAAGGGATGTGAAAGATATGTGTGCTCCCTTCCAACATGGCTTAAATCAGGCTTTTTGTATTTGTGGGTGGAAATGAAGAGCTGAATTCTGAGGGTTTTTTTCATATCTTTCCCTGAGAAACACAGTAACAGACTGGAAACAAATGAAGATTTAAGACTGTAGGATTTGATGTAGAGTGATATATTATACGTCCTCAGTTGGCAGATAATGAGGAAAAAGAAAAGGAAAAGATAATGATATTTCCAACTCTTTATTGCTATAGTTACAACATTTGGTATTTTTTTGGTAATTTGATAGAAATCTCAAGTGTCATTAAAAAATAAAATAAATTCTCACATTCCTGGCGATAGGAAAAGCTTGAAAATACGATCCAAATAATTATCTCTAGATTCAATAGCTTGAAAGCAGATTTAAAGAATGCAAATTTCTTACATCTTTGAAAATTCTATTGATTATGAGAGTCTCATTCAGAGTTAGCAAATGCTTAGACTAGCAAAGGCTATACCCCTTGAATTCTGCAGTTACAAGGAAAAAACATCTGAAGAAACTAGGCTTAAGATGAATGACTCATTATAGGTCACATGAGGTATAAACAGTAACTGAAAATGTAAAATATCTTGTGCTTTACACAAGACATTAACAGAAATATTTTTCTGTACTTTCCTGTTAAGCAAGAGTGGAAATAAATTGTGAGTTTTCTACTGCAATGTACAGTTTTCTAGTGTATGTAACCAATGGATGTAAATCAACTACTAAAATGACATCAACGGCATTTTAAAAAATAAACTCATGATGGACTGAAGCATATCTTTCACCATTTTATCCAGTTGCGTCAGTGGAAAACCTTTCTACACCACTTTCCCCAACAAGGATGCTCAAAATCAATAAATCTCGTTCTGGTATCAGTTTACTGGATGATTTGTATCTTTTCCAGCAAATAGAAGTATGTTTACGCTCAGGAACAAACCAATGGACTTCTGGTGACAGAGCTAATTGTACAGTCTGAGTCTTCTGGACAAGACTTCTTCTGGGGAAACTATTTTGAAAGCTATGAAAAGCAATCAAAGTTAATTTTAGCATTAGCATGATCCATGGAGCAGGTTCCTTGGAGCATTTCATTTCACTAAGCTACTGAAGGTTCACAAAATTAGAAACCAGTTATGAGTGCTACAATGAACATCACCCTGACACAAGACAATTTTCAGGGGACATATGATTACATACCTAACACTAGTTAAGGATGTTGTCTCATTCGGTTGTCAGTTCTAACCACCTCCTTTTCCCTTCTCCCGAAGAGTACCATTTCAAAAAGGAACATTCATTTGCTAGGAGCTAGTCTAAATTCATGACAAGCCAGCCTTCTATGCTGCTATTTCAAGGAACTAAATGGCCTGAGACAAAGTGGTGAAGGGAACAGTCAGCACTTCATTCTTTTTCCAATCCACTGATAACTAAACTAGGCAGCAACAGGAGGAATCAGCTGAAATCATGATCGATATTTGTAGATGCAAGGAAATCAGAGGGATGAGGTTGCAGACAGTGCTTCCTATTTTCTTCCTGTAATGCTGAGGATGACTCAACTACTTCCTTTACAAAAAAAAAAAAACAAAACACCCAAACAATCCTGTCTACTTCTCAGTAGCTCTGTATCAACTGTCTTTCATTATTAGGTGGGAAAACAAAGTTAAGTGAAATTCATTGCAACTGGATTTCCACTGTTTATCCAACCTCTTGACAGAACCAAAAGTCAGTTACATTCATGGGTAGTTTATGTGACTTGCAAATTAGCTGTTCTGGGAGAGCAGAGGCTTCAGAGGTGACTATGCAGAATGTTCTCATCTCCCCACATGTACCTACTTGTCATGATATCCAAGTTGTCTGTTAGTTGACATCATGGAGTTCATGTTCTTGTTTTCATGACACCATTTTACCATTCCTGAGATGACCATTCCACATGTCCTAAAGGGAGAACTTTCTGCCAATGAACTGCATTCACCAAAGAAATACTTATTTCAGTGATCAATCTTATTCTCCATGGAGACTATTTCTGTCTTTCTTTGACTCCCCATATTATTAGATAGCTGCATTCAAATTATAACCTCTTCCTTATTTTGTCCATCTTC
Source organism: Baryphthengus martii (assembly GCA_013396935.1). Classification (NCBI taxonomy): domain Eukaryota; kingdom Metazoa; phylum Chordata; class Aves; order Coraciiformes; family Momotidae; genus Baryphthengus; species Baryphthengus martii. Next base: position 106,310 of record VWZK01016511.1, on the reverse strand, counting down.
AAAATTAATTTAACAAGCTCTCAGAATTTGCAGATATAGTTTTGTATCTGCTCTAAAGCATGTTCTTATAGATATGTGACATGTTATCTGTGAAAAACACCTGTTCTGGTTGTCCAGAGACTGCCTGCTAGGAAGAGAAGATGGATACCAAGTCTACTGTTTCTAGCTTGCTAAACATAGTTTTGATTATTCTAAGCTTCACAGGCTGCAGTCACCTGTGTTGTAGTGGCACAGCTCCAGGATGTAAAAATATTAACAATTTTCAAGGCTTAATTTGCCAGACAGATGAAATTATTGGTGATTAAGTTCATTTTCACAACTTCTGTTTTTGATTAATCAGTATTAAGATGTATTTGTTTGGCAGTATTTACCAGACCATCTGTACTTTATTAAATATCTTTCACTGATTTACTTGGAAGACTGATGGTGTCTACGCAGTCAAATTCTTAGCTTACCTCCAATGCTGTCTGAACTGATGGTGTATTTTTAAATAGAAACAATAATTGTTCAAAACAAGATGGGGAATCCAGATACGGCCAAAGCCTTTGTTAACCAACATTATTGACTTTTTACTTCCCGTACAATCTGTGCCTTAATTAATTAGTTAACTGTGGATTTTTTTTAAGGTTTGGAGATTTGTAGAACCCACCTCTCACGTTACAAGTTTTCACTCTGAAATTTCTGTGAAATTTGGGAGCATTGGTGGGAGAAACCATTAAATAAAAAAAGTTGTACTTTCAAGCTAGGACTCATAATTTCAAGGATCTCTTGCCCTTGTCCAAATCGAAGCACACTTCTATTGTGCCTTTGTTTTGTTAGAAGGAAGGATGTCAATTTATTTTTTAAAAATAATTATTTTTAACTAATATGTTCTAGATTTATGAAACTCACAGTTCCTAGACAGAAGAGACATTGCTCAATGTGTGTTTTCTACATCTACTTTTCAGTTATCATACCCAACCACCCTATTCCCTGTGGTTTATGCTTTTGACGAGTTTGACATTCAGTTTTTGAAAGGCTGTGGACAGCAAAAGACAAGTGTCTTCTGTCTTTACTGAGGCTACATGCTGCATGGTGGTTTACTGGTTACTCTGTGTAAACTTCTGCTGTTATACCGGAAACCTTGTTATAGAAAAAAACCCACACATGCAAAGCTGAGAATTGATTGTTGGATTAATTAAAATCTTAACAATCTAATAAAAATAGAGCAAACATTTATTATTGGTGCAGTGATACCAACAGTCACAGACAAAATTAATTAGTTCAGGAAAGTCTTACTATAATACCATTGAAGGTATTATTAAAGGTATTATATTATATAT